>JAGFMF010012144.1:3467474-3611876 GCA_019455555.1 Galemys pyrenaicus | reverse complement strand
GGTGCACTGGTGAGATGGTGATGGGGAATACATGGGGATTACAATTGATGGCAAGTATATGTAAATTTTAAAATATTTTAATAAAAAAAGGAAAAAAAATAAAATAAACACTGTAGGAAATCACATGAAAAAAAAATAAAGTTTAGGGAGAACTAAATGCAATAATATAATGTTTTTGATTGAATCCTGGAACAGAAAAAGGCCATTAGTGGAGAAATTGGTGAAATCAGAATGTACCAATAGTACTTTCTTAATTTTATTGAACATGTCATAGTTATGTAATATGTAACATTAGGGGAAATGGGTGAGGGATACAGGAATTCTCTGTACTGACCTTGCAAGTTTCCTATCAATTTAAAATTATTTAAATAAAGTTTGTAAAAAAAAAAGGGGGGGGCACTGGAGATTGGTTGCACAACACTATGATTATATTCAACATTACTGTACTTACAGATTTTATGTTATATGTGTTTTACCACAGCTAAAAACATAGGTTTTAAAATATCTTCTGATTTAGCAAGTGAAATATGACCTTTGGGATATGTTTCAAAATAAGCCTGTGCATGTGTGGAGGTTATACTATACTGTTTTCTCTACTTATGTAAATGACTTACATTTTCTGATAAAAAAGATATCTTTTTTAACATGACAAAAAGTTTTAAAAATTCAGGTAAATAGTCTACACACACTATTAGGAGAATATAAGTAATATTCCAGCAGCTTTGACTCTAGTAAGTCATAAATTCATTATTTCAATAAATATTTGTTAGGTACTAAGCTTGATGATGAGATATAGGATATAACATCATAACAAATTATAAATTCCCTCTAAGAAACTAAAGCTCAGAGAAGTCAATTACCCTTACCAACACCAACACACAGACTGTTTTACAGTAGCTGGAGTTAATTTCCAGAGAAGAGCTAGAATGAGAATATGAATAAATACATATGACGCTATGCTACCAAAGAAACATTTAAATCTTTTCTTGTTAACAACCATATAAATCTTATAGACCAGGTTATATACAGTACTATCAGACAGAAGATACAAAGTATGGTATTGATCCTAAAAAACTACCCAGAAGAACTAAAAGTATTCTGATATAAAAAGAGTAAAATTCAATTAACTATAACTAAAGAAATATGAATTCTACCTACCTCACAGGAATTTTAGAAGGATCAAATGAGCTAATGTTCCTGAGGTTTAGCAAGGGAAACTGCCAAAGGGACCATGAAAGGCCAAGTTCCTTCCCTCACTGTCTCATCACGTGTAGTCTAGAAAATATGAGTTAGGAATGATAAGGAAAAAGAATGGGATGCTTCTATTGTTTCTTCACCAATTTCATAATGTAGGATTCACAGATAGTCTAGTTTGGTCTTATGGCTGAGCTTCAGTTTATTCAGGAACCATCCAATAATTCATTACACATCAATTATGTTTTAAGTACTATGTGGCTTTTTATGGTTAAAAGAAAAAAATGGATCCAGACAATTATAATTGACAAAGAAATTTTAAAATAGATTATCAAACTTGATCTTTCCAAAGTTCCTGTGAGGTAAAGCCCCGTTTTAGCAATAAAAATGTAAGAAAGAGCTTACTCTTTCTTCATTTTAGGGATGAGAAAACTAAGATTGAGAGGGTTAACTGACTAGCCTTGAGTTAGAGGTTTCTAAACCTGACAGTATATAAAAATTCTCTGAAGATTAACAAACCCCAACCTCAGAGAATTTAGTGTACAGAGGGTGGCCCAGAAAACTGAACTTTTGATTTCTTCCTCTAAAAGGGAGGATAATAAATATAACAACCTTACAGAGTAGTTGTGAGGTTTACTAAATAAGACATTATATATAATGTACCTAATCTGAAGCAGTCAATGCATTTGAATAAGCCCTGGCTGAGACACACAGATTATCGGGGTTAGACAGGATTTCAACTGAAGTCTTCTGATTCTAAATCTTATACTTTCTGTTACCCTAATCTTATACTTTTTGTTACCCTATGGTACATTCTGGGTATTGTTAACACTCCCAAAAATTTCATTCTTAAAGAAACGAGCTCAACCAAATATAGACACTCAAGTTTATTTCAGAAATGCCATACTCAAACAAACTTGGAAAGTATAATTTTCTCATATATAAAATGAAGAAAATTATTATCAAAAGAAAAGATGGAATTTGTGAGAAATATTTGATGAAAATGTCTGTAGTCTTCTGCTACTTAAAACAGTTACTATAATGTTTACTCATCACCCACTATACTGCTGACTTTATAAGCTAAAAACCAAACTTAAGGGGGAAAAATTAAATTGTTCTATTTCATGTTTACCTGAAATAAACGTGCAATGGAGAGTAGCATTAAACCAAATAAAAAGCCATTATACTGGAAATGAATATCTGGACTTAGGTCAAGGAAAGACAATAGAGGATACCAAATTTACAATGAACTGTGCCAGCAGATCAAGTATAAAAATTGCAAATGCCTTCTTAACAGGTAAATTAAAGACAAAATATCACTACTAGTCTGGAACTTTTGTAAATGTTTTCTACAGTGAAATTCTGAAACAAATTTTTCAACTAAAATTTATGTGATGCCAAGGATTACCATAGAGGGTAAAAAAATTTATATTTAAGAAGAAAGCCAGGAAACTGTCCCTTTTTTTTTAACCTTAAAGACCCAGCAGCTGAAGGACAAGTTTTTTGTTTTGTTATTTTTAAAATTAGGGATGTGAAAGGAAGCTCTTCACAGTCACTGAAGGCCACTAGCACAGCACTCCATTGCTTATAGTCCATGTACCAACTTATTAAGCCTCACACTGAACCTGTGATGGAGTTAGAGCTCAGAGATGTCAAATATACTCAAGACCTAAAGCTAATTTGGCCACATAACTAAGATTCATTCCACGATAGATTTAAAACAAAGTCTGGGTGTTTCCCTTGCATGTAGCTATTTTAATGAAAATTGTAAAATAGTATGCTTCTACCTCAAGGATTTTAGTTACATTCAGATCCTCTGGATTTAAGAGTTTTGCTGATTAATAAGTGGTAAGCCAAGATGACAGAAAAGCAAGAAGGCCTACCTCTTCCGATAAGCAACACTATGATTACCCTGTTTCCCTTAAAAGGTATTTAGAATGTGTTCAAAAGCTATTTGAAATATATATGTTAGATTAATCTGAAGACAGCTAACATATCCCAGTATATTGCTTTACTGGTGGTTTAACTGGTTCTTACATATTGCCACCAAATTTTCAGGGACAAAGTATTCTAAAAACCAGAATCTGGTAAAGTTGGACAGAGATCACAGTTTGAAAACCCAATAATCCACCACATACCCATGTAAAAAAAAAAAAAAACACCCACATATTTCACAATCATATACTTAGCAATATTAAAATAAGGGAATAGTACAAAAAATGTCAAGGATACGGTCCACAATTAACAACCCAAAGTTCCACAGCAGTAAAACTGATAGAATAAACTTTGGCTTCTCTGTAAGTTCTTTACATGCTTTTTTTCCATCAATGCATTTACAGCACCTACATTGAAACATAAGAAAGAATCAGAAACAACTTTGATCTTCATTAGAATGTAACAAAATTCTCAGAGCATATTAATACATTCTGATATACTGTATTAGCCAGTTCTCATAAATTTGATATTCTTGACACCTTAAAAGGGTGGTGGAAGAAACAAAGATCTTAAGGGTCACTTCTGTGTCTCTTTTTTAGCTATACTGACTTGAAACAAAGTTCTCATTCAATAAAACTGAAAAAAAAAATCACAATTCTGAAAATTGAGAAAGCATACACTATTTCAGTCATCAAGAGTAAAAAACCAGACCAGACCAGAATGAAATAACACTCTAAATTATATACCCTCATGCCAGACAAATTAGGAATAGAGTTGTAGCTCCAAATAATTTTAAAAACCTTATGTAAAAAATACACACAGTTTAAAGATCAAGCTAGAAGTGATAATAGGTGACTAAGCAGTATGATCCCAGTTTTATTTCATAAAAGTTATATTCAGACACAGAAAAGGGGCTGAAGTATTATGTACTAAAATGTTGATAATGACAGTTATAGGTGGAGGAGTGTGGCTCATTCTACTTTGGGTATACATTTTTCTGTTTTCTAAAACTTTGACAATCAGGAAGTATTATTCTCTAAAAAGAAGGATTTAAAAAAATTTATTTATTTATGCATATAAGACTGGGGGACAGGCCAGAGGTGCAAGGGTGAGAGGATTCACCAGCGGCAGAGTGGGGAGCAGAGCAGGTGGATCGACTGAAACACACTGCTGAGGGGACTAGCGGGTGAGACAGGAGAGGTCTGCTGTGCCATGTGGGTCACCTCCTTGATGGAAGCAGGGATCGAACTCGTGCTGCAGTGGCTGCGTTTTGCCTCATAGGGAGTTGCTTAACCCAATGTGCCACCAGGGAGGCCCCAAAAGAAGAATTTAAAATGTGTTTCATTCGAGTATTGTCAAATTCTAAAAACAAATTTAAAACAATAGATATAATAAAGATATAATTAAACTGAGGGAGTAACAAAAGATGAGTTGCTTTTCTCTCATGGAGCCTCAGCTTCCTGATAAAGACAGTGACCTTACAGAGTGACTGAGAAAATTGAGCAAACTAATAATCTGTACGTAGTGCCTGGTTCTGAAAACTGGCACACAGATGCAACAATTTATTTAACTGTTTCCACTACATTGAGGATAGAAATTAATCTTATCACCTCTTTCCGCTTGTACACACTTTCACTGGGAGCTTGAATTAAAATATTTTGAGTTAAAACAACAACAACAAAAAAATAGTCACCAAGAACCCAAAAGTACGGTATGCATTACAAATTACCTTCCCTCCCAACTTGTGCCATGTTATAAGGAGACTGAAAGTTAGAGTGTCCAACAAGAGTTACCCAATGAGAATGAGTGGGGTTAAAACATTCTCAGGGGACTCTTTCCTGAATTGGACAAGTGTTCAGGATAAAGGGCCTCACAAACAGAAATGTTCCATTTATATATGACAGGGGTCACTGACTAGCTATTAGCTAGTGTTCTATCACAGTCACACTAACAGGCTTAAATATTAGGAATAGAAACCAACATTAACCGAGAACTTTCTATGTAGAAGCCACTGAGCAAGACTATATACGTGCATTCCACTACTTACAAATAATTTCTGAATAAAAAATGTAAAAATAAAAATATGAACATAATTTAAAATTCGTGAAGAATCTTCATCAGGGAAAGAATACAGAGACAGCACTTGAGTTTACTAGAACAGAAACTCCACTGCTGGCATAGGTAGTCTGCTAGGGGGAAAGAACAGCAGATGGAGTCATTTCGGGGTAAGAGAAATGTTCCTGGAACTCTACTTGGGCTACTTTTCATAACATTCACATTCTCTTGTGAATACCTCTGCCATGTAGCCCCATCTTATTCCCTTTTTTTTTAAGATTTATTTGTCTACGCATACAAGCACTGGGGTACAGACCAGAGGTGTGGGGGAGTGAGAGGATTCACCACAGAGAGTGGGAAGCAGAACAGGCAGATCAACAGAAGTACACTGCTGAGGGGAGCAGCGGGCACAGCAGGAGAGGTCTACCGTGCCATGTGGGTCCCCTCCTTGGCCGGCAGCAGGGATTGAACTCAGGATCGAACTCGTGCTGCAGTGGCTGTGGTTTGCCTCATAGTGTGTTGCTTAACCCACTGTACCACCAGGGAGGGCCCTTATTCCCTTTTTAAAAAATTAATTATTTATGCCTACAAGAGTTGGGGCACAGGCCAGAGCTGCATGTGTGCAGCATTTTTTTTACTTTGAATTTTAGATTTTTATTTATTCAAACTGTCTTTGTTGTCTAATCAAGTGTTTAGAACATTCACATTTACTATATATAATTATTGATAAGTTTACATTTAAATGTATCATGTAATTACTTATTTTCCATTTACCCATCTATTTTGTATTTTTTTCTATTTTCCTGTCTTCTTTTATAATAATTAAAATGTTTAACATTAAGTGTTATTTTTACCATTTGCTTTTTACCTATACAATTTTGTTTTCTTTTTTCCCCCACAGTTTACCTTGAGCTTCTAAAGTTACAATTAACTTTTTAGAGTTTATACTGATATTACATTTTACCATTTCATATTACTTCACATATTTCAACAAAGTACTTCCATTTTCACTTATTATCCTTTTTGCTATCATTGTTGTAATTATACTTTTATGGTTTCCAAACATACGGTTATTAGTTTTGCTCTAAATATTGTTATACTATATGAACTTTGTTTCCCTCCAATCAGGAACAAATCAATACTAGTTAATACTATACTAATTCATCAAAACCTACCGACAAAATGACACTCTCAGACTTACTCGTGAACAGCATACACAAAGAGTGCATCTGTGAAGATGACAGAAAACCTTTGAAAAAGTAAGGTCCGTGAGCTGCAGTAATTCAGATTGTAGACATCCAGCATCTCTTGATCAAAATATTTAGCAACATGTGACAGGGCATACTCAAACCATGCAAAAAAGGGAGGGTAATCCAAGGTCCACTCTGAAGTAGCCTGTGATAAAAGTAGAAGACAGAACTTAACTAAATGAATAAACAGAGGGTGGCAATAAAAATTTCATTCTCTGGTCTTTAAAGAGTACATGAATAAAACCGTACCTAAATATGTCTTATATATATTAGGAACATAGAGCAATTTCTATGTAAGAATGAGTTAAATATATAATAACACATAAGTTATATAATATGGTCTTCAACGCCCTTAAATAGAACCAACTATACTACAAAGGAAATTAATCTGAAACCTTACGATAATAAGCTTGGTTATAACATGGTTCTACTCATCTAAATATAAAAAGGGGACTATAGTTTAACAAATGATTCACCAGCTTGGGTTTAAATTCTGTCTCAGAGACTCAATTTCCCTATTTGCAAAATGTATTATGAATATTAAATGGGATAAAACATAAGAGAGTATTTATAAATACCACAGTGCTACACAAATGCTACTTATCTCTTGTTTTGCTAGACCATGATATCCTTGAGAGCAAAAACCATTCTGTCATTTTTGTACCTCAGTACGTGGTGTACTGATCACTAAATATTCATTAGTTAAACAAATGAATAGTCATTAATGAGTAAATGAAAATACAAATCATATGAAAAATATATAAACTTGAAGATATTATATTTTGATTGATTTCTCTAAGTCTCAGGACCTACCTCATGGTTTACCGTATTAAATTTACATATAATACTATATGTATAGCATTAAACCAGATACAGACTAAGTACCAATAAATACTACTTACTATTATTTTAAAATCTATAACTATCCCCAGTAGGATGTCCTTAAAACGAGACCTAAAACTTCTACCTAAAAAAGTCAAGTCAGTAATAATCATCTTTCAACTCTGTTGTCCTTTTCAATGGAAAACTCCTCTCCTTCTGAAGTGAACTTAGGAGTCACTATTACCCAGGTGTCCATAGGACCTATTTAGGGTCTCTCAGTGGTATAAAAGAGGTAAAAGAGTCCCAGATAAATAACTTCCTAGCTCTTTGTTTGTGGTATCAATGAGTGTCAATTTTAGGTCCCCATAAGTAGCCTGTTTACTCCCCCTGCAGGTATAAAATGCAGAAGTCTCAGATTTGAGGCCTAGACTCTGTCTAGGGTACTCAGGCTATGAACCCACCCATTACGTACTCCTTTTTGAAAAGTTCCTTCCCTAATCACCAAGTTTCTAATGTGGGAATTAAACAAGATAAGCCACTGAACTATAGAGAAAATTAAACATTCAGTTTTTTGATATCATTCTTTTAAATTTTATATTAATAGAGCAGTACCTTTATAATTTATAAATAAAGACACTGTAGTGAAAGCTCAAAAATGTTTTCTTGCTAGGGTATGGATATTTTTTAAAAGTTTAGAAATTAGTGTTTCATGTAATTCCATGAAAATAAATGTCAGGTTAGACCCTATTAACAATTGCAGTTTCCAGTTAACTTCTATCTCAGGCTCATTTTGCCCTTAAAGAGCTGTCTATTTATTTGAAGTTTAAGATTTTTCTACCTTATTTTACTGACTTATTGATATGCTTTAAATAAAATGGGAAACATGAAGCATTAGAAGAATTGAGAGGAGGGGCAGGTACTGTGTGAGAGATGGTCCTGTTTCCAAAACAAGGTGTACATGCCTTTCCTTTGCTGTCCCTAATCTCACATCACTCAAAGGCTCTATAATACTGCCCCAACTCCACAAAGAGTCCCCAAGCCTTCCCAGAAGGCCCTCTTGATCTCAAGGATTTCCCTCTGGGGTCTTCTTATCTAAATGACCTCTGGAAAGTCAGTGAAGTTATTAGTTAATACTTCCTTCCAAGTGACAGTTGTGTCACTAAACTAATATGTGGTAGAGTGGGTCTCAAATCTGGGTCTCCTGACTCCAAATCCATTAGCTCAGGAAGTTACCACCACACAGCTATTTCTTCAAATATAGAAACATCCGACCTCTACATATGAAGGTTCAAAACAATTGTGGTCACTCCATAAATATTTATTATGGGTCCTTTTGGCATCTTTCCCAAAGTTGGTTTAGTATGAGGTGAGGGCAGAAAGGTTAAGTTAGAAGTCACAGCTAAGGGTCCTACAGAGCAATCCACTGCTCACAGGTGCACTCTCTGTAGCACAACGCAAAGACCCTCCCAGAAAGCTGCTTGTACTTTTCAGCCCTGTCTCCTGCTGTGAGCCTCCACTCACACCCAGTCAGGCCTCATCTACTACTGAGCTCTGCCTCTTACTGTTTTTTGTTATTGTTGAGCAGGGCAGGAAGAACAAAGAAGTATGTATACCATTATTAGGATCTCTTTTGTATAAATTTCTCCTAAGATAAAATGGCAACAGAGATAGCCTTGATCTAAATATAGCTTTAGGCATCCCAAAATAACAGATAGTAGTGAAAATTATAGGGGTAAAATGAGAGAATACTTAGAAGGAATTATAAAATTAAAACAGAAATGGACCACAAAGCAAACCCTAGAGTACCAGTATATTAAAGGTGTGCAGGTGAAGAAGAGTCAGCAAAGGAGACTAAGAAGGAATGCTCACAAAGGAGGAAACAGCAAAACAGGCGACTTTTCATTTATAGGCGGAGGGTCATTATATCAATGCTAATGATTAATAACTCTTAATCATGTTCACAGAACACTTTTGTTCCAAGTATTATGCTAAATGCTTTATACATATATTGATTTCATCCTAATAATTATTTATTATCACTTAATAATTGGGGAGGGTAAGGCTTTGACACGTCAAGCAGTTTGTCCATGGTTACCCTGTACAGGAATTAAATGGCAGAGCCGAAAGTCAACACATGGCTGTAATCAAAACATTTCTGAGCTGATGTCTGTTTTTCATGAAAGAGTATTTGCAATTTAGTAGTAATTCACACAGAAATAAAAATACAGGCATGGTTGTTATAAATAACAGAAGAGAATGGTTTATATATTATTAGGTGCCCAAGCACATGATCATTCCTTTCCCAATAAATTACTAATTATTATGGATATACAGAATCTTAAAAGTAATTCATTCCAAATCCTCATGTACCAGGTGAGACACTAAAGCTCAGAGAGGTGAAATATATATATATATATATTTTTAAGATTTATTTATTTATACATACAAGAGCTGGAGTACAGGCCAGAGTCTAGGGCAGTGAGAGGATCCACCAGAGACAGAGTGGGGAGCAGAACAGGCAGACTAACTGAAACACACTGCTGAGGGGAGCAGTGGGCGAGGCAGGAGAGGTCTGCTGTGCCATGTGGGTCCCCTCCCTGGCCGGCGGCAGGGATCGAACTCATACTGCAGTGGCTGCGGTTTGCTTCATAGTGCGCTGCTTAACCCGCTACGCCACCAGGGAGGCCCTAAAATATATTTTTTATGCTGTGGTACAGCCATGTGCAGAATGCAGTCTTATCTCTTTCCTAGTCTAATGTTCTTGCAGAAAGTATAGGGCAAATATTATAATTCCAAGTTTATCACCTGGGAAACTCTTTTTAAAATTTTGTCTAAAATAACTGGGGTGTGTGGGGGTGTGTGTGCAGGGGTAGTGAGAGTAGTCACCAGAGACAGTGAGGAGCAGTGGGCAAGACAGGAGAGGTCAGCTGCGCCATATATGGGTCAGCTCCCTGGCCAGGGATTGAACTCAGGTCCAAAAGGTAATAATAGCACTGAGATTTAACCCTGAGGCCACTAGGGAAGTCCAGGAAACTCACTTTGAAGTAAAAGGATTTAGCAGTGTCAGAAAACAGAAATGAGGAAAGAACACAATTTCTGTAAAGATTAACAAGACCAAAGATCACACGGAAAATATGATTTCACATCATCTTAAGAAAAAAAAAAACAAAACTGGACCCTCCCTGGTGGCGCAATGGGTTAAGCAACACACTATGGGGCAGGTCATGACCACTGCATGAGTTCAATTTCTGCCCCTGGCTGGAGACCCATATAGCATGGCAGACCTCTCCTGCCTCACCCGCTGCTCCCCTCAGCAGTGTGTCTCAGTTAATATGCCTGTTCTGTTCCCTACTCTGTCTCTGGTGGATCCTCTGACCATGCTCTGCCCCCGTGCCTCTGGCCTGTACCCCAGTTCTTGTATGCATAAGTGGATGAATCTTTAAAAAAGAAAAGAAAAAAACCCCCCACAAACCCACATAGGTGAAAATTAAAACTTACCTCATAATACCACTGGGATATTGGCAAACTGTGCGTGATAGCAAGCCAATTTCGGTGTACTTCAAAATCTGTGGAATGGCTTTAAAAACAATTAGATAAATGAGATTCTGTAACATTTATTAATATCACTTCACATTTCTCTAATTATGTGCTTAAGTGGACTGCCACTCTATGCAGTCACAGATCACCATCACCAAGACAAAAACAGGCATTACATGATTCTGAAATAACTCACTTTTCTGGAGGTCAGAGTTCCTGGAAAAGTTGAGGATCTACATTCATGTAAAAAGGGTCTCACATTATCCAAAGGGCTGACCAAAGCCTAGACTTTTCCTTAAGGGAGGCCTTTAGGCTATTGCTTAAGGTGAAGTACTTTTGTTCTTAAACAATTATAATAAAGATTCTTTATCTGGAAAAAGGTCTCACACAGAAGTTAGATCTTCAAGGATGAGTATACATTCACTGGACAGAAAAGGCCTCTGCTCTGACTTTCCCAAGTCGCCAAAATTTCCCCACTTACTATTGTCTCTTACTCAAGCACATCCCTGTAGGGGAGGACAATTCCCTCTTCACCTTCTAGATTCTTTGGCTGGTTTAAAAATTACATTGACATAAGTAAGACATATTAGTGGAACGAAATTTTTTTTAAATCATGTATATGCATGAGAGCCCCAAGAGATGTATAAGAAAGATATGAGACTCAAAAGGTGGACAGATGATTGAGATTGAAATATTATCCTGAACCAAGGAAAGGCACTAGGGTATAGAGCTTCAAAGAGGTGAAAAGTCATTCAGAAGAGGACATATCTAACCTGACAGGTTGCCCTGCCAGGCAGGTAAGTCTCGCAAGTGGAAAAGTTATTGATGGCCAAGTTATTGGCACCCACTGCTCTGCTAATGTAGATTTCCCTTACAGAAGAGTAACTTCTATTCTGTTCTTAAAGAGTCTCCTATGCCTGTAGTTTCTCAAAATAATCAGCACCAAAGAATTTTTATGCCAAAGAGGCATATTTTAGGGTGGCATATTCTGCTACCCCTTTTCAGATTTTTGTTTGCCCACTTTTGTACCGCCTTTCTACATGAACAGAATCTGATCCCTGCATGGGCTCAATATATTCTTATTGAATTAACAGCTCACCAAAATTTTTTTTTTTTTCAGCTCACCAAAATTAACATTCAGTCATGCTCCTCTTTTTTTAGGCAATGTACTCTGCTCTGGACACTTGCTGCTTCCACTAGGAACTGTGTCATGATAAGTCCCAGGGCAAGTTAGGGTTAAGTAGGCAGCTTCAGGGAGAGTATAGACAGGGACTTTAGCAGAGTTAAAGAGGCTTCTGAGGTAAGGAGAGTAAATTCTAATAAGCGTTAACCAGACTATACTCCAGAGAGGAGGTCAGAAAGTCCAGGAGGACTAAACAAAAACAGTAAAACTTGAAAGTGGGGAAGTAAACTCTAAGATAAGAGAGAGAGAAAAAAGTTTAAATACCCTAGACAAGGGCCTACAAAAGCTTCCTTGGCTCACCAAGTATAGTGTATTTGGGAGCCCTTACTTTCTTCCTTTAAATAAACTTTTCTTAACTTTCTTAAACAAAGTTTCTCTCTGCTTATTTATCTAAAAAGTCTGCAAATTCCTTTTTATGGCTTCATGGGACAAGAACCAGTGGTGGTTCAAGGGTTAGATTAACAGTGCACACAAGCATCAATGATTCCCAAATCATGGTATACAGACTTGGTCTCCTTTCTGATGTTTAGAGACCTTCAACTTCCTGACAATGTCACCTGAATTTCCTACAAATTCCCCAAAACCACAATTCAAAATTGATCTGATGACCTAACAATTCCTTTTCTAGTACGTATTCAATAGAAAAACATACACGTCACCAACAGATGGATAGTAGGTGTGACTCAGGTTTCAAATTCAAAGTCAATTCCTCACAGACTTTCCTTGACACCCAAGACCCCGTTTTAGTCCCCATACAGAGAGATACTGGTTTTGGCCCTGTAGCCAATTTTCACACAACAGTGGAGCCTTGCGTGACCTGGCCGCTGCCTACCTCAGCCTGTGTTACTTTCCTCTTCTCTTACTGCTCTTTATCCACAATGGTCACTTCGTTTCTAGAATACTAGTTCTTTCCTATCACGGGGCCTTTGTACATACTTCCCCCTATGTTTTATACTGCTTTTCATATTGCTCTTTTTTCTTTTTTTCATCCTTCACATTCACTTAAACATCACCTCCGAAAAGGAGCAAAACCCTGTCCTATAGTCAACATTTTCTTTTATAGAGCTTACAACAATCTGAAGCTTTCATTTTTATCAATCAGCCCCCAACTTCACAGGCAAGGAGGAGAAATGATTTTCTCATCACCGCATCTCTGAGATTTACAAGAGTCAGGCGATAACTACCGGCTGAATGAACGTAAAGGTGGGTGTTCTCCATCTGCGTATTAAGGATGAGGATCAGACCTGAATCTGCGTATTAACATTGAGCGCCAGATCTGACTCAAGTCATAGGAAGCTATGCTCTAGATCTCGGGTCAGTAACAAGCAATCCCCCGAGTGTGTAGTTTACCTCTGCGCGACCATACGTCAAGTTCCCTTTTGCTCCTCAAACCCAGGGCTATCTACGCGTCTCTCCCGCCCTGACCGATCGCCGGGATTCCCTGTCTAGCCTCAGGTCGTGCGGGTCCCTTACTAGGTAGGGATGAGCAGGCATTTGAAGAGAGTCACCCCGAGCGCCAAAGCCGAAAACCAATTGCCACCACTTGTCGGGAATCCAAACACCGCCATTGCAGCAGCGCCGCCCGCTTTTAACTAACTTGATCCGCTTCCGGCCTCCCGCGCATGCGGATAGGCCCTCTGGGGCGGTGCCCGAGAGCCAGGCGCATGCGCCACGCAGTTGCGTCAGCGCGAGGCCGGCGTTCCGTCGTTTAAAACCTCCCGCTCGCAGTCCTGTGGCGGGGCGCCTCGCCTCCGGGTCTGATAGTGTTCTGTTGCGCTTGCGCCGGTCTGTACGGCGACAGTTATGATTGGTACTTGCGTTCAAGTAGTTGCTGTGCATCTGCTCTGAGTGTTGATTTTTGTCAGGCGTTGGCTTACCTGGGCGAAAAAGAACTGTATTTTGCTCCAGAGACATCCACGGTAGTGGAGGAGACAGAATTGTAATTCAAGTTATAGTAACTAGAAGTAGCTGAGAACTAGCGGTGTTTAATCTGGACACCTGAAAGGGAGTATTAGCTCCAGGTAGAGAAAGGCCTGAGTAGACATACAGTGGTGAAAAACTTGTTTCTAGAACTGTGAGCCAGTGTCTTAGTGTACACCTCTGTGAGTGGAAGCCATTTCAGACACAGGCTAGACGCTAGTGCTTCTCATACTTAGAGTACAGATTTTGTTAAAATTGAGAGTTTGGTTGAGTCGGCCTAACAAAATCCTAGATCAAGTTAGTGCTGTTGGTACTAGGGCCTGAAGGGGCAAGGCACGAGAAATGGAGTCAGTGTTACCACCATCATACGCTGTCCGATCTTGGATAAATAACCAGTCTCCTTAAACTGCGTTTTTCTTTTTCTGTAGGTAGGTAGGAGATAAAAATGAATCTACTTTATAAAGTAGTTGTAAGGATTAAATGACAATGCATGTGAATTGCTTGATATGATGCTAGGACAGTTTAAATGTTTAATGTTTCAGAGAAGTACCTTGGTGAAAGGGACCACAGATAGGTGATGCTGGCACTCTCCTTGTAAGAGTTTATGGCTTCCCACAACTTCAGATGCTACCAGTGTGAATATCACACTCACTTTTCTGGCTCATACCCAGCCCTCTTCCCTCACCTCCAGGCCTTGAGCTCCGGCTGCCTACCTGATGTCTCTTAAATGCTTTAAAGGCAACTTGTATTCATTTCCTGTTGCTGTTGTAATAAGTTGCCATGAATTTAAAAAAATATAAATTTATTCTCTTATAGATCTGCAGCTTAGATACCTAAAATCAGTTTTACTAGGCTAAAGTCAAAGTGTCATTAGGGTTGGCTCTTTCTAGAGTTTCCGAGGGGACAATTTTTTTTCTTTTTAAACATTTAGAAGTTGCTCACATTCCTTCTCAAAATATTTAACTTAATCACATCTGCAAAGTACATTTTTTTCCCATAAGGCTAGGACACATTATTCATTTTGCCACACACACCTCAAACTCAGTATATCCAAAAGTGAACTCATAATTTTTTACTATCATCCACCCAGACAGTGACACCAAATATCCACTTGTTCACCTCCTCTACCCTGCACCCAGCATGCAATACTTTTTCCTCACAACTAAGTCAGTCCGTGCTTCATGATAAAGTTCAGGATGGGAAGAATGAGAAAAGGGGCAAAATTCATAACAATTCATCTCTTTTATCAGGAAAGGAAAACCCCTCAGGAGACTTCTAAAGTCTTAGTAGACAAAATTATGTCACCAGACCACCTACAGCTGTCAAGGAGCTGGAAGGTCAACTAACTTTTCTACACTCTTTAAGTGAAATGGAAAATGAAATGAGTGTAATGTTAGTCAATTCACATGAGTCTGTTGATCTCATGTCTCACAACCATACACTCCTCTCTGCCTCCAATTCACTTCCCTTCAGCCTCACCAACCTGCCATGCCCCTTCCCATGTCATTGTACCTTTGCACATTGTTTTTTTCCAGTAATATTCTTCCTGTTAAAAAACAAAATTTGAGTAAAATTTAAAGAGTTTATCGACTTTATTCATGATTCATGAATCTGACAGTGTTCAATTTGGCAGCTAGAAAGAAACTCTTAGGACCAATACAAAATGAAAGACAATTATAGGCAAAAGGGGATGAGATAAGGAAGTAATAGTAGAACAAAAGTGCAAGGTTACTTTCCTCTATGGGATGGCAGAAGTCTAACTAAAGCTGATCAGGTGATTAAGATTGCATTTCTTAGCTGAAACTATAAGTCTCTGTTTGGTGACATGGGGCTTAGTATAAATAATTCCATTTTCGTCCCATTGCCTTGTTTTTAACATCTCCTTAGGCCTCTCTATCTTGTAGTTCTCTGAACATGTGCCACTTCCCCAGGGAAATATTTCCTGACCTCCCTTTATCATACCCTGCTCATCCATCAGCTGAGTACAGTTTAACATTTATTTGTGAGATTATCAAATTCCCCCCACTAGGTAATCACCCCAATAGGGCAGAGAACTTGTCTACTCACTGTTGTTTTATGATAACAGGAGCTGGCACAACATATGTGTCAATTTTTGTTGAATGGCATCAATGTCTGAAACAGTATTCCAGCCCAAGTCTCTCCTATTGCTGATGTTAGGGGGAAAGGTAGTCCTGAATGGATTACACAGATGGGTTTATGGACTCCAACCCTGACTCCAGACCACCAGTGTTCCAGAACCATAAATCTGATAATATGATTATCAAAGAGCGGATCACTGGGATCTGAAGGTGGAGTTAAGCAGCCAGGCTGGCTATAAAACCAGAGAGGTGAACCTTGGGCCCTCTCTTCCTTTGGAGCCATCTCACTTGATTCAGAGCCAGCTCTCAACGCGCCATTGCATTCCAGCTCGGAAGATCTGATAGGATATTTATGGATCTGTATCCCTCTTTTCCCTTTGTATTATTACTATTTTATTCCCCATCTCTTATAAAATAAAATCCTTTAATAACTTTTGTCGCCTGTGCCTGCAGTTGGGCTTATTATAAAAGTCTTTTGAGTGTGTGGGTGAGGACCCAGGGAAACCCATTTTATATTAGGGTTGCCCTGTAACACTGAGTCTATGGTGTTTCCCCATAGTAAACCACCCAGAATGAATAGATTTGGTAAACTGAGGGTCAGTGTCAGTTTGTTTTAAAGATCGATTTATTTATGCACATAAGAACTGGTGTTCAATTCAGAGGTGTGGGGGGGCAGGATGAGAGAACTCACCAGACACAGGGTGGGGAACAGAACAGGCAGACTGACTGAAATACACTGCTGAGGGAAGCAGTGGGCAAGATAGGAGAGGTCTGCTGCCGCATGTGGATTAGTTCCCAGGCTGGGGATTGAACTCTTGCTGTAGTGGCTGCGGATAGCTTCCTTGTGCTGAGACTTAACCTCCTGTGCCACCAGGGAGGCCCTTGGTGTCAATTTTATAGGCTCTTCAGACTGAAAAATGTAAGCAGTTAGAACCATACACAACCTAGTGAAGAAAGTTTTCATAAACCACATGATAATGAGCTTTCCTTTCTAAGAAGTTAATCCACTCTGCTCTTGCTCCGGTGTCTTGCTGGTGACTGGAAAGTTCTCCTGACGAGTGTAACAAGCTTCTCTCTAAGAGGATGCTCAGACTAGAATAGCTCTGTGGATTCTGAGTACTCTAGAGAATTGCTTGTATTTTTAATTCTTGTATTTCTTGGGATCTGAACCAAAGAATATGATCAACCCCAAAATTATGTTTTTATAGTTCAGAATGATTGTTCAGAAAGTTACTTGGAGGGTAACTGAAGTCAGAAGGAAACAAATTCCAAGTTTAAAAATAAAAATGAACAACTTCACTTAGATGTACTCATTCTCTATTGATGCTTAACAAATTACCTCACAATTTAGTGGCTTAAACAAGAAAAATCACGTTGTGTTTCTGCGGTCAGGTGTTCAAGAGCTGGTTGGTTCTGGTCCAGGTTTGCTCCTAAGCTTGCACTAAAAGTGATGTTAGGGATTGGAGTCAAATGAAGGCTTGATTGGAGACTCAGGATCCACTTCCAAGACCAGCAGGCCTTAGCGCCTCATCATACTGGCTTTTCCTTGGACTGTGTGGGAATTCTCAGGGCATGGCATCTGTCTGCTGTCAGAGTGAGTGATCCAAGAGTGAGCAACGAACAAGTGGCACTGCTTTTTGTGACCCAGTCGGGGAGGGCATGCATCATCACTTACTTTATTCTACTTTTAGAAGCTACTTACTATATCTAGCTCAAAATCAAGTAGAGGGCAATTAGACTACTTCTCAAAGGGAGGAGCATGAAAAGGATTTATTGACGTATTTGAAAACTATCATAGATATGCTAGCCATATTCTTAGGGTATAAGGAACATGATTTACCTAGGTGAAAAACAACAAACAACAGATTCTTACTGTCAGAGTGCCCTCTGAGTATGTCTAGTTGGTCTTCCTTGTCAGCAGTCTTTCCCCCATATGTTCTTTTTTTTTTTTAAAAAAAAATCTGTTCTTTTTTTTATTACTTATTTATGCATACAAGAACTGGGGTACAAGCCAGAAGTGTGTGTGCGGGGGGTGACAAGGTTCACCGGAGACAGAGTGGGGAACAGAACAGGCAGATTGACTGAAATGCACTGCTGAAGGGAGCAGTGGGTGAGACAGGAGAGGTCTGCTGCACCATGTGGGTCACCTCCCCGGCCTGGGATAGAACTCCTGCTGCAGTAGCTAAGGAAGCCCCACAGTGTGGCACTCAACAACCCCTTTGCCACTAGGAGGCCCCCCTATGTTCTCTTAAGGAAGCCCTTAAGTAATGCAGGCCCAGTGTTGGTCTGTGGGAATTCAATGGTGAATTAGTGCAAGAGCTGTTTTTCCTGAAGACACTATTTTGAGCATTTCTGTTCTTTTTTTTCCTTCACAATTGTTCTTTGAGGTAGGTACTGTGAGTGTCCCACTTTGCAAATGAGGAAACTGAGAGTCAGGGAGATTAAATAACTTGTCAACGATACTCAATACTCAGGAAGTTGAGGTAGGACTCGAATTCAGGACTGTCTGATATTACATTACCCTCCCACTTATATGGTTCTGGCCTTCCCCGAGCTTACTATCTCCCAAAACATACAACACATAATCATTTGCTGATAGAAAGTGATGACTATAGTAACTAGAGGTGTACACAAAGCATATAGGGCATAAAGGAGGGACTAGTGGGGAGGGAGGGAAAACGTAATGGACTATGGAGGAGAACTCTGTGTTTTGGTGTTGGGAGAGGCATGGTAAACCACACCTGAGGGGAGAAGCCCTATAGTCTCAAAATATTAAGAATGATGTAAAAAAAAATTTTTTTTTTTAAAAAGGAGGGAACAGTCAAACCTTACAGTCATTTACAAAGTGCACCTCCTTGAATCTATAGGGAAGAGTTGAAGCTGTCACCAGGCCCTTCCTGGAATGGCCCCTACTGACTTCTCTAGTGTTATCTCACCCTGCTTCCTCCAGTAAACCCATCCTAACCACGTGGAGCTTCTTACTCTTCTCTGAACACACCATCTTTAGACACCTGTGCCTTTGCGTGGGTTTTTCTCTTTCTCATAATGCCCTTTTCCTCTGGTCTATTACAAGTTTCCACAAATCACTCATGAAATGACATTTTTTTTAAGATTTATTTTTTTATTCATATAAAAACTGGAGTACAGGCAAGAAGTGCGAGGATCCATGAGACAGAATGGGGAGCGGAATGGGCAGACTGACTAAAACACACTGCTGAGGGGAGCAGTGGGCAAGGCAGGAGAGGTCTGCTGCGCCATGTGGGTCATCTCTCTGGCCGGTGACAGGGATTGAACTCGTGCTGCAGTGGCTGCGTTTTGCTTTATAGGGCATTGCTTAACCCACTGCGTCACCAGGGGAGGGCTCTGAAATGACATTTTCTCAAAGCACTTTCTGTACACTTTCTAAAAAGAATTTACCAGTTGCTATTATGATCGTAACCCTAATGCCTGTCAGGGGCTCCAATAGTTAAGTTCCAGGCAAAATTGACTTTGCTCAATCATTTTTTACAGACTGTGGAAGCCAGATTTCTGCAGATTCTCAGAGACTTTTTTAAAAAAAAGATTTATTTATTTATGCATACAAACACTGGGGTACAGGCCAGAGGTGCGGGGAGGTGAGAGAATCCACCAGACAGAGCAGGGGGCAGAACAGGCAGACTAACTGAAACACACTGCTGAGGGGAGCAGCAGGCCAGGCAGGAGAGGTCTGTCTCGCCATGTGGGTCCCCTCCCTGGCCGGCAGCAGGGATTGAACTTGTGCTGCAGTGGCTGCGGTTTGCTTCATAGTGCGGTGCTTAACCCACTGCGCCACCAGGGAGGGCCCTCAGAGACATTTTTATATCACCTCTTTTTTCCTGGATTTCCTACTTCTTCACTTGTGGGCTGTGTTCTCACCTTGTAACCCAGATAGGACATTCAGTCCCTTCACTTGTTTCCAGGCAAAATCTGCTCATGCAGAGTATTTATGAATATAAAAGACTCCTGGGTGTGTGTGTTGGGGGGAGCTCACACAGCAACTCTTTTATAAAGCCCCTACAAGCCTGATCCTCATCAGTTCTCTTTGGTTCCTTTGGCCAAAAAAGCCAAAGTGGTGTCCGCCTTCTGTCCTTTCCTCATGCAGTATCTGTCTCCCTATTTCTCTGGTGTTTTCTTATTCTTTGATGTCCTTTCTCATGCACAGTAGTTCCAGGATGCTTGCTGCTCTGGGCCTCTCCTTCTGGCTAAGAGCTTTCAAGGTATTTTTTTTCAAAGAAGAAATCTGGGGTTAGCAGTTCAGACAATCATTTCCCCGTCCCTTTGCTTGACTTTATGAGCATTTGACCCATAGTCTTATTTGGTTTCTTTTGGTTACCCCAGCTCAGCACAGAACCTTCAGTGACATGTGCTGAATAAATCAGGATTAATGAAAATGATTTAAAAAACCAACCTGGCACAGCTGACCTCTCCTTTCTCGCCCGCTGCTCCCCTCAGAAGTGTATTTCTGTAGATCCCCCTGTCCTGTTCCCTACTGTGTCTCTGGTGAATCTTCTTACCCACCACACCTCTGGCCTGCACCCCAGTTTTTATATGCATAAATAAATAAATCTTAAAAAAAAACAAAGAATGTATAGATGGATGTTAATTTGAACTGATTATCCCCAGGAATCTTTGTTATTGAAACAAAAGAGGCTAACCAAGGGTATAGTCCTAATTCTAGTCACCGTTATGCTTCTAACTTGCTGTGTATCAATGGATTGTGGTCTCTAGCCCCTTCTGTACTTCAGCTGTAAAGCGAGAAGTCGGCTTCCAGTTTCTCCTTTCCATTCCACCAGCCACATCTTGTTCTACCCTACCTCTGATACCTGCAGCTTCAGAGTAGAGATCTGGCTGGCTTGTTGGGAAGCTTATTATTAAAAGCTACCCACCTTCCTGCCTAAGAAGTGTTTTCAAAGTAGAGAGCCGATGTAGAATTGTTCTAGCCCATGGTTCTTATTCAGTGACACCGGATGTCACCACCTGCACATTCCTCCTCCTCCTGGAATGAATGCCTTAGTAAAACTGGGTGTCAAATGAACTCCCTTCTATCCCTCCCCAGTTTCATGTATTAAATTGCATCAGTCTTTTGCTATGCCCAGTCCTCAAGCAGGAGTGTGTTTGTGAGCACATCCAAGCAAACCTGCATATGTGTGCACACCCCCATTTCCTTAAACATAATTGTGTCTGGAATTTCCCAGACATTCCATAGAATATCAGAAGGAAGTAGGGATTTCCTGTGGTATTCTTGGCTGAGCTTTAGTTTTAGCTGCTTTTTCAGTGATGGAGGCGTATAGCTCGAGACACCTATCATGGAATCATCAAAAGCAAGAGTTGCAGGAACTGACTGATCAGTTTTCATTCATTCCTAGCTTATTGATAACGTCATGACACTGTGCCAGCAACTAATATTTTTTAATATAAAATTGTTTAAAATTTACATATATTTGACATCAGTTGCAATCCCTATGTATTCCCCATCACCGAAACACCAGTGCACCATCACCAGCAACTAATATTTTGATTTACGTGGCACAGGATATCCAATGTAGGAAATCTCTTCTTCTGTAAGGAAACTTGTTATTGGTACCAGGACTCCCATTTCAATAATCTTTGCTCTTGGAGGTCTGGAGCAACTTAAAAGAATGCAAAAACAGGTATAACCCACAGAATGTCAGAAGATTTGATTGGTGCTGAACTCCTGTGAACTAGCTTATGACTAATAACAATCATTCATTATTGGCATATACTTTCCTATGCCAGACATTAAGCTAAATGTGATATACAAGTATACACAATATTTACACTGATATAAACATTATGAGGGCCTCCTTGGTGGCACAGCAGGTTGAGCGCTGCGTTGTGAAGCATCTGCGGCACTGCAGCATGAGTTCGACCCACATGACACAGCAGACCTCTCCTGCCTCGCCTGCTACTCCCCTCAGCAGTGTACTTCGGTAGATCTGCCTGTTCTGCTCCCCGCTCTGTCTCTGGTGAATCCTCTCACCTCCCATGCCTCTGGCCTGTACTCCAGCTCTTGTATGCATAAATAAATAAATCTTTTTTTAAAAAAGTAAACATTATGGGCAGACAGCATTGGACAGGTTAAGGAACTTGATCGGGTATCCACAGCTGGTAAGTGATGAAGCTGAGATATAACCAGGTCATCAGATGCAGGCATCTGCATCCTTAAACACTACATTGTTGTTTCTTCTAGCTTCCAATTTGATACTCTGAAAAATCATGTAAAGACCTTTTCCAAATGTCCCATAGACCATTGCACTTGAATTAGACATGTTTACCATGGGGTCTCCTCCTTCCTCTGTGAATGCACTGTACTTTGTGGTGCTCTGAGTATAAGTCCAGAGGAGTCAGACTTCATTTAGCATCTCACAGTTTGGATGCTTCCCTTTATTCACATTAGAAGATCATATTAGGGCCTCCCTGGTAGCGCAGTTGGTTAAGCAACGCACTACTGCAAACCGCAGCCACTGCACACAAATTCGATCCTGCCGCAGGCCAGGGAGGGGACCCACATGGTGTAGCAGACCGCTCCTGCCTCACCCGCTGCTCCCCTCAGCAGTGTGTTTCTGACCCTAAAAAACTGGATGTCAAATGAACTCCCTTCCTGTTCTGCTCCCCACTCTGGTGAATTCCCTTCCTCCCACGACTCTGGCCTGTACCCCAGCTCTTGTGTGCGTAAATAAATAAACCTTTTAAAAAAATAGATCATATCAATGTCAACGTTTTATAGACCCTGGATATCAACCAGGAGAAAGACAGAAACAAACTATTCTGAGAGCAAAAGGACTGCTGATTATTACCAGATGATCCTGGGACAGATGAATTTTTATAGAACTGTAGCATTGTTTGATTTGGGAGTACATTGGATCATTGGAGTACATTGGAGGAAAATGTTGGGGACTAATCCTCAGTCCCCAGAGGCAGGAATCCAAAATTGTTTTCCAATTCTGATTAAAACCTTAAAGAAGTTGTCTTAGTTTAGATTCTTCCAAAATCAGAACCTGAGATAAACGCTTATTTTCAAGCAGGGAGAATGAGAATGACATAAGGAGATACCATGTTGGCAGCCATCAAGGGCAACGGGTTGGTTGCTCAAACTGTGAAACCTTCTAAGATGTATGAAATGCATTAAGGACTGTCTTGCCCAGGAGAAGAAAGGGGGAAATGTTTATCCATCAGTTTCTATCTCCCATTGGTCAAGAGTGGCCTTAGGGACCATTTATGTTTGAGTGTTAAGTGGATTCCCACAGGCATCCATTGTGACAACTCAAAAAGGCTGGGAACCTGGAAGTGAAAGAAAAGGCAGGCAGAGGCCAGATGCTGAGAGGCTGCATTTGATGGAGGTAGGCGTCATGCACAATGGCTTGGAATAAAAGCTAACACTGGTGGGACACAAGAGGTGTTTGACATAGTTCCTGCTGCACCAGTCAGGCACTCTGAGCCCAGTTGGTCATGAAGTCCTCTTCAGTGTGGCCACTGACTGCAATCTCTACAGACACATAATAATACAAGAAAATTCATAAAACAAGTTACAATTCCCGCTGCTATAGTTGGTCCTAAAGCTATTCTTCATCACCTTTCTCTATTACCCAATCAAGATTTTCCTTATTCTCAGCCAGTACTTTGGCTGGTCTGCATTTTGTGCTTAGTAGGGAGACTATAGCTTCATCCCTGACGCTCTTATAGTTGCCTTGCCCTTGACAAATCATAGTTACTACAATCGCCTGCTCATCATTACTACTGGGTTTGTTGTTGGTGCAACAAATTGCACCAACCCCTCTTTGGAGTAGGTTTGAGTTTTCCCATTGCTGCCAGTGATCTTTACCAGAACACTCCGCCATTCTGGTCATAACCCTACTGGGTGCTGAGTATGCAATATAATCAGTGGGTCCTTTGCTGAGAGTAGGCCCCTTATTTGGGTCAGTGTTGTGGGGCTTAGATCCCTTGGAAGCTCTCAGATGGTGCTTCTGATGTAGGGATTGAGGGCAGGGAAGACAAAATCATATCTTTAACAGGCATCATTTCACTGCTCCCTCCAGGGCTAAAAGGGTCTATTGTAACCAATCTACCTTGAAGAGGCTGACTAGTCTTAGCATTAGTCTCTCCTACTGCAGTTTTATAGTGACTTGGTACAGTAGATTCATGTGGCTGCTGTAACAAATTAGCACAAACTTTGTGACTTAATACAATGAAATTTTATTGTTTCATATTTCTGTGAGCCAGACATTCAAAATCAGTGTCAGTGAGCTAAAATCAAGAATACATTCCCTTTGGAGGCTTGAGGGGAGACCATTTCCTATCTCTTCCAGCTTCTGGTACCTGCCAGCATTTCTTGGTTTATGCGCTTCTTAGTCTCTGCAGCCACGATCACATCACCTTCTCATTTTCTGTGTGTCATAGCTCTTTGTTTCCGTTTTATAAAGATACATGTGGTTGCATTTAGGGCCCACTTGAATGAACCAGTATAATCTCCCATCTCAAGATTAATAATTTCATGATTCTGCAGAGCCCTTTTTTCTATGTAAAGTGCTTTCATAGGTTCCAGGGATTAGGACATAGTTATCTTTTGGGGGTCCACTCTTCAGTCTTATATACTTCCATGCCCCAAAGTAAAGCATTTGCTCTCTACTAGGACCCAGTAGTATGCCAGGATTTGTTTGACATCTAATGAGTCATTCCTTGATACTAGAGAAATGGTCTTGCACCAGAACCCTAGCACTTATCGTTTTAGATTTTTCCATGTATGTGTAGCAGAGATCCTCTTTTTTTTATGATTTATTTATTCATGCATACAAGAGCTGGGGTACAGACCAGAGTCCAGGGACGTGAGAGGATTCACCAGAGACAGAGCAGAGAGAACAGGCAGACCGATTGAAACATACTGTGGAGGGCAGCAGCGGGCGAGGCAGGAGAGATCTGCCACACCATGTGGGTCCCCTCCCTGGCCGGCGGCAAGGATCGAACTTGTGCTGCAGTGACTGCAGTTTGTGTGGCAGAGATCCTAACCAATACCTTGTGCTCCATAGATCTTATGAGTCCTATGCCTAAGTGTCAGGGTAATTGGTACTACAGACTGAACCTGTTGCAGAATCATCCTTGAGCCCCAAACAAATGACACCTTCAATCATCAGATGAATGGGTCAGAGCAGCCTTTGTAGTCTAGTATATGCTGCCTCCAGAATCCACCAAGCACTGTCATTCTTTCTCAGTGAAAGGAATGCTAGTGCAAAAACTTGTCCTTTACATTAGATGGGATGTTCTACAAACCATAGACCATGGAACCACTAAATCTTCCAACATGGCAAGCTCCTGAATATCATGGACTTATCTGCCACCTTAAGGGTCATTATATCTTCTCAGAGCTTCTTTTCTTACTCACCAGGACCACTAATATGCTGTCATACTAGTTAATCAATGTTGATGTTCCCTGGAGTGAGAAGACGATCAAGCTCCCTGTAATACCCTGTGATAAAGCAAGAGAGTTGACATAAACTTGGGGTGGGACAGTGAATGTGGTCTACTATCCTTTCCAGATAAAGGTGAACTGCTTTTGATTCTCTTTATGAATGGAGCTCAAGAAGAACATATTTATCAGATCAGTAGTTACATTTGAAGTGTTATAGTAATGATACCGCAATCAACATGGCAGCTACAATTAAGGTTACAAGCTGGTATAGTCTGCCATCATCTGTCAGGGTCTAAACTGCTTTTTGCAGTAGTTAGATGACTTGAACAAGGATAGACTAAGGATGAACACACCTGTGTCCTTTAAACCTTTTAGTTGGTGATAATTTCTGCAGTTCCTTCTGGGTGCAGTGCTGGTTCTAATTTACCCTCTTGGCTTGTTGTGGGCAATGGACTTATTGGGTGATATCAAGGAGTTTTACCTTTTTACTATAAAGGCTCTTATTCCTCAGGTCAGGAAACCAAGGCAAGGATTCTGATATCTTCTAAATATTTCTCTTTTTAGAAACTGGGGGTTTAACCAGAGTGTAGGTCTATGAATCCACTTCACCATTGTGACTTGAACTTGGGCTAGAAGTCTTTTTATTACTTGGTTTCCATAATTTCCCACTCTAACAAAAGGCTCACAGTGGTGTTTTGGGTTCCCGGTATAATCCTTGAGCCCCAAACAAATATAAGCTTACGCTCCATATCTAGTAATCCCGAAAAGTCATTTCTCCCTTATCCATTTGTAGTTTATCTCTTTAAGTCTAATGCCTTCAGGATCCTTTCCCATCTGTTTCCCTGATTCCTTCTAGTACATAAAGCTAAGGTCTGCAATTCTTTGGCGTGTGTGGCATCTTCTTCCAGAGTAGACCCTATTTTTTCTAATTCAGGTTGATGCTTGATACTGGCTATAGCCGGCAACAGGTGGGGTGAGAGAGTCAGATATTGAGGAGGAGGACAAGTATCTAACAGCTAGGGTTTTGCTAGCATCTCTAGACAAGGAGAGACTACATTCTTCTGGCAAATATTGATTAAAGGGGCTGTTTCTGCTGGAACACAGAACTTAGGAGTTTAAGATTAAGAATTCTCTGCCAAAGTGTCCCCATCTCAAGTATTATGATTTTATTTTTAATTTCTGTTTGAACTTTGACATTAACATGGGAAACTGCTTACACTGTGTATTTAGTTTCTGTTACATCCCTGCCTCCAGTGCCATGCTGTGGACTCTCAAGAATGTAAAATAAAACATAAAGTCTACTTTAAGAAAATTTATAAAGTACAAAAAAGTGTAAAGACACGGAATAAATTATCAGTAATTCTACTTCCCAGAAGCAACTAGAACATTCCCGTCCAATATTTTTTCTGCTCATATTTTAACCTAGTTGCACTCACACTACATATGCTAAATATTTGTTTAGCATGAAAAAATTTTCCGTGTCATTATAATCCGTTGGTCTGAATTTTAGTAGCTGAATTTGTGTAACAGGTGGCTATAGCAAAATTCACTTAAATAGTCTTCTATTATTGGGTATTTATTTACAAATTTGTCTCTTATAGATGATGATGGAGACACAGGTACTTTAGTTGTAGTCTTTGTTGTGTTTATTGGCTGTGTAGCCCTGGGCAAATTGCTTAATTTAGATTCAGAATATAAAAATTGGAATGATGGTTCCTATCTCATATTTTTTTAAAGATTTATTTATTTATGCATACAAGCACTGGGATACAGGCCAGAGGTGCGGGGAGGTGAGAGAATCCACCAGACAGAGCAGGGGGCAGAACAGGCAGATGGACTGAAACACACTGCTGAGGGGAGCAGCAGGCCAGGCAGGAGAGGTCTGTCTCACCATGTGGGTCCCCTCCCTGGCCGGCAGCAGGGATCAAACTCGTGCTGCAGTGGCTGCGGTTTGCTTCATAGTGCGGTGCTTAACCCACTGCGCCACCAGGGAGGTCCCACCTATCTCATATTGTATCCTCCTTTTTGTGAGGATAAAATGATATGTGCAAACATCAAAAGCAGTTCTACACACACAACAACTATTCAATAAGTCATTCTGCAATAGGACACCTTTCTGCAGAAATCTTGTTTCCCATTTTGGATGATTTCCTTAAATCCTGAAATTTTTTGGCTCCCCTAGTTGCCCTCTGTGGTATAGCACAGTGAATAAGAACAAAGACTTGGGAATCAGATTTGGGGGCTAGGGGGTTGAATCTTGGTTCTTCCAGTCACTAACTGTTGAAGGTTGGGAGTTGTTTATCCTCTCTGTGACTCAATTTCTTCATCTATAAAATGAGAAAAATTTATAGTATATGTCACAATTTCTGCTTGAGAATTGATTTACTCAATATAGAAAACACCTAAAATCACCGGGTACATGGTAAGCACTATGTAACTGTTAGTTACATCATTCAGTATTTCTCACCTGCTGACATTCCCCCTCAGAACCCCTGTCTTTTGCTTGTTACTTGTCTCTCTACCCAAATTTAATTCTCATTTTATCCCATCTCTACCTTCCAAACCAAAATTTCTGGAAAACGTTATTACAAACATTCACCTAACATTTACTCTGTGCCAGACATTATGCTAAATACTTTACATGGATTAACTATTTCAATTCTCACCACAATCTTATGCGGTACATAGAAATAGTATGTCCACTTTATGGAGGTGGGACATTGTAGTTGTAGAGAGATACAACACTGTCTAAGGGCATACTCTAGGAGCTGGCAGAGCTGGGATTCGAACCCAGACTTGTGGGATTCCAGATTCTATGCTCTGACCACTGGAGGATGGTACCACACTGCAGCAAAGGTTGTACGCGCCAGGGTGGATTCTGTGTTCAGATTCTGGACTTGTCACTGTCGCTTAATTAGTCATGCTTATCTTGGTGTCTGAAGGAATTTTGCATTCTATTTGAAGCAAATGTAGTCCAGTTGTGTCCCCCCAAAGTTGTATTTTTAAATAGTATTTTCTTCAATATCCCACATAAAACCTGCTACAGAACAAATGTCTCATAGACATTTGCTCAAAGAAATAAATATATTTAGGACACTATTTATGGGCACTGTGTGGGTTACCAACATGATTGATTATGTCCCTACCCTCAAGGAACTCCCAGATGAGGAGACATTAGGTGATTTAAGACATTAGCTTAAATCACCAAAATATCAGGAGAAATGTGCTAAATGTTCCTATGTAGAAACACAAATGTCTATAAAAACAAAGAAGAGGGAGAGAATAATTCAGTTAGAGGCATCCACAGAATTTTCAGGAGAAAGCTCTTCAAGAAAACCAACCATTCTTAAGGTGGAAGAAGGGAAGGAGTGGTGTTGCAATGCTGTTTATTAGTTCCATGGCTGTCTTTTGTGGGGTTGGGGCAGGAAGGGGGTCCGGTCAGTAGAGCTTTTATTTTATTTTTAAATATATATATTTATTACATCATCCTTCATATTTGTACAATGTATGATTTCCCCGTGAAATTCCCACCACCAATTCACCCATGCACCACCACCATAGTCCCTTGTGATCTTCCCACCCTTGTCCTGATCCTTCTCCCTCCTCCTCCCCTATAGAATGTTGCTGATCTATCATTGCCTGATGATTTTGATTTTTACTTTATTATAGTTACTCCCTCCTGCCCCTGATCCCTTATTTGGCTCCTCTGCATTCCTCCTATAAGTGAAACCATTCTATAGTTTTCTTTTTCTTTCTGGTTTATTTCACTGAACATAATCTCTTCCAGCTCCATCCATGTTGCTGTGAATGGCATGAGTTTATCCTTTTTGATTGCTGAGTAATATTCCATTTGATGAGTAAGTATACCACATCTTCTTGATCTAGTCATCTATTTTTGGGCATTTGGGTTGTTTCTATAGCTTACTTATTGTAAATTGTGCTGCAGTAAACAAAGGGGTGCAGGTGTCCATATGTGGCAATAGCCACATGTTTTTTGTGTACTTTGGGTAGATACCTAGGAGTAGAATTGCTAATCATATGGAAGCTCCATTTTTAGTAGTTTGAGGAACCTCCACTCAGCAGTGGAGCTCTTAATAAAAGTGATTTAAGTGTATGGGGGGAAAAGTCATCATTACAAAGTGGTAGTCATAGGCACTGAACAGTTAGTTTCCCTCCTACTTCAAAATCTCAAGCCTTTCACTTAGAGCAGTCACTGTTGATGGTTTCCTGCTGTTTTTCTAGAATTTTTCTCTTTATGTTCTTTACACATGATCACATACCTTTTTTTAAAATTTCTATTTCTATATATATATTTTTAAAGATTTATTTATTTATGCATACAAGCACTGGGGTATAGGCCAGAGGTGTGGGGGTGGTGAAAGAATCCACCAGACAGAGCAGGATGTAGAACAGGCAGATTGACAGAAACACACTGCTGAAGAGAGCCGTGGGTGAGGCAGGAGAGGTCTGTCTCGCCATGTGGGTCCCCACCCTGGCCGGTGACAGGGTTCGAACTCGTGCTGCAGTGGCTGCGGTTTGCTTCATAGTGTGTTGCTTAACCCACTGCGCCACCAGGGCGGGCCCCACATACCTTTTTTTTTTTTAAATATTTATTTATGCATACAAGAACTGGGGTACAGGCCAGAGGGATGGGGGATGAGAGGATTTACCAGAGACAGAGTGGGGAATAGGATAGGCAGACTGACTGAAACACACTGCTGAGGGGAGCAGCGGACGTGACAGGAGAGATCTGTTTTTTCATATCCAGTTCTCCCTCCCCTCTCTGCCCAATACATACATCTCACTTTTTGAAACTTAACAGTATATATTAGAAAATGTTTTGACATATACAAAATTACTTCTTTTTTAATATGTCTGCAAAGTTAACTACTGTGTAGTTAAACAATTTATTTAATAATTCCCCAAATAATAGCCTGCTAACACTTTTAGGCTGCTAACACTTTTTGCTTTTATAAATAACACAGAAGTAAGCATCTTTATATATACAGTTTTGTAGAATATGCAAGAAAGCTGTAAGAAAATTTTCTAAACTAGAAGTCTCTAGGTAGTGTTCGCAATAGCCAAGCACGGAAACAACCCCAGTGCCTGGAAATAGATGAGTGGATAAAGATGTGCTGTATGTACATGATGGACTACCAATCATCCATAAAAAAAAATGAAATCTTGCCATTTGTGACAATATGGATGGACTTAAAGTAAAATAAGTCCAAAAGAGAAAAACTGATTATGATTTCACTAATTTGTGGAATATAAAGGCAAAAAAAGCAAATAAAACCAAACCCAAAACAAACCCTTAGACAAAGACAACAGAACCATGGTCACCAAAGGAGAAGGAGGATTGGATAGAGGGGAACTTTGGTTGGCAGTGGACAGCGACTGGACATGCAGTGGGCGCGTGGTGACAGGTATCCATACAGGAGAGAAAATGTTCTCCTAGAACTGTAAGGTTTGTAAGCTTATGTTACCCCAGTAAAAAGAAAAAAAAAAGGTTTGCATATTTAAAATGTCTAAAATTAGATAGCACCTAACTTCTCCTTCAGTGAGTTCGCATTAGTTTACATCCCACAAATATTATATGAGGTTGCATGTTTCTCCACCCCCTATCAACACTGCCACCCTGGGTTTAAACCCACTTATTTTCCCTTTAAAGTTCTAAAATCTACATTAAAGAACATTATAATGATGCTTTCTTTGGGCAAAATCTATAGTTTTGTTTGGATTTATTTTTTTTGATAGCAAAGCTGGACCTTCTGTCCTGTGTTCTCCATTCTGAAGGGTTGGGGCAGATGACCTGACCACAGGGTTACCCGGCAAAAGGTGGCCAGACCCCAAGTCTGTGCCCTGCTTGATGATGAAAATGCAAATAACCCCAGTTCTATAATAGAACACAGAGCCATTGTCGGGAAACCACAAATTGCTGACTTGCTCCTGCAAACAATCGATATTCAGAAGCTGAGTCCAGGAATTCTCAAGCTGTACCCTGCATAAAGGGCTGAGTGGGAGAGGACACTTCTTTCGAAAAGAACTCAGCACCCTGAGCTCCTTGGCGCTATTTCCTAGAGAACCACGGAGAAGGAAGACCCTGTGGCCCCTTTACCACTCCCTCTGGTGACCCCAGAACCCTAGGCTGCCAGAGCTGGAGGGGATCAGGAAATTATCCCACCCTAAGAGAACCCAGGTAAAAAGCCATGGCAGTTCCAAGAAGTGAGGATTCAGTTGGAGTGTTATGTCAATAAATACCAGCATGGTACCTGGCTCTTTGTAAGGGCTTAGTAAATTACTGTTAATAATAATAGGAGTTGGGGCCTCCCTGGTGGCGCAGTGGGTTGAGCAACGCACTATGAAGCAAACAGCAGCCACTGCAGCACCAGTTCGATCCCTGCCTCCGGCCAGGGAGGGGACCCACATGGCACAGCAGACTTCTGCTGTGCCCGCTCCCCTCAGCAGTGTGTTTCAGTCAGTCTGCCTGTTCTGTTCCTCACTGTGTCTCCGGTGGATCCTCTCACCTCCTGCGTGACTCTGGCCTGTACCCCAGCTCTTGTATGCATAAATAAATAAATCTTTAAAAAATAATAATAATAATAGGAGTTGGAGGGGGGGAAACTGAGGAAAATTTCCTGGAGGAGGGATCATTTGAGCTAGATCTTAGAGAAATGGGAAGATTTGGCACATTGGAATGAATAAAGAAAAGTTCATATGTAAAGACTCTTACAGCTTCCTGGGTGTGACCGAAAGACATGTGGAGACCTCGGTGGCGAGGAGGGTAGGGGACAGATGGGACAGTCCTGCCACGGAATAAGCCCGGTAGTTCTGCTTGAAAGGAACCTGTGGTGGCTCTGGCATCTGAGGTCCAGCGTAGAGCATGGGGTGGGCCCAGCAGCAGGAGTCTGCAGGAGAAATGTTTTCCCTCTTGAGATTGGCTCCTTGGAGTCTGGAGGAGAATATGAGGAAGTACCATGTATTGGGCCTGGCTGTTTCTTTTCACTTAGAGCCAAACCTAACTAAAATACATGCTGCCACCTTATCCACACAAAAGAAATTCACCTATAAGAACAGGGAGATTGTTTCATTTCACCAAGCTAAGTTATGACCAAGAGCCCTTTTGTGACATTGGTCTTACTGCCCTGAACATTTTAGTTTATCCCTTAGCCTTAGCCTGAGTGCTAGCTCCTCCTGGCCTCAGCTAACTACGCAGAATAACAGTGAGGTCAGTAATGTTCATTTACTGATGTAGAACAGGTACCATGAGTTGCTTTAAGCCTTTTACATGCATTAACTCATGTTCTCTTTTTGAACCCTCCCAGGAAAGTATAACCCCAGTTGTCCGATGAAGAAAGTAGGCTGAGAAGCTGTCACCCTGTCAGCAAGTGGTCCAGCCAGGACTGGAAGCCAGGCTGTCTGTCCAGACTCTTACCCATTCCAGGCTACCCCGCACCTGTGCTTCAGAGGTGGCCTTGCTCGTTTCAGTCACTGAGCCTGGGTTCTGCTAGCGTGGCTCAATTTCTGGCTCTAACACACCCTACTTGTCCTTTGAAGTCCAACCCAGATGTTACCTCCCTGACCCCACCTACCTCTCCAACAGGGAAGGAAGGCTGCCTCTCTCTCCTCTTTGCTTTCTTTCTTAGGAGGGGACATCTCCTGAAACAGCAACCACATTCTCATGCTTCAGTAGACCCAGCACAGTGCCTGTATGTGGAAAGCCCTTCCTTCACGGTTTTTTTTTTTTTTAAAGATTTTTATTTTTATTTATGCATACAAGAACTGGGGTACAGGCCAGAAGTGGGGCGGGGGTAAGACAGAGTGAGGAACAGAACAGGTCAGTTGACTGAAGTACACTGCTGAGGGGAGCAGCGGGCAAGGCAGGAGAGGTCTGCTGCGCCATGTGGGTCAGCCCCCTGGCCTAGGATTGAACTGGTGCTGCAGTTGCTGCAGATGCATCACAGTGCAGTGCCTAACCCCTTGCGCCACCAGGGAGGCCCCCATATTTGTTGAATGAATACTTGATTTCACTGTCTGACACACAAGAAGAGAAGTCCACATGGGGCCTATCCACATAGCAAGGGGGAGAAAGAATCAAGGCCAGACTCCAGGGTTCTTGACTGCCATATGCCAACCACTCTGCGCACAGAACATTTGGTAAAAAAAAGTCTTTGTGCATCTTCGGGCTTCTCTTGATTCTCTTAGGTCTTACCCCAAAGAGGACTCCTTTGAGAGTGCTGGTGGGAGAGTGAGTTTTGGCAAGTCCTGCCTGGGAGTCATGAGACACAAAGAAAACTAGACAAACAGCCCTGGGTTGTATTTTGCTGACCCAGTCCTCAAAAACAACGGAACGAAGCACTCCAGACTCAAACTGGGGCCTCTGGCCAGCAGGGCACCAAGTCAACTTGAACAGAATTCACTAAATGCATCCTCCCACCCTTTTTCTTAAAATGGAGGGGCCTTTGGAAAGGAAATATTTTCTGGTTTGTCTGAATTTTCTCTTAGGCCAAGCAAAAACTATAGACAGTTTCACAAGGCCCTAGAAGTTTCCAAATGTAAACAAGCTCTGGGCACATTCTCTGTTGGCCTATCTCACTGCCAAATGAGTCCACTGGGTCCCAGGATGTGAAACTTCCCTCACCCTCTGGTCAGAAAGGGCTGGAGTAAGAGCTCATTACCATTCATCACAATTGGAGAAATCCAAGAAATTATGAAGGGAACATTAAAGTTCTTTGCCTAATTCTCACTTGGTTGTGGTGAGAGCAGGGAGGAATCTTGGTTCTACCACCCAAGCTTTGTGACTTGGAGCAAGTCACCCACCTCTCAACCTCAGGTGCACCATCCATGAATCTGTTGTGATATCTATCTCAAAGGGTTGTTGAGAAGACTGGATGAGGTAGTACAGCACCGTGCCTGATAGATAATGAATGCTTAATTATCGTAGCTGCTGTTATTTGCATGTGATGTCCTTTATGGCTTGAATGATCTTCCTTGCCTTGTCTGCCTAGGAAACTTCCACTTGTTCTTTAATGCCCTTCACAAGGTGTCTTTGTTTCCTTGCTAGTGTGACCCCTAGTTCTCCCAGCTCTCTTACCCCACTTTCCTTTTCCCTTTTAACAAAGCAGTGGCCTTCCTGTGTAGAAATCATTTCTTTTCTTGTCTGTCTTTCCCAATGCGCAATCCAAGTCAAGACGACAAAGCTGTGTCCCAGGGCCCCACAGACCCTGTCCCCATAGGGGCTTAGGAACTGGCATCTATAGCCTTAAATTAGAAAAGCTGGAAGGTTAGGTAAAGCGGAACTTTGTAAGCCGGGGAAGTTACACAACTGCAGTGGTCATTCACCTGCCTTGTGGCCCTGGTCATTTTCCCTATCAGTGAAAGTAAGGGTGTTGGACCAGGAGACAGTGAACTAGGGAGAAAGGGAGCCTCCCGTGTCTAAATAGCACAGGGGAAATGCCATATAGACCTGCAGAGACAATACTCCATGGCTGATACTGGATTTCACTTAAGACAATTTCAAGACACAAGGTTATTTATTATAGTTTCACCGCATAAGAATGAATGCTGTTAATGGTAAGATATGATCAACTGTTCAGTCTCATTTTGATTTCAGAGATGTTGAAATTTGAAAAATATGTGTATTAGAATTTATGAAAGAGAGTATGTCCTGTTTCTTTGTTTATATCAATAAGATCTACTGAAGGAGAGCAGGCAAGGCCATTGGCTTATGGCTTCAGATTTTGGCGGTGGTTAAATGTCAGATTTGTGCAGGTATCATTCCAACTGAAGCTCATCACTTGAAGAACTAGCTTTCTCATGACTGGGAAATAGCTCTAGAAAACTGCTTAGGTGCCACTCAAGCTTTTGATGGACCTTATAAAATGAACTCAATTCTTTGGAGCCTGTGTTTCTAAGGTCCTACTCACTTACCAAGAGGCTGAAAAAAGAAAAGCTCCAAAGTGTAATAAAAGTTTTGCCAAATGTTTCATATAAAAAGCAGGGGAGTGGGGAGAAAGGACCAAGGACCAGGGTCCTCCATGGCTATGTAACTGGGACAGATCCCTTTCTTGCTCTGGACTTGTTTCCTCAGGGGCAAAACAGTGGAGTTTGGTCATTCATTCAACAAACATGAACTGAGGACTTCCCCTTGAAGGCAGTACACCAAAGGCTGACAAGATAGGAGTGTGCCTTGGGAGAAAGTTTAGCCCAGGTAGAGAGTGAGGAATTCAGAGAGCAAACAAGAGGGAGTCAGGCATTCTCCCTGCATCTTCTAATGTCATCCCTATAGCTACTGTGTGAGGTAGGTAGTGCAGATAATTTTATCCTCACTTCATAGATGAAGTCAGTGAGACCAAGAAAGAAATGGAACTGGCCAAGGTCACACAACAGAACCAGGGTTTGGACCTGGTGTGACTGACTCAAAGCCAGTTCTTATTTCTCTTCACCTATGATGGCCGGCCATAAGTTTCCTTTTAGGACAACGTTCTCAGAATGTATGCCAAAAAATAGACATTGACCGTCACATTTTGACAGTCCTCTCTCTTAGCAGCCAAGTAAGAGAGCCCCCTCTCATGTTCAGGATTGACGACAGGGTGCAGGGAAGGGGGTTGGCTCCACTTGTCCAGTCTGGCCCTCTTTTCAGGAGGTGGGGGCACCATGTTTCGGTGATGAGAGCCTCATTCTCATGTAGGCTTCCTGACTTCACACAGCTGTCTGTTAGCGGTGTGATGTGCCATCTGAGTGACTTCGTTCTGCCTACTTGTTTCAGCCCCTCTTGTTTGAAGGGGAACTTCAAACAGAGTCCAGCATTTCACACTGGAAAATATAAAAATCCCAGGACGATTCTATCATTGAGAATTACGTTCACAACACAAGGCTAGATGAAGTCATGTGGAGCCAGTCCCCTGCCTGAATCCCGCCCCCCACCCCCCAGGCAAGGCCATCAAGGGATATTCAGGTCACAGCTTGGACAGCTACAAGCCCAGGAAGGTGAAATACTTTGTCTGAGGTCCCTTGGAACATTAGTGGAAAAACGCGAATCAAAGTCCTGGCACTTGGAAACCTGGCTGTGTCCTTGGCCTCAAAATTCAGTGGAAAGAATGCTGAAGGACAGTTTGGACTGGGTGCTCGCAGTGCTGGGCACTGTACTTACAAGCAGTGTGGTCATAGGCACATGCTTATTTATGAAACAAGCCCCTCCTGTGCTGCTTGTTGAATAGAAGAAGTGAGAAAAAGGAAGCAAAGGCCTTTGTAAACTGTAAAGTGGGTACAGAGCTTGTGAGCCAGCTTTGTGGCCCACTGTACCTGGAGCTGACTTATTGAGCACTGTCCCCCATTTAGAATGTGTTTACCTGTCTCTGTACCACCGCACTCCTGGGGAGGAACGTGCACTTTTCCCTGGGGCTAGCCTGGGAGTTGGTATATGGCAGTCGCTTAACAGAGAATGAGTAAACAGAGCATGTGGTGAGATCTGATCTCAGGTCCATGGGGATGGCAACCAGAAGGGCACCAGAAGAACAGAGGAGCAATGGCTCAATGAGAGGGTGATGGAGGTGAGAAGCGTTCCCCTGTGGGTGGGCAGGATCCCTGGAGAGGAGATCCACCTGCTTGGGTAAACACCAGGAACTGGAAATCCTTACAGATTATCGAGGGGACACTAACTGGGACACTCACTCAGTCAGTGAAAGATTAGGACAGCAATATAAGATTAGGACAGAAAAAAAGATTAATAATAAAGCTAATAACTGTAGTACTTATACTACACAGATACTATTCAGAAAACTATAGCTGTATTGCCTCATCAAACCCTCGCCACAACCCTCTGAAGTGGATACTATTATCTCCACCTTACAGACAAGTAACTTGCTCAAAGTGGCAAAGCTGTGATTGGATGTGCGGCAGCCGGGCTCCAGAACCTGTACTCTTCAAGTAGGTCAAATCCTGTCTGTAAAGAGATAGGACACTGGCACATTTTTTTTGCACTACAGAAAAAAATATGAGCAAAACTTTTGAGCAAGAGAGAGGACATTACTGGAATAAAAATGCTTACTTCACAGGGGTCAGGTCTCAAACACATTGAACACCTTTTGTGAGACAGGCAGTGGTGATAGAAAGAGCAAGACAGAACCCTGGCCTGACAAGCGTGCAGTTCGGTGGGAGATCAGGTGCTGGCTGGAGCTGGCTCTCTCAGCCTCGGAGGCCATCGTGTGCTTCTCTTCGTTCACAATCAGTGGCATCAGATTTGTAGTTTGAAACTGACAACAGTGAGCATATTTACTCAATGGAAATTGGCCATTGATTCAAATCAGAGCTTTCTCCATAGAGGACTTGGTGGTAAAATATTTACCAGCACAACACTGCCTGTGAACAACCGCAGCCCAGTGATAAAAATCCTCCCCAGGCAAAGAGCAACACACAGAGGGCAGGGACGACCCCACCCTCTCGGTGAGCAGAGTATTGAAGGATGAGCATATACTTATCATGAGTAGAAAATGGCAGCCCAGGCAGAGGGATGCAACGCAAGGAATATTCATCCTGTGATTTGTGAAAGGAAAGTGAGTGGGAAGGGGCTTGCCAACCCGTGAGAGCCGAACAAAGGGGTGTTTATTAAGCAAATCCAATATTGGGTTTATAAAGTGAAGTAATTGTGATGGAGAAGGGCATACCCATGTCCAAGACAAAAATCTTTATCTTTAGCTGGCAGGACTCCTCAATTTCTTTTCTTCCTTTTTTAAAAAAAAATTATTTATTTATGCATAGAAGGACCAGGGTGTAGGCGATAGGTGCGGGGGTGGGGGGGTGGCGGTGAGAGGATCCACCAGAGACAGAGTGGGGAGCGGAACAGGCAGATGGACTGAAATGCATGGTGAGGGGAACAGCGGACAGACAGGAGAGGTCTGCTGCGCCACGTGGGTCAGCTCCCTGGCCAGGATCGAATTCAGGCTGTGGTGGTGACAGGGCTGAGACCTCACTCCCGCCAGGGAGGCCTCAGAATCCCTAAATTTCAAATGTGATTCAATTGGAGCCAAAGGGAACCTAGGCTTTGTGCAGGGGCTGGCATAAAGATCTAGAGCACCGGAGGGCTGCCAGCTGATGGATGTTCACTAATCTTTGAAATGCCTGTATGCTGGGACAGGCCAGGGACGTGGGCAGGGAGTAGGACTGTGAGGCTCAGACATACCTGGCTGGACAAGCACTTCCTGTCCGGAGGAATCAGAGCTGGACAGCAGCCCTGCAGAGCTTGTTTTGCTGTCCTTTGTGTTGGGATGTGTGTGTGGGGGGGTGGTCCTAGGTCCTATGGGAAGCCAAAGGCTGATTGTTCTTTTCAGGGTCCCTCTTGGTCCCTGTGTGAACATGTCACCCAACTGTCTCCACAACTCACTATTTGGTTCCAAACTGTCCTGAAGGTTCTGAAGGAGACCAAGGCCACCGGGCTGTCAGGAAAGAAGCAGCTGCCATAGTCAGGATCCCAGGGGCCCTGGAATAGGCCGGGACCCCTCCCTTCGAAGGGCCAGTTGTTGCTGGTGTTCTGCTTTGTGTGAGGGTCATCGGACCTCATTTCCCTGCCACATGCCCCCATCAGCCCTGAAGCCTTGGGACACAGTCAGTATGAAAAGACCACAATTTAGGAAAGAGACTGGGTGGTGCTCTGAACATGTGAGTCAAGGTATCTGTCGAAGGCTGCTTGGCCAAGCCCCCACTCACAGCAGCCTGTTTAGGAATAATACGTACGAGAAAGCTGGAGGTCTGAGATGAACTAAGGGACAGTGACTCAATTGCATGTTTTAGGCAACACAGTTGTCTACAAAGCAAAGGGACTGCCTCCTGGCCTGCTGGGCTATCTGGGCGTTGAGATGTGGGCCATGGCTACCTTTGCATGGGAGTGAAGGCCTTCAGGAGAAACACAAGGTCACAGGCTTGCTCTTCATAAACGGGAAAAGGTCTTTAAGGGGTCCTGAGCGAGTAGAACCTGGGGTGGTACCCCCACTGGCCTACAGGCATGTGGGAGCTGTTTGGTGACAGGCCACACACAAAGTGCTAAGTTACCAAGGTAACTTATGTTCCCGGAAGCACCCTTTCAAACCCTCCCTGCACAAGCCTGGACCACACATAGGGTGGAGACAGGTTGCTGAGGAGCTCATGTATGCCTGGAGTTGCCCTTTAGTCGGGACAGATCTCTTGGCTGTGCAAAAGGCCAAATAAACTGAGCCTGTTCTCAGTCAGGGCAGTGAGGGACTCCTGAGAAGCAGCACTTCCTCCTGGGGAGAGTCCACACTCACTCCAGCTCACTCTTCCTCTGGGCTGCTGCCACCTGCAGCGCTCAGTGATTCACTGAGAAGGACCCCAAGTGGGTGCACCCAGTGTTGTTCCTGGGCCATTGCGGCGTGAAGGTCCAGCCTCCCTCCAGTTCACCCTCCTAGCCTGGCTTTTGGGCTCTGCTCCTGCCTTTCCTGTGCCCATGGTGCCACCTTAGCTTACTCTGTCAAATCTAACCCACCCTTCCAGTCCTTGCTCTTCCATCCAGAAACCCCAGGAACTGAGTTCTCTTCCCCAAGTAGCCACTAGATATTGTATGTGCTGCTGAGTGGTTTCCAGGCTGAACTCACTTGTGGTTTTTCCCATCCTCAGCACCAAGTGCTGGGGGTGGAGGGGTAGATGTATGTGGGGGGTGTTTGTTAAATTGTACTGTCACAGTGTCCCTCAAACAATATTAATGGAGTACCTGTGTGTCAGCCTAGCTAGGAATTTCACATACGCCAACTAATTTAAGTCATGTAACACTGGGAGGCAAGGGTTGTTAACCACCGAAGAAATGACTCAGGGAGCCAGTGATTTGCTCAAGACTACATGGCAAGCAATGGAGCCAGCATTTAAACTACATTAGTGTGACTCTAATGTCAAGGCTTTATCTCTTAAAAGCAGACACAAAATAATAGTAGTCATTTATGATTTAGACTGTATTCTCACATACGTTATTTCATCTGATCCTCACAACAGCCCTGTGAGGTAGGTAGGGTTATGAATTACTGTTATGCCCATTTCACAGATGAAGAAATAGAGGTGGCTCAGTGAGGTGACTTGTAGAGAGTCACATAGCACAATAGTAGCTTCACAGGTCAAGCTGCTTGAATTAAAAAGCACCGAAGAGATGGAGAAAGAATTTTTATGGAACAGAAAGAAGGGCAGAAGATCGATGACATTTCTTCCTTAGACTGTTCTGTTGTGGTCACAGCGTCTGCTGTCTTATCTAAACCGAGTCCTCCTGAGTGGCTTCCCTGAGTACCAATGACTTGGTGGCTTGGGACGACTGTCAGAGACTCCTGGGTCCCAAGAAGGGGGAGGCAGCCTTGTCCTGATCCATAGTACAAGCTCCCACTCAGGACATAACTATGGAAAGCCCCTTCCTCCACCCACCTCCGTGGACGCCTTGCGTCACCAGGCTTACCTGTCTTGGTCTGGGGACCCCCAATGGGGAAGACTCTAGGACCCTCAAGGCCGCATGCAGTCCAGGGGTGAATCATAACGTGCAGTTTTGAGGCCCGCACTGCTCATCACTCCCGGGGAAGTATTAGCGTGGAGTATCTTGCCCTGGATCTGACCCCAAGGAGGTCCTTGGGATGCTTAGGACCAGGAACAATACCACAGGGGAAACGCACTTCTTGTAGAGCTGTGTCTTGAAGGCTGGACACTTACCCCATGGGCAGTGTATACTTCAGACTGTCCTCTGGGCTCCTTACTGCCCACTGCCCTGGTCATCTTCCTCTGGCAGCACCTCTGCAGGCGCAGCAAATAATTCACCCTCCAACAGAAGATGCTCAGTGGGTCTGCGGAGCCATGACTGTAAGTGTGGCGGGTGAAATGGGGTAAGGGGGTCACAAATGAGGTACAGCTGACATAAGATGTGGTGACTGCCAGGGACTGGAAGGGGTCTAACTTTGCTTCCGAAGATAGGTTCCAAAGGGGAACCCTAATTATGATATAATATTTTCAGGATGAGTATTTGGCCTCCCAGGGTGACTGTTTTGAAAGAGAAAATGCACATTTGGGTGAGAAGGAAGGTCTAGAACCAAGATCATAAAATGGGAGAGGAAGGACAGATTTGGTTAATGTAGGATGTAGGCAAGACCTTTCTAACAGGCAACCAAGGCAGGGGCTGCCCTGGGGATAACAAATTTCCCGTTGCTGGAGGTGAACCAGCAGGCGTAGATGCGTGATCACTGGGAGGTGCTGGGAGAGGCACTCAGCCCAGTGTGTCCCAGGTATGCTGGGAGTGGGTGAAGAGTAACAACCACTGAATTGTTTTGTACCCTGAGGGTCTCTAATGTATTTGTGAAAAATGACCTTGTTCAACGATACCTCAAATTCCTGGGAGTGGGCTTACAAGAGCGCGCTGACAGGTACTTTTCACCGCACCGGCTCCTGAAGATCAAATCTTGGCTGGGACAGCAGCCCATTTCTGCCTGCCTAGATTTGGCCCAGTTAGGAAGGATCCCTCCCCCCGGGGCTCATTTTATGAATGCCCCAGAATGAGGCACTACCTAGCAGGAGAGAGGGAGCCTATGCAAAAACTGCTCACTGCTCCTTTGTCCATCCTTTGTCCAACTTCGTCCCAAGGTGACCGTTTTGAAAGAGAAAACACACATTCGGTGAGAAGGAAGGCCTCTTGTGGCCTCCTTTAGGACACTGGCAGACTCTTGTCCTAACAAACTGCCCATCTTCAGCTCAAAATGGCAAGAAAAAAGTTGGCTCTGTTCAAAGGACACAGGGATTCCTAAAGGCGGACTAATCATGAGGGGAGTCCAGTCCTGCTACGTGATTAAGACCAATTAGTACAGTGCCCTGCCTCACACCAGCAGCCAGGCGCCCTGCAAGATCCTGGCTGACATGGAGCTCCTTGCAAGCCCGCACCAAGGTGGCTGCATCTTTTTACCTGTACCGTATTAGTCGAATAATCTTATTGCTCATAAAATCCAGAGCATGTGGGTGAGAAGAATCAATGCAGAAGCCGTCACTCAGAGCGATTTTCAGCACCTCCTCCACAAAGACCTGGAAGCTGTTGATCTGCTTGTTGGCTGGCACCACCCAGAGCCTCTTGAGGTTCTGCTTGGTGTACTCCTCCTCTGGCAGACCCTCAACGTTGGCCACCCAGTCCAGAGTCAGGTGGTTGGGGTCTTGCAAGTGGCTGGTGATGGAGGAGAGATTGCCATTGGAGCAGTAGAAGAGCTTGGAACCAAGGAGCTTGAGGAAGAGGCAAGAGGTGCTGAAGATATTGGCATTGAAGACCTCCATGCTGGAGGAAGAGAGGCTGTAGATTTGGGGTGCCTCGCGCACAGTGAAGTGCACTGTCTGCACACGCTGGTTCAGGGTGATGTTCAGCATGGCGTTCTTCTCTGCCTTCGAGAGCTCCACTTCCTTCTCCTGCAGTGCCTCGATCAGGGGCTGTACCTGGTAGAAGTCAGCCTCCCTGCGGAGCAGGCCCATTTCCTGGAAGTCCTCGGGCAGATCCAGGTGGGAGGTCCGAAGGAAGTTGAGGATGTAGCGGAACACTTTGCCATCACGGTCAATGAAGCAGTTGCCCTGGCTGTCCCGCTTGGTGGGCATCTTCCCGCTGAACATAGCACCCAGCATGGAGTCAGGGAAGCTCGTCAGGGTTGCTAGTGAGGTTGTGTAGAGTTTCCCCCCAACGTTCAGTGTGATAGGGTCAGACATGGCAGGAGACCGGGGTGCTGAGAAGTGGTCCTAGAGAGGAAGGAAAGCGAGAGGTGAGCATTATTCAACCCTACCTGCTGTTTAGTCTGCTGGGGCTGGTATAGTAGAATACCATAGACTGGATGGCTTAAGTAACAATCATTTATTTCTCATAGCTGGGAAGCTAGGAAGTTCAAGATCAAGGTGAGGGCAGATTTGGTGTGTGGTGAGGGACCTCTTCTGGCTTAAGGATGGACATCATCTTGCTGTTTCTTCATATAGTAAATGGGAAGAGAGCTCTCTGGGTCTCTTATAAAGGCACAAGTCCAATTTACAAGGCTCCCCCTCATGACCTAATCACCTTTCAAAGTCCCCACCTTCCTAATAGCACCACATTGGAGAATTAGGATTGCATCTTAGGAATTTGGGGGCACAAACATTCAGTCCATAAGATCTGGGTAGTTACATTTCTCATCTATTGTAGATAAGTCTACAGTCCTTGAGGTTGAAATGAGTTAATATTTGATGAACAAATGGATGGGTGATTCCCGCCACACTGTCCAAGGCAATTTTTTTCTCATTAGGGAATTAAAAAGAAAATCCTGGGTCACACTCTCCAGATTGCTTTACTTACCCTGGAATGTGGCCCCGGTGTTGTATTTTTAAAATTTTCCCTTGGTGATTCTAAATGTTCAGTCAAGCTGGAGAACGAGTGGTCTTAGAAGAGGAAGATGTCCCTGGACTGAATTATCTGTGCTCACAGACATTTGTTTACGTAACGGCCTTGTATCTTTGAACAGAGACAGTAGCACCTCTATCCCTACTGTGCAGATGAGGGGTTCCATCCCCACACGCAGAGAGGTGGAAGGCCTTGCCAGGAGTCAGCCAGGTCTCTTTACAGGAGAGAAAAACGTGTGAATGCATACTTGTAAACGCACACAAGTCCTGAAGAAATGCCCTGGCATTTATATCTCTAAGCCCACTGCTCCTTCTGCTCCATCCATGTTGCCTCTGAATTTAATCGTAGTCATTAGAGCATAATGACATTTCGGTCAACAACAGACTGCATATTTGGTGGTGGTCCTTATACCGTCTAGGCGGGCAGTGGACGCTACATCTGGGTTTATGTAAATATACCCTAAGAATTTCACACAACAGAATCGCCCAATGACTCCTTTCTTAGAAAGTAACCCTGTACTTTAGTGGCACATGGTTGCATTTTTCTATCTCAAAGCATTTACCAGGAATGACTTATGATCAGTGCTGATCCCTTCTATCAGGCCCCTACTGGGGGCCTGGACTTCAAATGACCCTTCCCTGGATTCTTGCGTTCCTGTAACAACCTGCTTTGCTGTGAGGATACTCTTGGCTCCTGGTGGCCCAACTCTTATTGCCACGCTGGCATCGGTCTCCTCTGAAACTTGCTGTGGGGTCTGCAAACGTGGAATTCTGGAGCTGAGCACCATTCCTGGGGTTCTTTAAATGTCCCCTAACCCCCACGGGTAGTCTTCAGTGTTAATGGTTCGTGACTCTCCTCCAGCCTGAAGTCTTGGGTCCTAATGTCTCTTTAAGGGGTCAGAAAAAAGGGGCTGTGCCCTTTTAGCTTCCAGCAGATGTTTTCTGAAAAACCAACCTGTGGGACATGTTTAGCAATCGCCTCCTGATGCTGGGTGTTGGGGGACTACAGAGAGGAATCACCCCAGTGCAGCCCCAGAGCCAGCCGGTGGGGAACATGGCAACAAGAGGCTATGAGCGTGCAGTGGCAACGGTGTGTGCAGGGCTGCGGGGGGAGGCTGAGAGCGAATTTGGCACGCTGGCTGTCCAGATGGGAAAACAGAGGTCTGACGTGGGACTTCTTCCAAGTCACCAGCGGGATGTCAGCAGCCAGAGCACTTCTTACCATGGGTCTGCTTTCCGAGGACACAGAATGCAGCCTCTCCCCATCCAGAGGGTGGAGGCGATGCCAGGTGTGGGGGATGCATACTTGTCTCACCCAGCTCTCTGGGGGTGGGGGTGTTCCCTGGTGACTCTTTTCCCATCTAATTGGGGGCACTCTGATAATGCAGTAGGGCAATAACCATCTGGAGTGTCCAAAGAGAAACAAACCCATGACAAAGGTATAACATCATCAGCAGAATCCTAGAACAGATATCTGGGTTGCAAACCATGTGGCGCTCCAACAGAGATGGGGGAAAGAGGTGCTTGGGGAGCGGATAGCTGTGTGGGGAACTGCAGCTGGAAAGGGAGCTAATTCTGGTCAGTATTCTTTCTAAAGAGTCTAGGCAGGAGCTGGACCCAGGAGTGGGCCGTGCCCTTCCTCATTCCAGAATCTTCTTTTTCTTCACACCTCTCTTCCTTTCTAGGTAGTCACTGGCATATTCTAGTTTTCGGTCTTGTTGATTTAAGGCCCAGGCTCTGTGAAGTGGCTCAGCTCCACGGACAGAGCAGATGCACGGTCACAGAAGCTGACTGCTGTCTTTCCTGATGGTCCTGCGAGCCGCAGACCCCATGTGGCCTCTGTGCTTTAGTGCTGAGGAGCTCAAGACACTGGGAATAAGGGAGGCAGTCAGGAGCGGAGATCGGCCCGGAGGCCTTTGGGGGGTATCCAGCTCCTATTTCTCTGCTTGTAAATGCTTTTCTTTACTGTCCCTCCTCCCTCCCCTCCCTGCATCACTCCTCTGAGGAGAGCAGGTCAGTGGGAACAGAAGCATGTTAGAAGGGCAGTCTCCTGACACCCCACCCCTTCTAGGGTGCTCTTGAGGTATTCTCCCCAAATGCATGAGTCACAAGGGCTCAGACCTCTAAGCCCTTATTTCCTAGTCGCTGCACCACAGTGTCCACGACCACAAATCACAGGTCCTTTGGTGAAAGGCATAATGACATGGGGGCAGGAACTGGTACCTCTGGGGACTGAGTAGTTTCAATGAGTGTGGTGGAGCGTTTGTGGTCTGGGTGTGAATGAACATACTGGGCTATAGCCCCAGCAAACACCCAGCTGCATCCCAGACGTTACACTTGGCTGTTCTATGGGTACCGAAGCCTGACTCCGAGTTCCCCTCCCACCAACCCACTGTAAACTCTTCTTAGCACCCAACTGCCTGAGCCCAACATCTGGAAAGCAACCCTTACTCCTCATCTCTTCAGTTGTTCCCTATTCTGTCTCTTTGAACCCATCCCTATGGCTACCCCTAGGACTCAGTCCTCATCTCCGCTGCTGCTATGTCCACATAGCCCCTGTCCACTTTCCATTTAGTCTGCACACTGATCTTCCCGAAGCACTACCCCCTTCCCAAACCACCTGGCTCTTCCAGTTTTACGTTTAATTTTGACCCTCGCCACACTCCCTCCTAGGCACTATACATACAGAAGAGTGACTCAAAGTGATCAAAGACTTAAATGTAAAATCTTCTTAAAACTATAAAACTTTTACAATAAAATCTTTGTGGACTTTGGGTTAGACAAATATTTCTTGAATAAGATGCAAAAGATTATAAAAAAAGTTGATAAACTTGTCTTCACCCAAGTGAAAATCTTCTCTTTGAAAGATACTTGTTAAGAAAATGAAAATAAAACAGACTGGGAGAAGATGAATTTGGAAAATAAATTCCTTATCTGATAAAGAACTGTTAACTAAAATAGAGGGAGAAATCTCTAAATTCAACCAGAAGAAAACAAACCACCCAATTAAAAAAGTGGGAAAAAGATCTGAACAAACACTTCATCCAAGAAGACACATAGGTGGCAATCACATGAGAAGATGCTTAACATCACTCATCACTAGGGATATGAATTAAAACTTCAATTAGATAGTACGTTAAAATGGCTCAAATAGAAAATTTAATAATACGAAGTGCTGGCGAGTCCACACTGCTACTGAACTCATACACTACAGGCAAGAATGCAACACAGAACCACTGGGGAAAAGTCTGACATCCAGTTACCACATGGCCCAGAGTCCCAGGGAAGGAAGACATGTCCATGTACAAACCTGTGTGTGAACCAGCTTTATTCATATTAGCCAAGATCTAGAAACAGCGATCATGAAAGTGAACAACTTGTGGTACAGCCAGACAATGGAATATGATTCAGCCATTAGAAAGAAACTAGCTACTGAGCCATCACAGTGAATCTCAAAAGCATCAGGATGTCTGAAAAAAGGTAGCCTCGAAAGGCCACATGGTATATGATTCTACTTATATAATTTCTGGAAAAGGCAAAAGTATAGAGACAGGAATCTGATCAATGATTCCTAGGGACTGGGTTAGGGAGAATAGTTGGGCTACACAAAGATACAAGGAGTACAAGGGAGTAATGGAACTACTGGATATCCTGATGTGATGGTCAATGAGTGTAGAAAGATTATCAAAATTCATGTAACTATACACCTAGTAAGGGTAGATTTTCCTGTATGTAAATTAGGGTTTTGTAAACTAGAAAAAAAGAAACAACTAAGGCCATGACCAATTAATGAATCATGAAATCACTCAGTGGGTGGCAACCACAGTTGTGGAGCTTTTGTTTAAGTGTATGTGTGTATATGAACTCGATTGTGATTTAAAATGTATCTTCATTACCAGGAGTTGTGATAAAAATTGTTTTGAAAACCACCACCTATTTTGTGATCTCTTGGAGATCTTGGCCATCTCTTGTGTAAGTTGTTACACCCTCAGTGCCCAGTGCCCAGTGGACACTGGTAGCACTGGGAGAGAGGGGGGCCACAGAGAGGGACAGGGAGGGAGGGCATGAACATTTACTGAGCGTTTTATTATACTCAAGGCCTGTTAGCATCCTGCTTGCATTTTATTTATTTTTAACAAAAATATGTAGAGAACTGCAGAGACACTGCTACTGAGCTAAATGCCTTATATACTTTATCTCACTGGATATCTTCACAGCACCCTGTGAGACAGACACTATTATTATCTTCATTTTATGTAAGAGGAAACTGAGGCTCAGAAAGGCTAAGAGACTGCTCAAGGTCACCCAGCTAGGCGGTAGAGGGACTGGGATCCAAATGCAGATTTGTGTGAGTTGGACACTTCTGGTCTTAACTCTTCCCACTCCGAGGTCTCAACATATGTGACAGAGGCACACTCCCTTATTCCCTGTTAGCACCAGGCAGGGGAAGGGCCTTCAGCAGCCAGTCCACTGCTGACCTGGACTTGTCCACTCCTATGAGGATTTGGGGATGGGATTCTAGGGTGCACCAGAGCTCCATCATAGCTGACATAGGGCAAGTACAGAGAGATCTTTAGATGTTTCCATTTCAGGTACAACTCATGTCTAGTGATAAAGCACCAAGACAAAGAAGTCTGGGTTTTTAAAAACTAGATTAGAAAAGCTGAATGGAAATGTAAACTGAACCAGGAAACAGAAGATGAAGAAACCCCAACGCTATGTGAGAATGAATACTTCTTAAGCAAGGACATTCCAAGTTTGCCTCTTGGCTTGAAAATAACAAAAAGGTCAGCTCTTTTTCTTCCCTGAGAAAATCACTGGTGTCACATCAGGAGATTATGACCTTCTGACTGAGAAAGAAGACCAGGGGCTTAGACACTTGGAGTTGTAGCTGGAATTTTCTCCGTTCTGAGATGGGTTTGGAGCCCAATGAGAGGGTTGAGGCCCAGTCTGGTACCATGCAAAGAGCAATTCCAGTCTGGGACCAGCAGCAACCTCTAATTGTGACACTGAAAATAGAATTCTTTGAGAGATGTTTTGTAAGGAAGGACAGACAAGGTATTCTAGAGTCGTACTTTAAAACTCTGTCCTGGCAGCCACAGTCCCTGTAGGCCTCATGAGGAAAACAAGCTAACAGTGCTTGGTGAAGTTACCATGTCCCATAATCTGTGATAGGTGCTATAAATATTAGCTCATTTAGGACCCATAGCACCCCTTCAAGGAAAGTATTACTCACTCCTTCAAGGAAGGTAATCTCTGCACTTCACAATGCGAACCGAAGCTCTAAGAGGCAGGTAACCTGCCCGAAGCAGAACCAAGAATCAAGCCTCAGTCATTCTGGTCTGTGCTCTGAAGGATGGCATTCCTTTTTGGGCATTCAGCAGCCAAGGCCTCTGGAAAGGTCTAGCGCTTGTCTCCCTCCTACCTCTCACCAGGTGCTCTGACACCTGCCACCTCAGTCTGATTCTAACCTACATATAGGCCAAGAATGGCAGAGAATCAACATTTCCTGAGCACTGGAAATGTCCCCTGAACACATTCCTTGGACGCTGTGAGGGATTTCCTGATTATTTTTTTCATGAAATTGCCATACCGATGCTAGGGAGTTAATCATCCCAATTTTTAGGGTTATAAAATTGAAGTACAGAGTAGTGAAGCAGCTGCGTAACAGCACACAGCTAAGAGGTAGCAGAGCTAGAGTTCTAAGTGAGGGCTCTTGTGTCCCCTCCAGAAGCACAAGCTGTCACATTTTATTAAGAAGCATGAATAGAATTTGACGGAGGCCTGTGCTGTGATGCCTTCGAGAGGGAGAAGAAATATTTTAGTTGTTCTTTTAAAATGAATTATATGTGTTATACTACCCTAATCCAGATCTCCATAGTATTTTTATCCAAAATATTACAAAAAGGTTAAAATCTTAGTTTGGAAAAATTGATGATAACCTGAAAGAAGTCTGAAAAAGAGTAGCTATCTTAGTGTAATGTATTAACTCAGATAATAAAGCAATGGCATTTCAAAGAAATAAAAAATGAATTATGTAATACATGCATTGAAAAGGGTGGTTGGCTAAAAAAATAAATAAATAAATGTATTATAGACTGATCCTTACAACAAATCTTGGACTCAGGTAGGGAAGATCACATTATCTTTATTTCACAGACTCAGAGGAGTAAATCTGGCCCAGGGCTTTGTTTGCATTCTTGACTTTTGACTCATGCCTCCAGGAGGTTCTGGGTTTGGATGCTTCTCTGAAAAGCAGTCCTTTGGAGCAGCCTCCAATCTTCTCCAATCTAGGTTTGGAGCATGAGACTGCATGCACCCAGCCACAGAGCTTCTAGCCAACAGCCTCTACATTCACAGAAGCCTGGAGGAGGCCCAGGTTCTCTTTGTGCAGTTTCCTACATTACTACCCACCAAGTTTCCATAACGAAACCACAAGTTAAGTCTTCACTTAACAGCATCATCATAGTTGATAGGTTTTTGGAAACCATGACTTTAAACAAAGGGACATATACCAGAGCAGTTTCTCCAATAACATCCTTTCGTCCAAAGTAGATTTTTTCCCCTCATTAGTGCTGCTATAACCCAATAATGTTCAACAAAAGGAAGTTACTTTAATACCTTCTATACATCCTGTGCAACCTACTCCTTTTACACAATCAGGATCAACTGTTGTAACAATGAATCTATTAAGTGATGATATCTATTCATCCATCCATCTATCCATCCATCCTTTGTGCCAGTTATTAGTTCTGTTCATTCAAAGAGCCTAGAAATGATACCCCAATAGCAACGAATGCACCTGACCACAACTCTTGGTTTCTAAATGTTATCTCATACAAAGACAAGCCAAAGCTTCCTGGAGAAACTAATGCTTCTAGAGCTTTGCCAGGAAAGATTCAAAATGAGCTTGGAACATCTCTTGCCAACTATCAAAGAAGCAATAAAAAATTAATGTGGTCATGTCAAAAAAATAACGCTTTTAGAGTTATCATAAAAAGAAAAAGCAATTTTTATAATTATGTAGTGTGATTATAGATACTAGCTAAACTTACAATCATTTTGCAATATATACAATATAAAATGGTTGTACAACATTGTTATACACCTAGTCATAAAACTAACACAAAGTTATAGGTCAATTATAACTAGACAACGACAGCAGCAAAACAAGAAATGGCCTGAAGAGATTCTCATTGGTGAAATTTGGGATAATTTGCAAAGATTAATACCGAGAAGACTAATGATGATAATGGGTCATAACACATTGAATTCACACAAACACACATGCACATACACACACACGTCTATGTTGCTCCAAAAAGAAAAGAAGAGAGGCGGTGAAAAAGATACACACATGTAAGAAAGTTTTCTATAACAAAGAATAGCAGCTAATACATATGGAATGAATAGCATAATTACCATTTTATAGCCCTCAATATGTCATTTCTTTTTTTTTTTTTTTTTAGGTGGTAAAACAATATGTCATTTCAATCAAGAATCATCAATGGGTATGAAGTGGAAGGTTATAAGGAATGCACTATTTTGACAATTTCAAAGAATCATTTCACAGACTACTTACAAGGGGCCAGGGATTTACATGGAGAGATCGTGATCTTAATCAGTAATCATATTTAACATTCATGGATAGTAGGATCCTGATAAATGTCTTTCAAAGTGATGCAATAAGAAAGAAGTACACAGCATTGCCAGGGGAAAAAAAAATCTAATCTGAATCTAATCACTGACAAAATGAGTGAACAAATGTAGACAGGGGGAGGCGCTCTAGCTAGATTAAATAAATTGTATCAAGAGCTATAACTAAATGCAATGCATGAGTCTTGACTGCATTTGATTTTTTAAAAAACTAAGTAAGATGTTTTTGATGGGAAAATTTGACTACTAACTTTATTATATATCAACTTCCTGTTAGTGGTACATGGTTATTAAAATATTATGATGAGATTTGAATTTAGGAATCAAGTCAAGGTGGCTATAGCTTTTATTTATTTATTTTAAAAGATTTATTTATTTATGCATACAAGAGCTGGGGTACAGGCCAGAGGTGCAGGAGGTGAGAGGATTCACCAGAGATAGAGTGGGGAGTGGGGCGCAGAACAGGCAGGTCAACCAAAATACACTGCTGAAGGGAGCAGCGGGGGAGGCAGGAGAGGTGGGCTGTGCCATGTGTGTCCCTTCCATGGCTGGGATCAAACTCGTACTGCTGTGCTGGGATGCTTCACAATGCAGAGCTCAACCCGCTGTGCCACCAGGGAGGCCCGGCTATAGCTTTTAAAGTTTGGCAAAAATGTGTCTCTAAAAATAAACAGGGCATCCCTGGTGGCATGCCAGGTTGAGCTCTGCACTGTGATGCTTACACGACACAGCAGCAGGAGTTTGATTCTCGACCAGGGAGGGGACCCACATGGCGCAGCAGACCTCTCCTGCCTCACCTGCTGCTCCCCTCAGCAGTGGATTTTGGTAGATCTGTCTGTTCTGCTCCCCACTCTCTCTCTGGTGAATCCTCTCACCTCCTGCGCCTCTGGCCTGTATCCCAGCTCTTGTATGCATAAATAAATACATCTTTAAAAAATAATAAAAAAATAAAAATAAGCAAGCAAGTGAAAATTACATCTAAATAGTGAACGGCTATTTTATTTTATTTTTTTTGTAGAACAGCACATATAGCTTAACAAAAAGAAAACAACTCAATCAAAAATGGGCAGAAGAGCTAATAGGTAATTTTCCAAAGACATACAGATGGCAAAAAGGTACTTCAAGAGAATGCTTATCATCAGTTATCATCAGGGAAATGTTACGTCAAAACCACAGTAAGGTACCATCTCACACCGATGAGAATGACCCATATCAAAAAGACCAGAAACAAGTGCTGGTGAGGGTGGCAATGTAGACTGGTCCAGACCCTATGGAAAGCAGTCCTCAAAAGACTAAAAATGAATCTTCTATATGTCTAGTAATTCTACTATTGGCATCTACCCAAAGAACACAAAAACAATAGTATGAAAGGAAATCTATACCCCCATGTTTATTGCAGTACTCTTAAAATAGCCAAGATAGGGCCTCCCCGGTGGCGCAGTGGGTTAAGCAAAGCACTATGAAGCAAACCGCAGCCACTGCAGCAGGAGTTCGATCCCTGCCTCTGGCCAGGGAGGGGGCCCACATGGCATAGCAGACCTCTCCTACCTCACCCGCTGCTCCCCCCAGCAGTGTGTTTCAGTCAGTCTGCCTGTTCTGTTTCCGGCTCTGTCTCCGGTGAATCCTCTCACCTCCCTAGACTCTGGCTTGTACCCCAGCTCTTGTATGCATAAATAAATAAATAAAATATTTTAAAAAAATAGCCAAGATACTGAAACAACCTACTTAGGTGGATCAAGAAGATGCAGTACATGTACACAATGGAATACTACTCAGCAATCAAAACACATAAATTCATGCCATTGCAGCAACATGGATTGATGAAAGGGAATATGCTAAGCAAAATGAACCAGGAGGAGAAAGATAAATACTGGATGGTGTCACTTATGTGTAGAATACAGAGACACTGAACAAAGGGTCAAAGATAAACATTAAAGCCAACCCTTGGAAGCTGACCATAGATGTGAGGCATCCAGAAGGGGAGATGGGGAGCATAATGGATTACTGTGGAGGATGATGGATGCTGTAGTGGTGGGAGAATTACAGTGACTACACCTGAGGGGAGAAATCATTAATCAAAAATACCATAAAAAGTGACAAGAAGGTAAAACAATGGTGCTTCATTTTAATTTTTTTCTGTAGGCTTGAAAATTCAAAAAATATCTTTAGTTTGAAAGAAGGGGAAAGAACACTTTCTGCATAGGAACCAGTGTACAGTTCTAGCTTAAGTGCCTGACGCCTATAAATAGCCAGAGTCAATAAACAGATTTGTTACTATTACTAGTGAAATCATCAAAATCTCATAATTTTCTTCCATAGGTGCCCTCATGCTTTGGAAGAGGAGGAAGTCAACCCAGGTTAAATTAAAATAGCCCACAGTTGGTAGAAGTTAGAATTTAAACCCGAACTTACGTAGACCTACCACCCACAGAAACCACAACTCAAGGCCTGCCTGCCTTCGCCTGCCTCGGAGAGAAAGACTGTTAAAGCCTTGATTCACCTGCTTCCTCCTGAACCCAGAATCTCTGCTTCTACAGCAGGAAAGAAATTCCTATTATAGCTGATAAGCATATTCACAGAGGTCACGTTGATCTTCACAAATGTTGTGGCTGGTTAGAACAAGTTAGAGGGGCTTTGGGGGGAGAGGAAAGTGCATGGGCAACATGTCACCTGGGCTTGCATTTGAATCAGACTTCGCCATTAATTCCTGGGCAGATGGTGATAGATGTTAATAACGGCTGGCACTTACTGAGCAGTCACTACTGTACTAGGCCCTTTATGCATATTAATTTCACGGCTGAAACAACTACTGTTATTGTCCCTACTTTATAGACCAACCACACCAGGCCCTCTCCTACCTGTGCAATTTGCATCTGCTTTGCCTGAAAGTGAAGGAAAATCCCATTCATCTGTCAGCCCTCTTGGCTGCAATTGTGTCCTCTGCATCTCTAGAGCATTTTATTCTTAACTCCAAGGCTCACTTAAGCAGAATGGTGGCTGGTCACCTTGTTCAGGATGGAATCTCCCCCTGTCTGCAGCCCCAGAAGCAGGCAGAGTAGGGGAAGAGGAAGATAATAGTCCCCATTTAGTCAGACTTATTTTCTCTATCCTAGACTATCAGCTACCAATGGGGAGGTTTATTTCCTTCTTGTGAATTAAAACAAAACAACAAATTTTGTTTGAAAGCACTCTTTTGAATTTTTAGTCTGGAATCTAACGGCCAGGTGACCACTTGGAAATAAAGGTAAGAACTCCCACTGTGTACATGAACAGGACATGGGGGTAAATCTCAAGAATAATAATACTCAAGTCAATAATATGGCTCTCAGTAATGTAGACACTTCACTCTTAACTTTGTCCAACAGGACAAAGACCAGTTCAGAGCCTGGCCTGGGGCACTAAGTAGAGGTACTGCCCTTCACTTCCCATTTCTGGACTCCTCACATGCAACAGTTTAGCTCTATTTTGCTCAGTTCCTATCTTCTGCTGCCCAGTAGGACATGGGTTAAGGAAAGTGGGGCTGGAGTAGGGAAGCCACCTGATCTGGCACAACTTCCCATTTGCTCAGCAAAGTATGCTCTCACCTGGTGTAGACTCTCAACCACCACCACCATGCCTCATTTTTTCATAATTTCTTTTTCTCAGCTTATTCCTAGGCTTCACCTGTGTTTGTTTTTTTTTTTCCCCTCTCAGGCCACAGGAACCCATTTTAACCACTCTTCATTATAGTTCGTCTGCTTTCCACAATTATAATTTAGAAGCAAAGATTTTCAAACCCATCTCCTTATTTCATCCTCAAAATAACTTGCCTTACAGGTTGGCATTCAGAAGGATCAAGGAAGTTGGTCCTGTCACACGATCTGTGAACTTCGGCCCTTCGAAACTTGTTTCTTTCCTGTTATCCATTCTAAACTGTACCTCTGCAGCGCAGCGGGGGGAAAGCAGGGCTTTGGGGGGCAACGAATGGTTTTTGGGCAAGTTACTTCTCTGAGCCTCATGTTCCTCACCTGTATATAGATGCACGAGGTCCTCTAATAACGACCTTTTGTTATGACGTTGAGGAGAAATAAAACCCTTGCTGCCATTGAAAGGAACGTTACTCTGGGTCAGAGTATTTACTTTCCTTATTCGTTTGGTGAAGTAGGTTTCCAGAATCTATCTACCATATTGAGGACTTACTGTAATGGTGACACCTTTACAAGGTGCGAGTTGTGAGATCATGTGTGTGACGCACTGAGTTCAAGTGACAGGCTCTTTATTTCGGGAAGTCACGGGAAGGAAGATGTTCTGTGCATCCACAGGTGCTTGCCCACTTGGGCACCCCCTTGCCAAGAGCGGCCAACAGGGGCTTTTCCGAGCTGGGAGGGGTCGCTATCATTTCTGTGTCGCCGCTCCTCCATCCCTGAGGTTTCTCTGCCCATTCTACCCAATCCAACCTAGGTAGCCTCATCGGCTTTCTGGGCACTCTCTCCCAGCTCTGGAGTCGACCTGTCCGACCAGACACTAGCGCGTCTCACCTGGCGATCCCGCCCCTCCTGGCTACACCCAACAAGACTCCTCCCACAGTCTCGACCCTCTTAATCCGGGTTTTTCCTACCCTCACCATCCATCCTGGCTCCTCCCCACTCCCTACCTCCTTTATGGCCCCGCCCCAGCCCCCAATAAGTGCCCCCATCGCTGAAGGCACCCGCGCTGCCACGTCCATGGCACAGATGAGAATGGCGAGCGTAGTTTAGGCTAGATCATCTCTTGTGCTAAGCCAACTGCTCAGGTGGGCCCGCGTCCCCTCATCGGCTGTCCCTGAGTCCCGTGCCCCCGATCGCGCCGCACCCACCTCCTGCCCTCGCTCTGCAACCTCCCCTCCGCGGGCGGCCAGCGCAGCTTTGCGAGGGGGGCGGAGGGCCAGAGCCCAACCCCGGGGCGTGTCGGCCCAGGACTTGCGCGCTGCACTTGGGACTTGTAGTTCTGCTTGGGCTTTATTCGGAGCGCCGCGCTCAGTGCAAACTGCTTCTTCCAGGAGGCATTGCGGTCAGCCGTCCTGCTCCCCGCCCTTGCCCCCGCCCGCACTTAGGCCCGCAGCCCTTAAAGGGGACGCTACCCTAGTGGCAGTTTGCGGGGTGGCCTCCGCTCCGGCCCCGCCCCATTTCCCGCGCATCACCCCCCCACCCCACCCCCAGCTTCGTCCAGCAGCCCAGCGGTCGTGCGACTGAGTCCTCCTTCCTAGGGACGGGCTTGTGCTAAGCAGGATAGGGAGGTTGGACTTTTCAGTGCAAGCAGCATCCTTGCCATCTGGGACCTGGCGGAGGGCGTCCCCACTCGGGTGGGAGCCGAGGACCCGCCCTGACCTAGCCTGGCCCAACCTATTTCTACCAGACCTAAGCGCCCCGCCCAGGAACCGATCCAGGCAGAGGCCCCTGGGGTCCTGGAGGTAAGGGGGCTGGGGGTGTGTGTGCGGGCTGAGAGGATGGAGTATCTGACTCTTGGCGCTTGCGGAACCCGGGAGAAACGCGTAGGGTTTTGAAAGACAAGGACTGGGAGGTGGGAGGTCGTGGTGCAACCCAGGCCTCGCTGTGTGACCTTGGGCTAGTAGCTGTCCCTCTCTGGACCTCAGTTTCCTTCTTCATTGTGTATGGAGGTGATACCGCCCTCATCCCAACTAGGCTTAGGGTACCTGCACACAATACTATAAAGCTCGCTGGCTTCTTTGGGGTCCGCAGCTCTAGGCTGGGTTGGGCGGTGCACTGGTATAACTAGAGGGAGGGGGTGGGGCCGACTGTGGTAAAACTGGGAAGACCAAGAGGCTGTCAGCACTTGGAATGGGCTTCTGCTCTTCTCAGCATCCTTGGCCATACTCCCTCTACAAGAGTTCTGTAGCAAACAGGATACCCTCATGTGGCAGATTGGGTGCCAGTTCCAGAAAGCCTGGAGTGGGTGGGGGTGGGGACACGGATGGGTGACTATGTGAGGGGTGGCCCCCAGCAGGGACAGGTGAGTGCGGTGTGTTCCTAAGAAGGGAATATATGCCCCCACCCTCTTCCCTTGTCTTCCACCATTCCTTCAGTAAAAGGACGGCTGCTTTTTTAAACCAGTAAGCCCCCTTTACCCACTTATATTTCCAGGAGAGAGTTTGGTGACCCTGCTAGGCCCTCCCAGGAGCACTGCAGGAGACTCCTACTCAAGGCTGCCTGGAGGGAAGTCCAGTTGTCTAGAGACCTGGGGTGGTGGGCAGAAATGGAGGGCACTTCTGGGTACCTGGAGGGGCACCCCAGTGTCCCCTGACTGCTCTGGCGCCCAGGGAGTCAACGACTGGGTGTGAGTATCGTCGAGGAGAGGAATTGGGCTTCTCAGCTCTTAGGTGCTGAGGTGGGGCTTGGGGAATTGGTTTTGTTCCCTGCTAGGGAGAGGTTGAGTGAGACCTGCTTGACGCCCACTCACTGCCTGGTGAGACTTTTGACCTGAGGGTTTACCAGGAACAGTTCTTGTCTTAGATTTTTCTTTAGTTTTGGTTGTTTGAGTCATTTCTAGAATGGCTAAAGGTTCACTCAGTTCCTTCCCGGGGCTTCTTGCTTGATGCTTGAGAGTCTCAGGGTTATGCTGTGTAGGACCGGTGAGGGAGCAATGACTGGACGGAAGGTTAGACCAGTCCTGGAAGGGACTTGCTGTCACATGACTCTCATTGGTCACTTGGCACTCCCTCACTTCTGTGCATGGTCTTGTGCTGGGCACTCAACTCATGGGGGTGTGGGCCACATCCTATCAAAGGAGATGCCAGGCTGGTGGGGGAGGTAGACCGAGACTCTGGTTACACTGCAGAGCAATGAGGGGAGATAAGAGGCCTTGGGAAGCCAGAACTCAGACTTGCATTGCAGGAGCATTAGAAAAGGCTTCCGAGAGAAGAGGGCGTGTGACCTGGGCACTGAAGCATAAATCAGAATTTTCCAGGAGAGAAGAAGGAGAACCTCTTTCCCAGCAGAGTGCATCACTACAAACTGGCAAGCAGGAAAAACCCTCTGCCCCAATTCCTGTAGATTCACCACTCAACACTGTTTTTCAGGTTCATCTCTACCCAGCCCCACCTCAGCCTTCGTGTCACAGAAAGGGCTTAAATACCAGCTCAGTAGCCTCATTGGACCTAATCTTGAAAGGGTTGGGGAGCCTTGAGAGTGCTGAGCTGGGGTATGGCAGGATGGAGCTGATTTAATGAGGTTAATCTGTTTGCAGGGGGAGCGACTAGGGAGGAAGGAGGAAGACTGAACTGGGGCCAGGGCAGAGCACTGATGTTCTCTCTCTCTCTCTCTCTCTCTCTCTCTCTCTCTCTCTCTCTCTCTCGTTCCCCTCCCCCCTCTCTCTGAGTGCTTTAGGGTGATGGAGATGAGTCAGGCTCCACTGTGCAGGGTCAGAGACCTGTCAATACACAGTGGAAATGCAGAGAGTAAACTGAGAGGGCTAGATAAAGGGTTATGGGTCCTGTAGGGGAGGGATCATGATTTCCCTGTGTATTATATGTGCCTTGGGAGTCGCTGGGACTCCCAGGCTGTCATGCTGGCAGTGACAGGTGTAAGTCAAGGATGTGGGAGAGGAGTAAGCATCATGGCTGCGAAAGGAGGAAGGGTTGTAGGTATTCATCTCCTGCGTGGGGGTTCAGAGAATCAGAGATGTGAAAGAGAACCAACCTCTGGCCACTGTGGAGAGAGGTGACTTGGCTGGATTTGAAGCCTGCATTCTATTCATCCTCTATGGATTAAGGAGATTGGGTAGGAGGCGCCTATACTAGACTAGGCATGAAATAAAGAGAAGTTGATCTTGGGTGGGGCTGAAGAAATGGTAAATTGCCAGCGAGGGCTAATATTAGGAAGAAAGTTGTAGAATTAGCAGAATCAGGATCGTGTGTCTCCTTCCCTGACAGTGCCTGTTTTGGCCCTTAGTACCCTCTGGCCCAAAAGTGGACTGGTGACTGCCCCCAGTCATTTTTACACCTTGTCCCAACCCCACTTCAGGTAGACCTGAAATGGTTTGCATCTTCTGTAGGTGAGAAGGCTGAGGAGGCTCTCAGGGACTTGCCCAAGGTCACTCGGTGATTCTGAAACAGAGAACCTGGGTCTCATACTTCCAGTGCAGGCACGTCCAAGGGAGGACACAGCTGCTACCTGTGGCTGGACAGCTGTCTCTTGGGTCAGGGCCAGCATCAATAGGCCATCTCCTCATCCAGAACCTAGAGGGGTAATCCAGCCTCCTCTGAGGACTGTTTGTGGCTTCAGAGAGGACAAGGGCAGGTTTTAATGCCACCCTGCCAAGTCCATGTCTTCCTTGTGGAGCTTCTGCTTCCCCATTCTGTAGGGCCAGCAGACCTTGTCTTCCCTTCACTGATGGGTCAGGTGAGGCCTAAACCTTTTAAATCTTTTTTTCATGAATGCATTCAAGACATTATTGAGTGGGTTTGTTGGTGACTGTGGTGACAGCTGACCTCAAATTACCTGTATGGGAGAGGGGGCAGGTAGGCAGGGCTTGCCTGGTGTGCCAGGCCACGACTGCAGAGGCTGCAGGGCTGGCCTTGGAGATCAGAGTCCTCCTACAATGGCTGCACTGACGAGCTCCAGCTGCCGGCACAAACCCCACTGTGCACATAAATATTCGGTAGAACACTAGGAAATTGCAACATCTGATCATTCATGTTCATTGGTGTAGCCTGATATCATTTGTGCCCATTTTACAGAAAAGAGGCTTATAATGAGATTTACTCAAGGTCACTCTGGAATGTAGGATTCATCTAGTTTGGTTTTCTTTTCACTTCTAGAGCCTTCCCTAGCCCCAGAACTCCATTTCTGCCTGCCCCACATTCTCTTCCTTCACACATGATGTCAGTAACTCATTGATTTTTCTCCCTGGCTGCTTGAATACCAGATTTCTTGGCATCACGGTAGAAAGCATATTAAATCCCTATGCATATAAGTGATATTTACAGGGAACTGTAGCCTGTTAAGTGTGCAGTGACATTATATCTAAAAGCCAATGTACAGACCTTAATCAAATTCTTTATTAGTAAAAAATGAATCTTCAGCCAGTTATAATCCTTTTGCTGGTGGAGGGCACTGCCTCAATATTGATGCCTGTTGATGGTGCAGGAGGTGGTTGCTGAAGGCCGGGGTGGCTGTAGCAATTCTTCAAACAGGACGATATAAGTTTGCCACGTTGATTGACTCTTCCTCTCACAAAAGACTTCTCTGAAGCAATGTTCGATGGCATTTTATCTACAGAACTTCTTTCAGAATTGGAATAAATTCTCTCGAACCCTCCCACTGCTTTGCCAACTATGTTTATGTAATATTCTAAATCCTTTGTTGTCATTCAGTAATGTTTATAGCACCTTACCAAGAATAGATTGTATCTCAAGAAACCACTTTGTTCATTCACAAGAAAAGTCCTCCTTTTGAGTTTGATCATGAGGGAGGCAGCCGCAATCCAGTCACATCTTCAGGCTCCACTTCTAATACTCCTGTTATTTCCTTCACAACTATAGTTACTTCCGAAAATAATCACAATAGTAGCATGAAAGATCACAAGTACAATAATAAAGTCTGAAATGCTGTTGGAATTACTAAAATGGGACTCAAAATGGGAATTACCAGGTGAACACCTGCTTGTGGAAAAATGACACTGATAGACCTGCAGAGTGCAGGAGGGCACAAGCCTTCCAATTGCTTAAAAGAAAAAATATTAGCACAATAAAGTGAAGCTCAGCAAAATTAGGTGTGCCTGTAAACTCTCCAGAGGTACTCTGCAGTGACTGGCTTGGGAGATACCAGCCACTGAAAACAAAACTTGGTCCCTGCTTGGAGGAGCTCACTGCTTGGTGAGAGACAGAAGTTTATGTAAGTGGGCCCAGGACCTGTAACACATATAGCAATGAAGTTTGGTCTTGGTGGAGAGGTAGGATCGAGGGGCCTGCAACATAGTTGGGGGTCCCACAACGTATTGTTCTCAGTAAAAGTTCCCTGCTCCTCTTCTAGGAAGTTTCTGGCTTGTCTCCACACCAACTCGAGGGTTCAAGATTAGAGTGGTTTTTGTTGAGGCAATTAGTCAATACTTGCTGTATTCGGAATCTTCTGTCAGGTCCTGCTGAGAGTAGGACTGTACACAGCAAAGAAATGGCACTGCCTCCTAGGAGCTGAGAGGTGGATATTAAGAGCAAGCTGAACCTGTGTGAAACAGCATGAGAATCAGGAGTCAAAGTGGGCCAATTTGGGATGAAGGCTTCGGGAAATAGCCCAAATGGAGGGGAATGGCAGAAAGCAGGCTATTGCAGCTCAGGGGAATAAGGCAGCAGTAACTCACACCATATTCTGCATTTGCTCATTCAAAAAATGCCTACTATGTGCCATGGACTGTGATAAGTGCTGGGGATACTGTGGTGAACAAATTTTGACATGGTTCTTGCCCTCAGGAACCTATACAATATCGTGGAAGAGATTGACCCCAGACAAGTAATCATGATGAGGGTATAAAGGAGGTTAGGATGCTCTGATATTGCTCTGTTAACAGAGACCTTAGACCTAGACAGGGAGGTTGGGCAAAGTTTCCTTGAGGAAATGAGTTGACCTGAGGTTGAGGATGAGCTAAATAAGAAGGGATGGGAAAAGCATATCCAAAGGCCCAGTGGCAGGGAGAACAGAGGGAGCTGAAAGTGAGGCTCTGGTGTGGGCTGAGGCAGGCAAAGCCCTAGATGTGCAGGGCTAAAGCCCTGGGGTGGAATGCTGTTTCAATGGCAGGACTTTGGACTCATGCGCCCTGCCATTATAGGATTGCTCATCATCTGTAATGAAGAGGCCACAGTGGCTGTAGGACTGGAGATGAGTGAGTTCATGCCTACAGGTGCAGGGATGTTTTCATTGAAGAGAGATCTGGGTTGGGCTTGGAAGGATAATAGGAGTTTGCATGGTTTTGAGTGTGTAGTGGTGGCCATCTTGGGCAGATAGGATAAGACGTTTCAGGCAAAGGTGGGAAGGTGTAGATCATTCGAGAAAGAGCAAGATGTTGACTGGGGGCACAGTAAAGTGTAAGGGATCTCTGGGAAGCCTGTTGCTCCTTCCTTGGGCCCTCAAACCCTCCCACCCTCACTTGAGTTGTGATTTGTGTCCATGTGTGTGCCCCCCTGTCCCCCATGACTTTGGACAGCAGCTTCTAGGTCTAGAGCCTACCTGTTCCAAGAGTGGAGACTGGTGGAAGGGCACGGGCGGACGAGGGAGAAGGCTCAGGCGTTGCCTTTGTGAGGGTAAAGGCGCTCATCAGCGGTAACTACAACTCCCTGGAGTTAGTCTGCCAGGCGTGGTGCTTTACTTCATCCCCAAGGTTAGAGAGGTAGGATGAGGAACGCGAGGGCTGCAAAGACTGAGCCGCTCGCTCAAGTCTCAGCACGCAGAGATACCACGTGGGGAAGCGGACCTGTGGTCAGAGGGTGACCCTTCTCCTGTCCCCGCAGAGCGGTCGCCATGGACAAGATCCTGGAGGCGGTGGTGACGTCATCCTACCCGGCTAGCGTGAAGCAGGGGCTGGTTCGGCGCGTGCTGGAGGCGGCGCGGCAGCCGCTGGAGCGGGACCAGTGCCTGGCCCTGCTGGCGCTGGGCGCGCGCCTCTATGTGGGCGGCGCCGACGAGCTGCCACGCCGCGTGGGCTGCCAGCTGCTGCACGTGGCGGGCCGCCACCACCCGGAGGTCTTCGCCGAGTTCTTCAGCGCGCGCCGCGTGCTGCGGCTGCTGCAGGGTGGCGCTGGGCCTCCGGGGCCCCGCGCGCTGGCTTGCGTGCAGCTCGGCTTGCAGCTGCTGCCCGAGGGGCCGGCGGCCGACGAGGTGTGCGCCCTGCTGCGGCGCGAGGTGCTGCGCACGGTGTGCGAGCGCCCGGGGCCCGCCGCCTGCGCGCAGGTGGCTCGCCTGCTGGCGCGGCACCCGCGCTGTGTGCCCGACGGCCCGCACCGCCTGCTCTTCTGCCAGCAGCTGGTGCGCTGCCTCGGCCGCTTCCGCTGTCCCGCGGAGGGCGAGGAGGGCGCCGTGGAGTTCCTGGAGCAGGCCCAGCAGGTGAGCGCGCTCCTGGCGCAGCTGTGGCGGTCGCAGCCTGCCACCATCCTGCCCTGTCTCAAGGAGCTGTTCGCTGTCATCTCCGGCACAGGTGCGTGCGCCCCGGGGCTGGGCGGGAACTCGGGCGCGCCAGGTGGTGTGCACCCCGACCCTCTGCAGATGGTGGTTTGTGTTCATTCTGCTTGGTTGCCCACGTGGTGCAAGGGGCTGGCTTCATTTAGTCAGTCAGCATCTCCTCTGCTGAGCTACTGGGAAGCCTGCTCTGTGATGGGTGCTGGGCAGGCAAAGATGGGCCTGATCTCCTGGTGAGGGAGAAGGATGCAAGCAGATCAGTCTGGTTAGAAAGAGGACAGGGAGGGCTGAGAGAGACCACAGAAAGTGGGGAGTCCTCATGCCTTTTGGGCTAGGTGAGTTTCATAGAAGTGGTGCCTTTTCAGTCAGGCCTGAGTGCTGGGTAGCAGGGGTGAGGAGCTGAGGCAGGCGGAGGCGAAGGTGTGGAGATGCCAGGGAGCCCAAAGGAGCCCACTCCGAAGGGTCAATTTTTGGCCCTCCATTGACAACTGGAATTTGGACTCTAGTATAAACTACTGAAATAAGGTCTGTGTCTTCTTTGATTCTGGCACTTTTCAGGAAGGGAATGCACCTGGCAGGAAGAAGAGCTAAATTTTGATAACTCACCTCTAGGCCTTTGTCCGTGTGGTTCTACCTGGAATGTTCTCCCTTTCCCCAAGTCCACATAGCTCTCCCACCTGTTCTTGTGAGCTCCAGTGTTACCCCTTCTAAAGGTCTTTCCTGCACACACTGTTAGGGGTCAGTACTTTTCTCTGGACGCAGAACTGGGCCCAAAATAGTGCCGGTGGCTTGTCCAGTGAGTGAGTTAATATGGAATCAGAGGCTGTGATGCTATAGGAGGCTAGGAGGTGGCCCTCACGTGCTCTTTGCAGAGGCCCAGTCTGGTTCCTGGGCAGCATGAGGGCCTGGAGTGGTGGGGGAGGTGAGGAGCCCATCTGCCCTGCTAAGCTCAGCCCAGGCCCCTGTTCCAGAAGAGGAGCCGCCGTCCAGCGCCCTGGCCAGTGTGGTGCAGCACCTCCCATTGGAGCTCATGGATGGTGTTGTTCGGAACCTCAGCAATGATGACAGTGTGACGGATGCCCAGATGTTGACCGCCATCAGCAGGTGGGTTGAAGGTAGGGTGTCTCAGGTCTCTTTCCACTGGTTGCTGGGTCAGATTTAGTGTTCCAGGACTCAGACACTTGTGTTCATTCATTCATTTCTTGAGCCCTGCTCTGTGCCTGAGCCTGGGCTGGTTGTGGAAGACACAGAACCTGGCCCCAATAATGCTCTTAGGCTGGGTACCAGCTGTGTGATGCTGGGCAGGTCAGTGAACTATCTGAGCCTCAGTTTCCCGCTCTACTAACAGAGGGGTGGTAATTAAGAGGTCAGGTCTTCATGGGTTCGTGTCAGGTGAAAGTACAAAGTGCTTTCTGAGTTAGACAAGTATGATTACTAGTGGGGTGCCTTCAGCTCACAGAGCTCTTGCACCTCCCCAGCTCGTTTGAGTATCATTGCGCTCGTGATCCAGCCACACCTGCCCATGCGGTGATGCCTGCAGGCCCTTGTCCGTGCAGACTCCATCCACCTGGGGACCTCCCTGCCATTCCTTGCATACTCATGTGCAAAGCCGCCATATCCATCATCACTGTCTGGAGTCCTTGTCTGTAGTGGGTGAGAGTGTGGACTCAGGTAAAATGCCTGAGTTCAGACCCTGGCTCTGCCTGTGTAAGTCTGGGCAAGTTACTCAGCTTCTCTAGGCTTTGGCTCCTTGTAGGGTAAGTGAATTAGGGTTTTAACAGTTGCTCTACCTCTCTTTGGTACAGTCTTCTGAGTATGGAAATCATGGTGGTACTGACGATTTCCTAACCCCTGCTACGTGGCAGCTTCCTGCTCTGGTGGCGTTGGCTTTAAGTTGTGGAGGTCAGCTGTGTTACTGCACATAAAACAAATAGTGAATACTACATAGCTGTTAAAATCTCTCTCTTTTTTTTATTAAAGATATATTTATTTATGCATACAAGCACTGGGGTACAGGCCAGAGTCGCGGGAGGTGAGAGGATTCCCCAGAGGCAGAGCGGGGAGCAGAACAGGCAGACTGACTGAAACACACTGCTGAGGGCAGCAGCAGGTGAAGCAGGAGAGGTCTGCCGTGCCATGTGGGTCCCCTCCCTGGCAGGCAGCAGGGATCAAACTCGTGCTGCAGTGGCTGTGGTTTGCTTCATAGTGCGTTGCTTAACCTGCTGCACCACCAGGGAGGCCCTAAAATCCCTTTTAATCCATACATGGTACTGTTCCCATTTTAGAGAGGAAGGAACAGGCCTTGCTGCTCCAGCCCACCTGTGACTATGCAGGTGCCACTTTTTTTCCTTTTCTGAGTAAGCCTGTCCTTTTAAAATAAAAAAAAAAAAACAAACAAAAAAAAAAAAACTAGTCCTAGAGAGAGTAAAAGACTTGTTTCAAGCCACAAGCCAGGGTTTGCTGCAGCTACAGCTTCTGGCCTCGGGGGCAGTGCTCTTCAGCTGCTGCATCCACTGCAGGCTAGTGTTTGTACGGGTGACGCTTAGGGTGTTCTTAGGGCCTGGTTCCCTTCCTGCTGGACTGGAAGCCCCAGCCTCTGCCAAGTGCCTATTGTGAGCTCATTTGTAGTTCCCACTTATGTCTTGTTCATTCCGTGGAGCCCCAGGCTGCCCTGTGCAGGTGTGAGTCAGTGTGGGGCTTCAGGACATTCTGGCTTGTCCCTGGTTCCTGTATCACTGTTATTCCCCTAAGCAGGATGATCGACTGGGTGTCCTGGCCCCTGGGAAAGAACATTGACAAGTGGATCATCGCCTTGCTGAAGGGCCTCGCTGCTGTTAAGAAGTTCAGCATCTTGATTGAGGTTTCACTTGCCAAAATCGAAAAGGTTGGTGGTTCCTGTTCTCCCCCAGCTTTTGGCCTCTTCTGCTGGTCCCTTCCCAGGGCCAGTGGAGGTCTGGGATGCTGAGCACTGCGATGCGCACCCAAGCTCACTGTACCTGGGATGACTCACTACCCTCTCTGTGCTCCATCCCTTTCTCTGGTTGCTCATTCATGCATGCGTGTCTGTCACTCCTGGTTTGTCCATCCACCTGGTATCTGTCTTGCTGTCTGTTTCACCATCTGTCCACCTAGCACTGTGATTTGATTACCCCTGCTCTTCTGTATGGAGCTACTGCTTCAATCTCATGTCTCTGATGACCCTCTCAGGCCTGTGGGTACACTCAGCCTCAGGTGGCCCAGGCCTGGGGAACTCCTGACTTTGGGACTCTCTTCCAGGTTTTCTCCAAGCTTCTGTATCCCATTGTCCGGGGAGCCGCCTTGTCTGTCCTCAAGTACATGCTCCTAACCTTCCAACACTCCCATGAGGCCTTCCACCTGGTAAGGGCCCCTGCCCGCTGCCCCAGGGACAGGCATCCCTGTTAGCCCCACTGGTTTGGCTAGATACAGACATGCTGACTTCGTTGGGAGTGAAGAGGTCAGGTTTGCTCCCCAGGACCTCTACACCCTGGATGTCAGAACTAGAAAGAGATGCAAGACCTCATGGGAAGCAGGCCTGAGAATTTGCATGGCCTCCAGGCAGTCTAAACTAACATGACCGCCCTCAGATGATGACAGCTGATGTTCCTTGGGGGGGACTAGCTGTGTGCTAGCAGTGCTAAAGATGCCACGTATATTCATTCACTTAATCCCTGGAATAGGCTCGAGAAGAAGGTTCTACATTTTCTCCATTCTTCAGCTGAGGAAACTGCAGTTTAGGGAGGGCAAGTCACTTAGACACAGCTGATGAGAGTACAGGGAAGAGTCTAGCCAAGTCGCTCTGACTCCTGACCCCCAGTGTCCATCCTACATCTTTCTGACCACCAGAGCCCAGGTGGTCTGGCCTCTAGGAAGGGCCTGTTCTGTCTTCTGGGCCCTCCTTCGGGAAGGGAGGTAACCCTGGGGGACTGCCCTCCCTCTGCCTGACTTCCCTGGCAGGCAGATGGGGGGCTAGAAGCTGATGGGCAGAAACTTCGAGCTTCCCAATTTGCTCCAGTGGGAAAAGCACAGAACCAGGGATTGGGCTGTTAGGGAGTTGAGTCCCAGCTCTTATTTGCTAGATGGTGACCTCGGACCAGCCCTTAACCTCTCGGAGCCTGGAACAGGGCTCAACCTCTAGGAGGGCAGGAGAGGATGAGAAGAGGTGAGAACTGAGAGCCTGCCGCTGTCTAGGGATGTGAGTCATCTTACTGTCCTCTTGGAATCTTTTGGTTCCAATTCCTGTAGGCTTTCTGTCCCTGGAATGTTGTGATAAAACACCCCAGAGGGTTGAACGTTGACCCTTTGTAGCACAGGAAAGAAACAACTTCTGTCCTAACCCATGGTGAAATTCTTGGCAAACGATACAGTCTAGCGTCAACTTCTTCTATAAATCTGTAAAATTGCTGCCACATAAAGTCATTGTGAAGGTGAAGTGCTTGACACACAGATGTTTGATGAACGATGGCACTCGCCCCTGGAGGCTGGCTTTTCCTTTGTGCAGGCTGCCCACCAGCTGGTCGCTGTCACTCCTGGGTGAGAGCGTGCCCTGGACATTCAGGCCTTCAGGCTGCTTGGGCTGGTACTTTGGCTAAGATTGAACAGCTGCGTCTCTGGCTCAACTGTGAGGAGGTCATTGTGTGCCCCACTGTACAGGTGAAAAGATAGAGGCAGAAGGTCGAAGCTTACACATCTTGTAGAAAGAGTCAGTGGTCTGCAGAACTCAGAGCCGGGTGTGGGGGGGGGGGGAGTCACAGCGACAGCAGTCAGGCTGCAGACCTGTTTCAGGCACACTGGGGGTCTGCAGTGCCGCCCACTCTCCCACATCTCAGGTAGGTCACCCGAGATACCCGGCCTAACTCTGCCTTGCTCTCACAGCTCCTCCCTCACGTCCCCCCCATGGTGGCCTCTCTGCTCAAGGAGGACTCCAACTCAGGGACCAGCTGCCTGGAGCAGCTGGCGGAGCTGGTCCACTGCATGGTGTTCCGGTTCCCAGGCTTTCCGGACCTGTATGAGCCAGTCATGGAGGCTATAAAGGTGAGTCACAGTCGTGCTGCTCCCTCGCCTTGTTCTGCCAAGGCCATACTACATTTGTGGCATTCTGTCCTCCTCTGGTTTCTCTCTTCAACTCTCCCTCCCCATCCTGTGCCTCAGGTGCACTGAGCCTCCTGACATTCCCATTGGGCCGTCCTGGTGATTGCTCAGAGCCTTGCATATCCCCTTCGTTCAAACTGTAAACCCTTTTCTTGGTCTGCCTGGATAGCTCCTGCGTGTCCTTTAATGTTCACGAACCTTCCCTGATGATATCAGTCCCCACCCCCAGGATCTCCCAGCTTGAAGCAGCCCTCTCTCACGCATCCCTCTGTCACACGTTGTCATTATCTGTGTGTCTGTCCCCCTGGTTTCCTCCCCAAGACAGTGAACATTCTAGAGCAGAGGCTGGTTTTTTTTTTATGCATACAAGAGCTGGGGTACAGTCCAGAGGTACGGGGTGTGGTGAGAGGATTCACCAGAGACAGAGTGGGGAGCAGAACAGGCAGATCAACTGAAATACACTGCTGAGGGGAGCAGCAGGTGAGGCAGGAGAGATCTGCTGTGCCACGTGGGTCCCCTCCCTGGGCAGGGATAGAACTTGTGCTACAGTGGCTGCCAATAGCTTCATAACCCCTTGTGCCACCATGGAGGCCCGAGCAGGGATTGTTGAACATTGTTAATGTGGCTCTCCTGATGTCCTCCTCTGTGCTAGACCCAGGCTGGGAACTCAGGACACCAGCATGAGGCAGACAGGGTCTCCTCCACTAAGGAGCTTGCAGCCTAGTGGGGTGACAGGCTTGTATGTCTGTAGGTAACTAATCAAAGTGACTTACAAAATGCCTGAAGGGTCAGCCTGGGAGTGGTAAGGAAGCAGAGGAATGAAGAGTCTCCAGTTTAAGGAGGAGACTGCAAGGAAGAAAGGGCTTCTGAGCGGGGCTCACTGGGTGCTAGGATAATAACTAACACTTGCAGACAGTGCCACCTTTGACAGTGTTTTCCTATGTATTTTATCTTCTGATGTGCTCTTGAAAACTGTAGCAGATACTGTAACTGCAGTGTCATAGTTGAGGAAACTGACATTTGGTGACTTGGGCAGCGTCATAAAGGTAGTGGGAGACGCAGCAGGTCCTGGGTGCTGAGCTCTTTCCCACTGCCTGATGCAGAGGACAGCCCCGAATGTAGGTGAACTTCCTCTCCACTTCCATTTCTGTACATGGCACAGAGAAATCTTGAAATGACCCACCACAAAACACCTAGAAATGCTTTATAAAATATAACAAACGGTTTTTTAAAATATATAGCTGGGGCCTCCCTGGTGGTGCAGTGGGTTGAGCAACACACTATGAGGCAAACTGCAGCCACTGCAGCACGAGTTCGAATGCTGCTGCTGGCCGGGGAGGGGACCCACATGGTGCAGCAGACCTCTCCTGCCTCGCCCGCTGCTCCCCTCAGCAGTGTGTTTCAGTCTGTCTGCCTGCTCTGTTTTCCACTCTGTCTCTGGTGGATCCTCCCACCCCCGCACCTCTGGCCTGTACCCCAGTGCTTGTATGCATAAATAAATAAATATATATTTAAAAAAAAAGTATATAGCTGAGTTTTCAAAGAAGTAAGGGGGAATCCTCAGGGGCCAAAAAGGAAGAGAAAACTGAGTTCCAGAATGGTGAGAGATGATGCTTTTTTATCATGGGGTGGAGAGGGAGGGTTGGTGAGATGGCTAACCTGTCACCAAGGGGCTTGAGTTGGTAGGCACAAGAGGCAATACTTAGAGTCTGACCCTGCTGGGGAGTTAGCACTAAGCAATGACCCAAATATGGTTTACCATTAGCAAAAGAGTGATCTAGAAAAAAATAAATACACAGTCCAAAATAGACATCAAGGAAGCTTTTCTGGCTTGTCTTGGCTCTGGACTGGGAAAATGTGTAATTGGTGGCCTGTCTCATAAAGGTATAGGGGTTCAAATTCATAATCATTGGGGGTAGATGCTAAATTAAAGTAGTCATACACCACTTAATACCCAAAGGTTGAATAATAGAAACAAATGTAACTGTTCTTAAGCCATAGAAATAAAATTGTGTGGAAGATGAGTTTATAACCCCCCAAAATTACAAAACACGTTGGAACCGCCCACCCATGAGTAAGTATTGATAAACGCAATAGACAAAACCTCTGACATTTACTTGGATTTTGTCAGTTTTCAAGTTTCACATGAGTTTCTTCTTGGAGCTAATCTTGCTAGGAGATGAGCTCCCGCTCACTTGAGATAACGGGCAGAGGAGAAAGAGTTCCACTTGTTGGAAGTGACTGTTATTGTTTTCTGCTAGACTGTGAGCTTCTTGTGGGCAGGAACTATGTCATTTTGATTGCTGTGCCCACTAAACGTCGCAACGGATATGACCACAGTGTGAAGAATGCCTTCATGGAGATGTGAACAGAGGAGGGAGTCTGGCGCTGCTGGGCACTGAGGGAATGTGTGTGGACTGAGACTTGGGCTCTGCACACTAGGGGCTTTGGTCTAATCCATGGGATGAGGTACACACAGATACCTCTGCTCCTAGGTGTGAGGAGTAGGCCTTATAGACAGGTGTAGATTGTGTGGGGTCCGAGCTTGAAGATCCTGGAACTACAGAGGGATTTAGGAGTCAGACCTCGAGGGATAGGCCTGGCAGGAGAGTCCAGTTGACACAAATTGTGGGGAGAGAGTGGGGGTGGAATGTGCTGTTGGTGGGATGAAGGGGAGGTGAGAAAGACCAGCAGAAGAGTGCCTCGAATTCCAGGCTGAGCAACTCTGCTTACTCCATAGAGCTGAGCTTCTCAGTCCTCCCTGGAGGCAGCTTGTGCAGTTTCACTACAACGAATTTTCTCTCAAGAATCAAGGATGTACTTCATAATTATAAACAGTTGCTTTAACATAAGCATCTTTCTTCCTTGAACATTAGTGAATACATGCCGGGAGGATGAACTGCTTTTTCCTCTGGCTTTGACCACCCCTTTGGTACAAGCCTGTTTGAGAGAGAAGGCAGCAAGTAACTGACAAGTTTCTATAGTTTATGAAATCATTTCACATGTGTTCTATGAGTATATACTTCTTTGTATCTATGTCCTTGTATAAATTCTGGAAAGTTCTCTTAGGCCGTGATGTCAGGTTATAAAAGTTTCTGGATGCTGTGGTCCTTGCTGTGGGACCCACTGTATGTTAAATTTCCAATATTAGGAGCTTTTAGAGGTATTTTGAAGTCTTTGTTTCATTTCCTACAAATGCAGAATTACCTTCTTTGGGAAAACTAGCACTTGATTTTTTTTTTTTCCATTAAGGGTATTTTGCATCATCTGTGCGTGTGTGCATATGTGGAGGAGTTCATGGTCGTTTTGTCCCTACTTGTTCATGTTGTATGTGTGGGGTTGGGTCAGAGCTTAGCAGGAAGAAAAAAGAAGTGACTAAGAGAGAAACTACTGAGCCATTATCACCTTACCTTTGGCAGCCCTACATTAAAAAAAATCATCATGTGTGAGAGATGACTAATCAATCTGATAAATTACCTGGTACGTGACCCTAGGAAATGAGTGAGCAGAAGGGTTAAACCAGACCTTGGGCCAGATCCGCAGTGGCAGAGGATGAGCACTGGGGAAACTTTTTTTTAAGATTTATTTATTTATGCACATAAGAACTGAGATGTAGGCCAGAGATGGGTGTGTGTGTGAAGACTTAACCAGAGACAGAGTGGTGAGACAGAGCAGTTGGATCTACTGAAATACACTGCTGAGGGGAGCAGCGGGCGAGACAGGAGAGGTCTGCTGTGCCATGTGGGTCAGCTCCCTGACCAGGGATTGAACTCATGCTGCAGTGGCTGGTGATAGCTTGATAGCGCTGAGACTTTAACCACTGCACCACCAGTGAGGGCCTTGTGTGTGTGTGTGTGTGTGTGTGTGTGTTTTAGCTCTAGAGCCTTAGACAAATCTAGAGACTGTGCTCAGGGGGCCTGGAAAGAAGAACATGGCAAGAGAAACTGTTACAAATGTCACTTAAATCTAAATGACTGCATCATGCTTAGATGTTTTAAAATGTATGATTGTTAGAACCAGGTCTTGGTAATACTCTTCTTGGTGAAGCTGTTTAATGTGAAAAAGGATGATGAGTGGGAAGGCACTCAACCTGTGACCAAGAAGTGATACCTCTGACTCCTGGGAACCTCCCTCCATCCTGACTGTAGGGTCGTGTTCTGGGGGATGGGGGCTGTTGGTTCTGCAAACCTTTTTAAAAGGAGAAGGTGAAAATGGGAGCATCATTGCGTGTGAGCACCTTAAGCGGAGTCCCCGACTGGTAGAGGTAGGAATATCCTCACTTGACCAATGAGGAAACTGAGGCCCAGGGAGGATGACTGACCAAGTCAGAGAGGCTCACTGACCTCAGCCGGGCGGCTGGTGAGGGTGAGAGTCAGGAGAAGGGCTGAGATTCTGACTGCTGGTCTGGCTGCTGGTCAGTGTGGTCACTGCTGAGTCTGTCACACTCTGGATTTCCCCAGGAACATAAGGACTTCTGTGTTCCTGGAAAATTCTTTTTAGTTTCTTCATTTATAAAATGGGGATTTTACCACCTTAAGGCGTTGTGATGTAAAACATCACACAGAAGGTCCATGTGTCAAGATGAGAACTTACAGTAAGTTTGGCTACAGGGGACTGTTTACACACATCTCCAGAGCATTTGTTAGGTAGTGTGCTTGGGCTGGTATGGGGCAGGCTGTGGTCCCAGAAGGCTTCTCAGAGGAGGTGACATTTTTAGAACTAACCCTGCTATCTACCATCTTGCTGGATTGTTCCCTATTCAGGACCTTCACGTTCCCAATGAGGACCGCATCAAGCAGCTGCTGGGACAGGATGCCTGGACTTCACAGAAGAGTGAACTGGCTGGTTTCTATCCCCGACTCATGGCCAAGTCAGACACGGGGAAGATTGGTTTAATCAATCTGGGCAACACATGCTACGTGAATAGCATCCTTCAGGCCTTGTTTATGGCTTCTGAGTACGTGCTGTTTTCTAATTCCTTACCTGCCTCTGCTTCTGTCCTGTGGGCTCCCTAGTGTGCGGGGTGGGATGAAGTTCGTTGGGGGTGGGTCCTGCTGTATGTTGATGCATAGTTCCCTGAGGTCTGTGGAAACCTGATGGGCAGATGAGTTGGCCCAGGGGGCTCCAGGCCGTTGTTGAGGCAGTAGGTCAAGACTAATGGGAACTTGAGGTGGGATTTCAGAGATTGGGCTTCAGTGGGAAGGGGATTTATGCTGGTTTGGTTGACATCGCTGACATTTTTTTTCCCCTGGAGGTAGATTGTGTCTTCCAGAGTTGATATTAGCGTCTTCCTCCATTTTAATGAAACAGACATAAGTCTTTAATCTCAGTGACTATCCAACTTATGATGTCTGTAAGTCACTCAAGGCTTTAGCCACAAAAGTAGACGTCTTTAAACACATTTTATTTACTGTGATAAAACAGATAAAACAAAATATTTTGCTTTTTTAACTCTTTTGAGTATAGTTCAGTGGTATTCCATACATTCACATTGCTTTCTAGCTGTCACCACCATCCACCCGCACACCTTTTTAATCTTGTGACTGAAACTTTAATAAGCAATTCCTTCATATATTCCTATTCTCCCCTCCTCCCAGCCCCTGGTAACCACCATTCTACTTTCTGTCTTATGATTTTGATTAAGAACTTCATGTAAGTGGAATCATGCAGTGTTTGTCTTTTTACAACTGTTTTTTTTCCCTTTTTTCCCACGATTGGCTTATTAGCAAATGTCCCCAATTGTCAACCGTGTTCTATCACATTATAGAGTTTTGTTCTTTTTTAATAATTATTTTAAGATTTATTTATTTATGCATACAAGAGCTAGGGTACAGGCCAGAGTCGTGGGAGGTGAGAGGATTCACCAGAGGCAGAGTGAGGAGGAGAACAGGCAGATTGACTGAAACACACTGCTGAGGGGAGTAGTGGGCGAGGCAGGAGAGGTCTGCCTCACCATGTGGGTCCCCTCCCTGGCCGGCGGCAGGGATCAAACTTGTGCTGCAGTGGCTGTGGTTTGCTTCATAGTGCGTTGCTTAACCCACTGCGCCACCAGGGAGGCCCTGAATTTTGTTCCTTTTTAAAGACTGAATAGTATTCCACTTGTGTCAATGTATTGCTTAATGACTAGGATATATTCTGAGAAATGTGCTAAAAGATTATTTCACTGTAATTATACAAGCCTAGATGGGATAGCCTACTATCACCACACCTAGGTGATATGGGTGTAGTCTGTTGGGACCATGTCATATATACAGTCCACTGTTGGTCAAAATGTTGTTAAACAACACATGTCTGTATACCACATTTGTTTATCCATTCATCAGTTGATGGACACTTAGGTTGCTTCTTTCTTTTAGCTATGAATAATGCTGCTGTGAAAATGGATGTATAAGTATCCCTTTGATCCTGCTTTTATTCTTTAGGGTATATATGTAGAAGTAGAATTGCTGAATTGTATGGTAGTTCCATTTTTAATTTTTTTGAGAACCTCCATACTGGTTTCCAAGGTGGTCATACCAATTAACATTCTCACCAGCAGTGCATTAGAGTACCTTTTCCTCCATATCCCTCCCAACATTTGTTATTTCTTGTCCTTTTGTTAATAGCAGTTCTAACAGGTGTGAGGTGAAATTTTCAATGTGGTTTTGATTTTAGTTTTCCTGATGATTCCAGAAATTGAATACCATTCCACATACCTGTTGTTCATCTGTATGCCTTCTCTATTGATGATTTAATTATAATTTGTTTTAGTGTGTGTGTTTTGTATTTTTCTTACTTGGAACTTTAAACTTCCTGAATTTGACTGTTTTTACTTCCCCACATTGGGAAAATTTCCAGCCATTATTTCACCAGCTACGTTTCTACCCTTGTCTCTCCTCCTTCTGGGTCCTCTGTGATGTGACTGTTGGTCCCTGTGATGTTGTCCCAAAGCCCCTTAAACTATCCTCATTCTTTTTCATTCTTTTTGATGTTTTGATTGGATCACACTGTTTTCTGTGAGTTTGCTGATGTTTTCTTCTGCATCATTTAGTCTGATAATTGACCATCTCTATTGTAGTTTTTAGTTCAGTTATTTTTTTAGCTCTGTTGATAATATCTTATAGTTTCTACATCTGAAATTCTCACTTTGCTCATGTGTTCTATTGACTTCTGTGAACAATTTCATGACTGTTATTTTGATCTATCAGGCAAATCACTTATCTCTGTTTCTTTAAGATCTTTCTCTGAGGCTTTATCTTATCCTTTCATTTGGAATACATCCTCTTTCTTCAGTTTCCTTGACTCTTCTAGTTTCTGTGTATTAAATAAAATAACCACCTCTTCCAAGATACCTTGTATCTTGTTTAGATGAATCTTGTTCAGCCCTGCCCTAGCTGTTGTTTGCCTTTTAGATTTTGTGATTGTCTAAGTGGTTACTTTGTTGTTGGTGACTTCTAATAGTTGTGCTAGGCCTGTTAGTGCTTGGAAGGGAGAGAGCTCAGTGAGCATTTAACTGCTGTCTATTTGGAAGCCAGACCCTTAGAAAGCCGCTGTTATGGAGGGGATGTGTATTTATGTTTACACTGAGCCTGGGGTGGGGTGGTATGAGCTAGGTAAGAACTGTTCATGTATCTTCTACCATCCTGTTGAACCCATAAAAATAAGCCTTGCTGACCACCAGAGCCAGAGGATATGATCTCTGGGTAACGCCCGAGATCTGAACACAAGCTCCATTCACAGAGACACCAGTGATCTTGTGTGGGGCAACAGGAGCGCATGAAAGGTGCCAGCCAGTCTGCCTGATGTCTGAAGAGGATTGCAGTTAGCCCATCCACATGTGTTTTATTAGAAGCCTTCCCCTCAGGCTGAAGCTTTAAAGATAAACTAATAAGCCCCTTTTATAGTAAGACAGGGCATTTGCTGCCTCTTCAGTGTGTCCCTGGGGATAGCTGGTCTGTGAATGGAAGCCCTCCTTGCTACCAGAGCTAGACATTCTAGGATTGTTCCTGAGTGGCAGCTGAAAGCAAGGGTTCCAGAGGTGCATAAATTACAAGTGATCTGGAGTGAGGCAGAGGGAGAATGTGAAGATAGCTCCATCAGCTTCAGCTGTCCTTGGAGATTATTTCAATAGGCACCTTAGATGTGTGTTAAATCAGAAGCCTGCCCTTCAGGTTGACACTTTTTAAAATAAAAAGATAGACCTCTTTTATGGAGCATAATTCGGTTGGTTACCTTTTACTTGCTATACCCCTTTCACCTTGAACAATCCCTCAACATTTCTTGTAATACTCATCTACTGGTGATGAATTCCTTTAGCTTTTGTTTGTATGGAAAACTTTTTCTCTCTTTCAATTCTAGGTGATAGAATGGGGCATAACTCAGTCACCGCTGCACTGGGGAGTTAGCCATGGTGAATCTGCACAAGTCCTTTAAGAACTGTTCACTGACCTTTGGGTCTCATGGATGCGAGCCGCATTGACTTTCAAAAGCAGATGTTTTGGGGTCTAGTTTCAATGCAGGTTTAAAATTTGGTGTTACAAATGCGGGTTTCAAATCCTTTGCTTCTCAAGAAGCTGGAGTTCTCTCTTGATTGTGGATTGTTGCACTGGGTTTATGGTAACATTATATTTCAGGCACAGGCTCTTTTGCCATTTTCATGTGTTTTTTTTTTTTTTCTTCTTCTTGTGTAGGAGTTAGTTTTTGGATTTCTTTCAGAGGTGATTGTTCTGTATGTAGCTGTACATTTGGTTGTCCGTGGGAGGAGGTGAGTTCAAGATATTTCTATATCACCATGTTCAACACTAACCTTGCATAGTTTCTTTTGTGGCACGAAATGTTTAATTTTGATGATGTCCAGTGTGTCTATTTCTTCTGTTGTCTGTGTCTTCAATGTCACAGCAAGAAATCATTACCAAATCCAGTGCCATAGAGCTAGCTCTTTTTAAAGTTTTTCCCCAAGGGTTTTATTGTTTTAGATGATAGTTAGGTCTTTGATATATTTTGAGTTAAGGTAAGGTTTGACTTCATTCTTTTGCATGTGGACATCTAGTTTTTTCTGTTGAAAAAACCCATCGTTCTCAATTCAGTGGTCTTGGCACCCTTCTCAAAAATAATGTGACTGTGTATATATAAAGGTTTATTTTTGGGATTTGTATTCTGTTGTTCTATATATCTGTTATTATGCTGATATCACCCTGTTTTGATTACTTTAACTATGTAACGTTTTGAAATCAGGAAGTTTGAATATTCCAATTTTGTTTTAAAAATTTTTTTGGTTGTTTGGGCTCCCTTGAAATCCCATGTGCATTTCGTATGTGTTTGTCATTTTGATAGCGATTGCACTAAATTTGTAGCTCACTTTGGGTTATATTGACATTTTACTGATAAAGTCCATACTTTATACTTCCAGTCCATAAACATAGGATTTGTTTCCATTTAAATCTGCTTAAATTTCTTTTCTCAGTATTTTATAGCTTTCATTGTACAAATTTATTTTTTGATACTTTTGTTAAGTGGAGTTTTCTCTAATTTCCTCTTCGTGTTTGTTATTGCATGGAAAGGAAACTGATTTTTGTCAACTTTGTATCCTGCTACTTTTGCTGAATTCATGTTTTGGGTCTACAGCTTTTGTGTGGATTCTCTAGATTATTCTATATTTAAGAATATATCAGCTGCAAACATAGTTTTATGTTTCTTCTTTTTCAAATTTGAATCACTTTTTTCACCTAATTGCTTTGGATAGAACTTTCAGCATTTTGTAGAATGAAATGCTGAAAGCAGGCATCTTTGTTTTGTTCCTGATCTTAGAGGAAAGACTTCTGGTATTTTTTTTTTACCAATTAGCATTATGTTTGCTGTGTTTTTCATATATGGTTTTTATTACATGGAGGTATTTTTTTTCTATTCCCATTTTGTTGAGTGCTTTTATCATGAAAGGATGTTGAATTTTTTCAAATGTTTTTTCTGCATCAGTTGAGGTGATTTGTTTTTTAATCTTCGTTTTGTTGATGTGTTATATCACATTAATTGACTTTTATATGTTGGACTGTCCTTGCATTCCAGGGAGAAATCCCACTTGGTTATGGTATTTAATTCTTTCAATATTCTGCTCAATTCTGTTTGCAAGTATTTTGTTGAGGATTTTTGCATCAGTGTTCCTAACGGGTATTGATCTGTACTTTTCTTGTAGTCTTTGGTGCCAGGATTATGCTGGCTTTATAGAATGAATTAAGACATAAACCCCCTCTTCAATTTTTTGGAAACCTTAGGGAAGTCTTGCTAATGGTTCTTTAAATGTTAAATAGAATTCAACAGAGTGGTCATAAGTTACAGGTTTTTTCTTTGTTGGAAGTTTTTTTTATTAGTGGGTCTATATTACAGCTATTTATAACTCTATTCAGGTGTCTGTTTCTTTGAGCTTTTGTTTTGGTAGATTTTCTGTTTCTCAGAATTTGTCATTTTCACCTCGATTATTCAGTTGGTTTGCAATTGTTCACAGTACTCTCTTACAGTCTTTTTATTTGTTGAATTGGTGGTACGTCCCACTTTTATTTCTGATTTTAGTAATTTTGATTCTTTTCTTTGTAGGTCAGTCAGAGATTTGTCAGTTTTGTTGGTCTTTTGATGTGCTTATTTGCTATATATATATCTTTGGTGAGGTGTCTATTAAAATGTTGGCAAATTTTTAGATTGGGTTATTGTTGAGTATTAAGAGTTTTTTAAAAATATATTTTGGGTAACATTACTTTATCAGATGTGTCTTTCAAAAATATTTTCTTGCAAGATGTGGTACATATACACAATGGAATACTATTCAGCAATCAAAAATGATAAACTAGGGCCATTTATAGAAACATGGATGGAACTAGAAGGAATTATACTCAGTAAACAAGTCAGAAGGCAAGAGAAAAATATCAGATGGCTTCACTTTTAGGAGGAATGTGAAAGAACAACAACTACAACAAAAAATAAAAGAAAATAAAAAAACAGGAGAAAGCTCAAGGAAATGGGAAATTACAAGCAAAAACAAACAAATAAACTCAACAAGATCAAAAGGTTAAAGATAGACCAAAGGGAACATGGGGGGGGGTGAAAGGAGGGGAGGGCAAAGACGAGGAGGAGGGCATAAAGAGCACAAGGGACTGAGGTGATGGTGCACGGGTGAAATGGTGGTGGGAACTCTCTGGGGACTACAAATGTTGTCAAATACAATTAAATCTAATGAGAAAAAATTTTTTTCTTGCAATCTGTGGCTTTTCTTATAATTCCCTTCATACTCTCTTTTGTAGAACAGAATTAATTTTAATGAACCTCAGTTTATCAGTCATTTTTCCATGCATAGATTGTATCTTGATGTTGTATCTAAAAAATCTTCACCATACCTAAGATCATCTTCCCTTTATTACTACAGTCTACCCTTTGTCTTCTAGGAGTTTTATAGTTTTGTGTTTTACATTCCATGATCCATTTTGAGTTAATTTTTGTAAAGGATGTAAGTTTTGTGTCTAGATTCATTTTTTGCATGTCCATTTGTTCCAGCATCATTTGTTGACCATTGTGTTGCTTTTGTTCCTTTGTCAAAGGTTAGTTGACTCTGTATGTGGGGGTCTATTTCTGGGCTCTCTATTCTGTTCCATTGATAGAGTCAACTAGCTTTTTCACCAGTATCACACTTAGTCATCTTTTAAAACAGTTAAATTCAGCTTTGATTCAGTACGTCCTGTAGTGTCTTCTGAGTTTTGTGTCTAGTAGGAAGAAACTGGAGCTGACATCTAGACTTTCTATGGTGCTGCTGCTTGCGCTTTTCAGACTGCCTGCTGAAGGACTGACTATTTTTTGAATTTCCATCCTGCTGCAGACTGCTTACACTTGTAAAATACAGTAACACGACTTACCAGAAAGATGATCATGTGCTTGTTTGGTCCTAACTGTGTCAAATGCCTGTGCAAGTTTCTAAATCCCCACTGGGTTTCGGACCTTATTTTGTTGTAGGCTGGCTAAGTGGGCCACATTTTGGTAGTGCTGTTCTGTATGGTGGCCTCAGGTTGGGGAAATGCCTGATGTATCTGCTCAGAACATCCTGTGAAACAGGAGCTAAGCTGGGGTCTAGAAATGAGCTTGTTCTATCAGGAGGGGCTGCTTCCTGTCTCCCCTAGGTTGGACTTCTGTCACTGGCAGCCGGTCTGGCCTCATAGTATCCTCGTCTTTAGCACATTCTGCATTGTGACCCTTGCTGCCCTCATTCAAAGGCAGGGGAACAATTCAGGGTAGTCCGATAGGCAGTGGCAGGGGTCCTGAGAAAAGGCTGTAAGAGCAGATTTGAGGGCCAAAGTCAAGCCTTTTCCTGGGGAAGCAGGAGGCAGGGAGTGAGTAGTTAGGACTGATATTGCACATCCCATCGTTACAGCTCTGGGACCATACAGTATTTGAATCTTTGCATCACAGACTGGATTCAAAGGGATTGCAGGGGTCATGTCATTGTCTGCTGAGTTGTTCACTTGCTGCTCTTTCCCAGCCCCTGACCTCTGACCCGTGTGAGCTAGAAGTGTTCATCTTTAGCTAGGACATGCTGGGTTGCCTGTGGTTTGGGTGAGATAGAGACCCCTGTAGTGCCCTTGGCTTACCTTGAGTGCTCCTGCTTTGTTTTGAAGCTTCAGACACTGTGTGCTCCGTTTGACTGAGAACAACTCGCAGCCCTTGATGACTAAGCTGCAGTGGCTTTTCGCCTTCCTGGAGCACAGCCAGGTGAGTGCGGAGGTTGCTGTGGTCTAGACGCCCTTTCCCAGGACTTGCCTCCATCCGCTACAAGCCCCTACCGCCTGTTATAAGCTGTGGCGCCTGGTCTGGGGTTGGTATGGGATCCTGGCCAAAGCCCATGGAGCTCATTCAGTGCCCCTCTTAGGCAGCAAAGGGGGTGCGTCCTTGAGCTCCCTCCCACCTAATCTGTGCTGTTGCCCATCAGTAGTTCAGTCCATTGCATAAGTGTTGCTTTGTCTACTGTGATTTTTGATCGCACAACACTGCCCGGTGCCCTGAAGGCTGTGTTCTGTTCACTGTCTGCCCTCATAGAACCTAAATCCCGTGGCCAGGTGTTCTACAAGGTTCTGTGTGGGGGTATCGACATCAGTAAGCAGCAGTCCCGTCCTTGTAGTCTGTGGGGAAGAAGGGCCTGTACCCACAACTACTGTAGTGCTTGAGCAGAGGGGACTGGAGCTTGCTGTGGGCACGCAGGGGAAGGGGACGTCGGGAAGATGTCATGAAACAGTGACACTGCACCTGAGACTTCAACTCTGTCCTGAAGCTGTGACAGGGGAAAGGGAGTGTGCAGAGGGAGTGGCAACGAACAGGGCCTAGAGAGCGACATGAGGTATGGCAGGGAAGAGCAGACTCCTAGGGCTTGTTCCTCTCCATGCCCCTGATGCCTCGATCACAGGCTGTGGCCATGGTGGGACAGGATGGGTTGGGTCAGGAATAGTGAGAAAGGGGAGGGCTTCAGTGAGGAGGCTGGGAATTTGGGACACAGTTGCCAGGAAGACTCAAGTTAGCACACAGCACCTGACTGTGCCTTTCACCTGCCTCGGTCCTAGCGGCCTGCCATTTCTCCAGAGAACTTCCTCTCTGCATCCTGGACACCCTGGTTCAGCCCCGGCACCCAGCAGGACTGCTCGGAGTACCTTAAGTACCTGCTGGATCGGTAAGGGAGGACGCTTAGGCTTAGGGGGTGCTCTGGGTTGTGTGTTCCTGGAAACGAGGCTGGAATGCTGCATTGCACGTGTAGGTGTGCAGTGTGTGCCATGAGTGTGGGGCAGGGGCCCTGAACTGTGCACTGGGAGGGGGGACACAGTGCTGCGCTTGCCCTTGCACGCGCGTTTTCACTGTGGCTCCGGGAGCACGTGGACATCGGTGCACACGGCTTGTCTTTGTAGCGAGCTGGTGCCTGCGTGCAGGTGGCGGTGTAGTGCGTGTGCCTGGCGTGTGCGGGCACACTCCTGTGCATAGGTAAGTGTGCTTCTAAATATGTGCCAGCTGAGTAAAGCAGATGCATGAACCGGGCCAGTGCACTGGAGAGGGACTTCTGTGTGTCTGAAGACCCTGTGCTCCCGCTTCAGGCTGCATGAGGAGGAGAAGACCGGGACCAGGATCTGCCAAAAGCTCAAACAGTCCAGCTTGCCCTCCCCGCCCGAGGACCCCCCTTGCCCAAGGCCAACCTCGGTGGAGAAGATGTTCGGAGGCAAGATTGTGACTCGGATATGCTGTCTCCGATGCCGCAATGTCTCCTCCAGGGAGGAGGACTTCACAGACCTCTCTCTTGCCTTCCCCCCACCTGAGCGCTGTCGCCGTCGCCGTCTGGGCTCAGTGATGCTCCCTGTAGAGGAGGTGGGGGCTCCAGACCCCCAGGCACCGTCCCCGGCCCAGGTTGCAAGCAGGGCAGGTCCTCAGCGGCAGAGAAAACACTGCATCACAGTGGACACCCCTCCCTCTGTCCTGGACATTGAAGGCCTGGACCCCCAGGGACCTGGGGCAGGGAGCAGTCTGGAGGCGAAGTTGGAGAGGGAGGAGGAAGCAAAGGAGGAGCGACTGGAGGAAGAAGGGCACGAGGAGGAGGAGAAAAGGACCAGAGAGGAGGGAGAGAAAGAGAAGGAGGTGGAGGAGGAGAAGGAGACGGAGAATGAGAAGAAGGAAGCGGACAGCCTGGGACCAGGGACCCGCAGGGCTGCTGCCCCCTCTTCTGGGGAGCAGCTGTGTGGCCCCGAGGGCTCCCGTTCTGTTCTGGACCTGGTCAACTACTTCCTGTCCCCGGAGAGGCTGACGGCCGAGAACCGCTACTACTGTGAGCCCTGCGCGTCCCTGCAGGACGCCGAGAAGGCGGTGGAGCTGAGCCAGGGCCCGCGCTACCTCATCCTGACGCTGCTGCGCTTCTCCTTCGACCTGCGCACCATGCGGCGCCGCAAGATCCTGGACGACGTCTCCATCCCGCTGCTGCTCCGCCTGCCGCTGGCTGGAGGCCGCGGCCAGGCCTATGACCTCTGCAGCGTGGTGGTGCACTCCGGAGTGTCCTCCGAGAGCGGCCATTACTACTGCTACGCCCGCGAGGGTGCCGCCCGCCCTGCTGCAGCGGCTGCCGACAGGCCCGAGCCTGAGAACCAGTGGTACCTGTTCAACGACACCCGAGTGTCCTTCTCCTCTTTCGAGTCTGTCAGCAATGTCACCTCCTTCTTTCCCAAGGACACGGCCTACGTGCTCGTCTACAGGCAGCGGCCCAGGGAAGGGGCTGAGGCTGAGCCAGGCTCTCCCAGGGTCCGGGCGGAGCCCACCCTCCACAAAGACTTGATGGAAGCCATCTCCAAAGACAACATCCTTTACCTGCAGGTGAGCAGACCCTTGGGGACCTTGACCTGGGGGGAGGGGGTCCCCGCACAACCACTGATTTCGATAGTTAGTGCTCATCTCTGAATCTTTGTATGCGTTCATCCATTGCTTTACTGGGAGGCTATCACTGGCCCAGACAGACAGGGGATACTTATGTTCACAGTCGAGGGTGCTCACCCCAGGCTGCAGGTGGAGGCAGGGCCAATGGGGTGGAGGGGTGTGAGGCCAGCCTCAGCTCAGCCGCGCAGCTTTCTGACAGGCAGAGACTGACCCTCACGTCCTGAGAGGCAGTGAGCTGGACGGCGTCCATGAGCCATGGAAAAGGTGCTGTGTAGTGTGGTGGGACCCGCAAAGCCCAGGGACCCCCCTCCTTCCTGGGGCCGGGACTAGCCTTGTCAGCTGGTCACAGTCTAGTAGGAATGTTTGTTTGCCCAGGGGGCTGGGAGTTTTTACTGGGGGAGGACTCTTTTGAGCCTGGGATCTAGACCAACTCTCCCACTGAGCCGGGACGCCATTAGCTAGGGCGGGAGCTGTGCCTGGACTGAGGGGGCTGAGGAGAGACTGTGGTGCTGGGAGGCAGGGAGGAAAGGGAGCACTCCCACTTCATTGCTTGCATTTTGTTTCCTCCCCACCCCTGACCCATCTTCCAGGAGCAGGAGAAGGAGGCACGAAGCAGGGCGGCCTACATCTCGGCACTCCCCTCATCGCCACACTGGGGGAGGGGCTTTGATGAAGACAAGGATGAGGATGAAGGCTCTCCAGGGGGCTGCAACCCTGCAGGTGGTAATGGTGGTGACTTCCACAGACTGGTCTTCTGATGGGAACCCTCCCAACCTGCTCCCGCCTGTGGGGAGGCCTTCCTTGACCCCTTCCTTCTGGGAGCTGGGTGGGGGCCAGACCCCGAGGAGAGGTGCTCTGCTGGGGTCTGAGGAGGCTGTGGTGGCAGCCCAGTCCTGAAGGTGGGCCCTTCCAAAGGCAAGAAAGGTGGAGAGGGAGCTTCTGGGACAGCGGTCCTCAACATGACGGGTGTGCGGAGACTCAGATACGGAGGTGAGACCTAAGCTCCTTGCACTGGCCTTGGGCCTGGCTCTGGGATTGGCCCCATTGAAATTTTACACCCAAGTGTCCTGGTCAACTTGAAGCAGCTGAGGTGGACACGCTCTGGGCCCTGCCCCCAGCAGGCTGCCTACACTGGAGTGGTCGCTCTGCTCAGGACCCAGGAGGACCGCCGTGCACCGTGCTAGTGTTTCGCCATCAAGTAGCATTTCCTTCCAGCTCCTTTCAGACTGTCCTACTGTTCTGCAGCATAAGCAGCAGAGCAGGACCCCAGTCCTTGCATAAAGAAGGGGCGCTGTGTCACCTCTGGCTTATTTCTCTGAGGGGTTTCAGGGGCAATGCACGTGGTGCCTTTTGTGGGTACTGCAGCACTTGACCCCTTGAGATGAATGTAGGTGGGAAGTAGCATGGCACAGTCAGAGGTTCAGAGACGAAGACTCTCATCTGGTCTGTTTCCCCCACACCAAGCAAAGTGGGAGACCCTTAACCCCCGGCCCCTCTCTCCCAGCCTGCCACAGTGCCTGAGATGCCGCCATTTGTACCCCCTTCTGCTTAAGATAGAGGGGCCTTATTTTTCTGCAGATGTTTCTCATGAAACCATTGTCCGTTCTGAGGGAAGCTGCTGGCTCAGCTCCTCAGCAGTGGGCCTTCAAGCAGCGGCCTGGGGGGTGCAGATGCCGACCTCGTGCCCTGACACTGTAGCCCCTTCTAAGTGGAGCGTGCCAGGGTCTCGCACAGGAATAAATATAGTTCTCGGAAGCCTTTAAAGATGTCATTCTTCCCCGCCTCAGGGGCTGTGATGTCTGCGTCACCCTTGTTTTCTTACTGTTTGGGGGATAAGGAGATGCCCCCTGGCCCCACTGACTCGTGCCCTGCACCCAGGGAGGTGACAGCACCTTGCACTCAGGTGCCAGGTGAATCAGGTGGGGCCTGACTAGTGTGGGACAGAACCAGAGGTGGGTGCTGGCAGAAGGAAGCAGCGCACTCCTGAGAAGCAAGGGAGCCGTCCCCTTCTGGGAGGGCCGACAGGTGAGTTCTCTGTACAGCATCCCACTGGGCAGTCCTGGCCTTTTCAGATGGGGTTGGAACCCCAATATCTGGAGACTTATCGGATGTCCCAGAGCCCTGGGTTTCCCAGAAGTGCCTATAGCTGGTACCATATTCCTTCTGCTTCCCCTCCAAGAACCTGCGGGCTGTGGCCGGACCTAGGCGGCACCTCATTCTTGGGGTCAGCATCAGCTCTCACACAGGGCCCATCCCTGCTGGGGAGCCAAGGTGGTGGGGAGGCAGAGCCCTGCCTGTAGGTGAAGGTCCGGAGGAGAGCCTCCCCTCACGTCAGGCTGGTAGAAGCCTAATCCATATCGCCTCTATACTTCCAGTCCAGTGCGCCTGCTAAGAAAGAGGAATTGGCAGATGTTGCTGCAATTTCCATTTCAGACTCTGAGGTAAGGAGGATTCATTCTTGTTCCTAGCCAGGAAAAGTGGAATAGGCTGGCACCAACTTCCTGGCTCATGAGAGAAACTAGTCTGACAGACTTAGGAAGTCGAAGCCTGCAGCTGGGCACCCCCGTGCCGGGGTGTGTGTCTGTCTTCCGCAGATGAGGCAGACTCAGGAGCCCTCTCTGGTTGCTTCTAATGGACTTTATTGTTGTCCTGCTCCAACACCACAGTGAAAAGGGCCCAGCGAGCTCCAGGCCTGTACCATGTGTTACCACAGCAGAAAACAGGACCCACCTAAACACGTTCCCACCCCACCCCAGACCTACTCACAGGATAAATAGGTGTTACAAATTTTGTTTTAAAGAAAACAGAAAACAGAATAAATTAATAACTTAAGTGATTAGGCACCAACAGTGATTTGAAAAATTAAATGGCAATTATAAATGGCAACAGGGAAAGAACCCAAGATTGGGCTTCTCCTCGCCCATTTTCTTGTCCCAACAAATAGTGACAGCTCTGTGTGAAATGATTCTAAAGTTTTAAGTCACATTTAACCAACACATAAGAACACATATACCACCACATACCACGGGAGAGCCTCAAGCTCCGTGGGCACCATAGAGGCAGCCTGCTGTGGCCCCAAAGAACTTGAGAATCCCCGCACAAGGCCCCTTTAGGAGGGGCTCTAGAGCTCAGGTGGCTGGCCTTGCGCCCCCACTTTGTGGATGAAGGCCCAGAGCCGGGAAGGGTGTGCTCATCTCCCTCCTGCCCTGAATTCCTTTTCCAGACCTCTGGGGGGGTGGGGGTGCTAGCTGGCCATGGCTTGGGCTGAGGCCTTAGCCTCAGGGAAAGGGCAGACTGGAGTTGAGCTCACGCTCCAGTCACGTCACAATGGTTGTGCTTCTGTCCTAGGAGTGGGGGTGTGTCCGAATGGTTTCAAATGTAGAAGTTACCAAATCAACCCAGGGCGGGACTGGCTTAATGGGCTAAGGCCCTGGTCCCTGGTGGCCCAGACCTTTGAGAGAGAAGTCACAGAGCAGAGGGCGCTCCCCCAGAGACCATCTAACACCCACTTCAGACACCATCTCCCCGTGGCTCACACTCCCCTTCTCTCACTGTTCCTGTTCTAGTTTAACTCTAGAGCGGCCGATGGATCAGGACAGCTGCTGCTTTGCTGAGTCCCAGACAGGATGAGTCCTGGTTTGAGTTATGCTGGCTGAGAATTATCTCCATGCTGATGTCAGTCCCTGCCAGGTCCACAGGCGTGGTGGACTCTGACCCACAGATAGACCAAAGGTTTTCAAGGGGTCCAACAGGTGTGTGCTAGACGTCTGCTGGGTTGGGGCTTGTGAGCATCTCTGCTTTCAACAGGCCGAGTTCCTCCTCTCAGGCTTCCTTTCACTTCTCCCTCCATCCCTAAGGGCTGGGAGTTGTAGGAACCAAGAGCTGGGACGAGGCCTCGCTGGAGGTTAGACCTGCACATCTCAGGAGACCAACCAGTTTCCTCACATCGCAGCACACTCAGGAAACGCAGGCGTGAGCATGGCACTCTGTGGTCACAAAGGGAGGCCTCTGGGCTTGGGAACTGAGGGTAGGAATACCTGGGCCCACCTGCAGGCTGCTGGGGCACAGGTAGGACACCGTTAAAACCTCTGCCATATCTAACCTTGTCCCATGGGACAGAGGGCTGGGCAGAGTGAACCAGCAAACCTCGCCCAGCACCACTGTCATTTCACTAGTGGCGACCAGGGCGTGGTGCAGTGGCCAGACCGCTTCTCAGTGGCCAGACCCAGCCTCTCAAAGACCAGTTATTCTCAAAACACAAGTCACTCCTCCCTCCTCCACTCCAAGCCCACCTCAGGGCCTTTTCCTAGAAACTGTCACTACTCTTTACCCCTCTCTGCTCTGCCTGGCAGCAGTCTCCCAGAGAAGCAGCCTTGCTCTCTCTGCAGTCCATCAGCATTTTAAATCTCTTGTGGCCATTACCACCGTTTTGTCTTTGTCTTCCCACACTGTGACCTCAAGTACAGGGACAAAGTCTGATTAATTCCTGTGTCTTTAGGGTCGAGCCCAGGTTCAGCGGCCACTGGTCTGGGTGTTGAGAACGAATACTAGGAGAAGGGCTACTGTTGAGAAGGTCCTTCCGGATGGGACTTCCTCGGGAACGGTCAGGCCCTTAGGCTGCAGAGGTCGTGTGTGCACGTGCTCACAGGAGCTGCGAGGTAGGCAGCAGCCACCCCGTAAACATGGTAGCTGTCTTGTGCAGGAGGAAGGTCTGCTCACCCCTGGGTAGGCTGCAACACCAGGTCAGCTCAGTGGCTTTTGAAACTCTTGCACTTGAATTTGGTCAAGAACTTTTAGCATAGAAGATTCAGATCCCCCAGGCAGGGCATCAAGTCGTGGTACAAACCAATGCCCTACCTCCCGTCTCCTGCAGGATGACGATCTTATGGCCTTTCAAGCTATGGGAGGGGGGGTCTGAACTTCCTGTAGACAGATTTAAGTCCACTCTGGCACATGGAGTGTGGGGGAGCTCCAGGAGCCCTCCTGGAGGGGAACACAGAAAATACACTGGGCCCAGCACCAGGCCACACTCGCACCTGTCTAGGGACCTGGCCTCAGCAGCCAGCCCTTCCTATGTGCCCTCCCCTTGTACCGCTTGCTTTATCCAGTGTCCATCCGTCCTGGGAACTGCCCTCATCAGCCACCATGCACGCTGCCCTCCTGCCGTGACAACACTCCTTCACTTTCTGTTCCACCTGCAACTCCTCGGCACTGCCCGGAGACCCCATCAGGTCCTTTGGACACCTCCCCTGCTCCCACTTGCTCCATGTCCGCTCCCCGCCTCTCACTGCGTCAGTGTCCCGCACCGCCCAGCCTGCAGAAACTCACGTGCTGCACAATCCCTCCTGCAGTGTCCTGTGCACTGGCTGCTCCTGTCCCGGGGTTGCTCCTCAGTCCCTGTGTCACCTCTGTCTCACCCTGCACCGCTTCCCACAGCTCCACCAGCCTCCTGCCCAGTGCTCAGGGGGTGGCGACTTGGAAGAGGGGCGCATTCCGTCCCAAGGTGGGCCTGGTGTGGCCACACTTCTGGGGGCCCGTTCCTGCAGTGTCCTCATCACCACCATCTCCTGGGCTCCAAGCCCTGCTCCTTGTTCTTGGTTGCCCAGCCTCACTCTTCCCTTTCCTCCTCAGCCTCTGCCTCTCCCACACACAGCAGCTGCCCTGTCTGCCTCCCGGGGGCAGGGCCCACTGCAGGCACAACTGCCCTTCAGCCTCCGGGGATCTACTGCCATTTACCCTCAAGACCACCGCGGCCCTTCCTTTTAACTCTGCGGGAGCCTTGCCCCTCCCTTGCCAAGACAGACAGGAATGGAGAAGTTCATGTCTACTTTGGTCTGCTGGCCCTTGGCTCCCTGGGCCAGCAAGATGACCCGGCTGCCGCTGGGGCTGGAGAGAGGTAGCCCAGCAGCCGAAGGGAAGGAGGCCGAGGGCTGTGACCGAACGTGAGGTTGGAATCTGGCTCAGAGCCCCAGGAGGAAGCCTCAAAACTCCCCTCCAAACATCTGGTAGAGATTCAGGTCTAAAGGGCAGGAAGAGGCTGAAGGATGTTTTTTGGCAATAGCTCTAACTAAGGTGGGTCGAGGCTTGGCCGGGACTAATAAAACCAAAGGTGGGTCGAGTGGGGAGAGGAAGTGCCTCAATCAGGCCCTGACCTCCTAGGCGAAGGGTTCAGGGTCCCTGATGTCAAGTGCTTTGAAGGCCAGAGTGGCAAAGTAGAGAGGAGGAGGCTAGAGGGGGCGATGGGAAACGAGAGAGGGGGTTGGGGTGGAGTCAGAAACGCTGCCTCCTGGCCCCTCCCCAGGCGCGGTGAGCCCCCAAGTCACAGCTTGGCGCCCTTGGAAGGTTCCGAGGACTGTCGCACATCTGTCCACTCCTGCATGGTGTTCTGCAGGGCCTGGGTCTTCTCCTTGTCCACCTGAACGTAGTCTACCTTCTCGTCGGAGGTGACGGATGACGTGGATGGCTAGGGAACAGAGGGCAAGTGCTGTGAGCGCTCAGTAAGGTAGGAGCAGGGGGGGCTCTGCCTGCCTGTGGACTGCTCTCAGGAGCCCATCTTCTGTCTCTGAAAGTGGCCTTTCAAGCCTGAACCCCAAATGGCATCATCCTTCCTGTTTGAAGCAATAGCCCCTGCCAGGCTGCCTGGATTCCTGGCTCTTTGGATATCCCAGGGCCTTCCCTGGCCTGGTGGAAGGAGCCAGACCTTTAGCTCTGTCCCCACCACCTTCCTGTGGCCCCGCATCTGGGGGAAGGAATTCTCTGGGCGCCAGTTCAGCACCAGACGTAGGACTTGGTGTGTGTGCTTGAGGAACTGCCCTCAAGCAGGGAGCTCCTGGCCTGGGCAGCGAAGCCTTCCTAGGCCCAGGAGTCCCCTCTACAGGACCTGCATCAGACTGAGTTCTCAGGACCAGGACTTGGGATTCCTGGATCTGTCCCTTGTTCACCTGTGACCCTGCACAGGTCAGGTGACTTGGTGTGTATGCAGCGGGGGGTGGGGGTGGGGGTGGGGGTGGACTAGCTGATGCAGCCCGTGGTCACCGGTGCCTGAGGAAGGAGCGTGAGCACTCCCACCCAGACTAGCGCAGTGGCTTCTTAAGAGGCCGGTACCGCTGGTTAGTGCTGAAGGCACCGTCACCTCCAGGATCCCACCCCTGGTCCCCACCCACCCCAGGCACCTTGCGGTGGGGGCTGGGGGAACTTGGCTGGAAGTCCAAGGCCAGATAATCAACGTTGCCAGTGCTCTTCTTCGGGGCTGGGCTGTTGGTGCCACTGGGAATGGGAGATGCAGACACTGGGTTTTGCTGTCAGAGAAGGAAAAGCCAGTTTAGGAAACAGACTCACCCACCATCAGAAAAACACTCTGGAAGTAAGAGCTACCGCTGACTGAGTCATGCACCACGCTAGGGACTTTCCCCATTCTCATTCAACCCTCACAACAATCCTGTGATGTGTTATGCCTCTTGTTTAAAAAACAAAAGGGGTCCGGAGAAGTGCAGAGGTTGCCTATGGATGGATAGCTGTAAGCAGGGTGGGGACCAGATGTGTTTTCTGACTCCCAAACCTGTGCTAATCCTACGCTACCATCTTGCCTCCCTTCGAAGGCATCAGGCCACATCCCAGCCTCTGCTTCCTGGCCTTTAAGGTAGTGCATTCCAGCACGTGTGGGCCTGGGCAGCCTGCTGCACCATGTCTGTCTGTGTGAAACCCACCACGGTCCCAGTGGGGCACTCACACCCGTGCCGCTGGCTCCCGCGTGCCTGAGGGATCTGAATGGAGTGGCCTTATCCTGACTTCACACAAAGTCCCAGTTCTGCCAGCACATGCTGTAGGGCCCTGCCTCCACTCGGGTACCAAGACCACCTTGTCGAGAGTTTCTGAAATTTTGCTCCAAATGAGAGAGACAACAGACCTACATTCTATTTTTTAGCCAATTCGTTGGTTCATTCTTTATGCAGCAACTACCAAGTGCTGAGCACCTGTTCTCCTTTCAGTGAAAACCTCAGCGGAGACTTCGCGTGGGTGCCTGTGCCTACGCTGCTCTTATGGCCATAACCACGGTGAGTCACATGCAAGTGACCATCGCTAAGCAGACACTCAGTGCTTACACTCACGTGTTTGCTCATGGTCTTGGGAACAACAGGGCAAGGGAATAAAAAAGATTTTTCACTTTTAAAAGATTTTAACAGACTAGAAGGAGGTTAACTCTGAAGGGTGCTTTTGTCACCAGTGATGATTCTGAAATGCCTAGTCATTTGGTCTGCGGAACCTTCTAGGACTCCCTTCTGCCCACAGGAAAAGTTCCAGCTTCCCAAGATAGCATCACCTCTGCCCACACCCACTGTCATTCTCAACCCTCTCCACCTCAGTGCATGTCCTCCAGCACAGCCTCCCCAGGGCCCTGACCACACCAGCGAGAAGAGTCATCTCTGACTCTTAAGACCAAGTCCTCATTTTTGCCCCTAGGACTGCACACACGTGCTCAAGAAGCACACAATCACCAGGCAACTACAGCTCAAAGACATTCTGTAGGGGACGAGAAGGGCGCAGGATCAGGATGGGGTGGGAAGAGCACAAGGGGCTAGGGTGGTGCACGGGTAAATTGGCGGTGGGACTTTCACGGGGAAATCATACATTGTACAGATGTGAAGGATGATGCAATAAATCTATGATTAACAAAAGGATTTACAGGAGTAAATTAAATCACAAATATTGGGGCTGCCCTGAGTCTAAGCGGATTAACTGAGTGGTGGGGAATGGACAGGTTCCAGGGCACTCACCATAGGAACGTAGTTCTCTTCGCTGTCTCCTGAGTCCGTGCTGGTGATGCTCTGGGTGGAGATGGGGCGGCAGTACTGGGAGGAGCTGGAGTTGAAGGTGTGGCTGTTGTGGGGAAAAGACAGTCAGTCCTGGGGAAGCTTGTGGCCCCCAGCTTGCCCCGACCCACACGCCATTATCAGACCACGGTACTCAGCAGGTATCATTCCCCTATACAGATGAGGAAACCAAGTTGCCAGCAGCACAAGAGACGTCCTCAGTTACTGGCAGCATTATCGGCAGGACACAGCATTCCTGACTCATGGCCTGCTGACTTGCCCTCACCAGTCCAGATGGCCTGTTCCAACCCCCTTTCCACCAACCGACACTCACATGGCCCTTGACCAGGACTTAGTGACAGGTGATTTGAAGGGGAGCTCATCAATGACAGTGTTGTTTCTCAGGTCAAGCGGTGTTGGCTTTGCTGGATCAGAACAGAGAGTTGTGTAATCAGCCAATGACGAGAATACCACACATACTTCATGTGTCACACATTATATACAAGTATGTCCATGTATGTCATCATGGTCTTCCCCAGTTTCACACAGGGAAACTGAGGCTCAGCAAGGTTAAATAATGTTTGCTCAAGTTATTAGGCCCTGAACCCTAAATGCACGCAGTTAGTCCCTGGACACTGTCTGCAGATGGGACAGGCAAAGCGCTTACCTTTCCGGTCGGGTTTGAGGTTGCGGTTGACGGGGGGTGGCTGGATCTCGCCCGCTCGACTGGGGCCTCGGTGCAAAGGAAGGGCTGCAGAGGGGTAGCCAAGTGGGTCAAAGTGGTGGGGCCCAGGGCTCATGGGGATGTAGACACTCTGGGAATGATCAGCTGCTCGCTCCATAGCCAGCAGGGTAGAGGAACCTGGATTCATGGGCACGTAGTTGTCTTCAGAATTGGTGCTATCTGATCGGCCCACAACTGCTTTCCCTGGCTAGGTGGGAGAGTAAAAGAAACAAAAATTACCAGCAGGAAGGCAGACAAAGGGAGTGTGAATCTGTGTACATGGCAGGAAAAGTTGTGACTGAGTCAGCTGCACTGGAAAGTCGCAGGTAGGCCCTGGGAACCAAATAAGCAAGCAGAGTGGAAGACAGAAGCACAGATCTAGCTTCCATGATCCCTTGGGACCCACTTACAATTTGTGATAAATCTTTAATATAAAACATCCTGGTGGCTGAGCCTACAAGCCTTTCTGGATGCCTGAGCAAAGGCAGAGGGTATCACAGGCCATGGCCTGGGTAGGTTTGGCTCAGGACCCAGTCTCCATTCCAAGTTCAAACTCACCAACTCAGACCCCAAGCAGCACAGGACTGTATTAGAGGCCTTGGCCTCGCAGGTGTGATCTGCGGATGGTTGTGTTTTCCTAGCCTGGCTTTCAGTGTGAGCACCAAGCTGCAGTTAGGGCCACCACAGGGTTGTATGGTGCAGCAACCTGGCAATAGAGCTCGCCTTGGATGCCCGCCCTGTCTGTGCAGACATGCAACAAGCTGCTTCAGCCTTGATCACCTCTCAGTCTTTCCAGTGGGCCTGCCACCATGGAGAACTGTGGTTAGTCCCTCCAGAGGCAGCCTGGGATTCTGCTCTCAAACCCTAATTCTGCACTCGAGAGCTTCCCTCCGAGCACCAACTGCCCCAGAGTCTCTCACTGCAAGGTGACACCTGCTTCCACGGGAGACCTCATGGGTAAGGAAGCTGCCTTAGGTTCACCGGCTCAGAGCTGCACCCCTCCTGCTCAACCACAGCGTGGTGAGCCCTGTGTTCTAGTGTTCCTGCGTGTGCCCATCTCTTCCAGACCAGGACACCTGTATCCTGTTTTCCTAAAACTCAACCCTGGCCTCTGAACTGAGACAAGAAGTGAGACAAGGTCCTAACAGGGAGACACCATCACTCTTTTGGGGTGTGCCATTAGGTCTTTGTTACATGTCCTTTAACCCCCACCTGGGCTGGCCTGAGGACCCCCGGCTAAACCCCACTCACCAGGAAAGAGCTGATTCCGTCACTCATGGACTCGGCAGACCGGCCTGCACTCTCTCCACTACGCTGGGGGTATTCGTAGGTCTCACAGGAAGAAGCTGCAATAGAGGAAGGAACATCCAATGCACACACAGTTGATTCACGTGCTGACACATCTCCATTCCCTCACCAATGCCGTGCAGTCTGACACTCCAGAAGATACTACTGTCAACTCCAAAGGGTAAGGCATTACTTCCAGCATGATACTCCGCAGTTAAGAAATTCCTCAGCATCTACAGAGTCCCTCCTTGATTCTTCCTGCCTCACTTAGTAAGTATCCTTTAGCTCCCACAGCACTTACCTCCTGTCCCACTCACCCCCTATCAATGCAGACAAGGAGGGAAGAATGACCAGTGATTTTATTTCCCAACTAGATGTGAGTTCTCTGAAGAGCAGGGACATGTTTGTACATGTCACTATCATGCATCTCAGTTCCAAAGCACAGATGACTTGTCAAATCGCTGATGGACTGAAACACTGTGAACACTACTGCCCAGGAGGCAGGACCGCCCTTCCAGGCCCTTCACTGCCACTTTGCCACCCTGAATAGTCTCTGAACTACCATGGGCCTGAAATGGGTGTGAAATGAAAACAAGGGGGTTCTGTCGTGCGCGCTGAACTCTCAGGGGCACCACGTGGTGAAACAGCAGGGTGGGCCAGGACAGGCTTCACAAGCGATAAAGCAAGATGCAAAATGAAAGGAGCCAATATATTACTTTTTTATCGAACATATTATATGCAGAATTGGAAGACTCAGTACAAAACAAGTGATAACAACAATTCAGACACACATCTGGACTTGAACCAGAGAGGTTCAAGTGTAGCTTAGAAATGATTTTGAAGATTTAACGTAATCTGTAATCCACATGGAATTGGCTCCAGCTTGAGCTAGCCCTCTAAATTTATTCTTTAAATCTCTGGTTTGATTTATAGATGAATAAAATACTACAATTTGGGTGTCTAAAACCTACAATTTGTTGTATTATTGTTAACCAGGATGTTCCTTACTTCAATATAGTGACTTATCTGAGGGTCTGCTACAACCTTGCCAGTGTGAGGGCTGACTCACCCTCTCGGGCTGTAGGACCAACTATTAATGGTTCTGGGCAGAAGATGGTTAAACCCTGCCAGTGACCTGGGGGGTCCTTAAGTCTCCCTCAGTGGGGGAGACTCCCTGGTGGCTCAAGGGGTTAAGCACTGCACTGTGGGGCTTCCGTAGCCACTGCAGCATGAGTTCAATCCCTGGCCAAGGAGGAGACCGACATGGTGCAGCAGACCTCTCCTGCCTCACCCGCTGCTCCCCTCAGCAGTGTGTCCCCTCAGTGGACCTGCCTGTTCTGTTTCCGAGTGTCTCTGGTGAATCCTCTTACCCCCCTGTGCCTCTGGCCTGTACCTCTGGCCTGTGCCTCTGGCCTGTGCCTCTGGCTCTTGTATACATAAATAAATATTTTTTTTAAAAAGTCTCCTTCAGTTATGGATCACCAAGTACTAGTAAATCACTGAGAACCCCTGGCAACCTCCCTCTCCCCACAGATCTCAGCGAGGACTCATTCTGACCTCGGTGAAGCCGGCTGTTGTCCATCGCAGGGAGCGTATTGCGCCTGGGGATGGTGGCAGCGGCAGAGACCGATCTGCTGCCTTCACTGATTGGAGGTCTCTGCTGAGGGCTGCCCCATCGAGGCGTTTCTGCCTGGCTTGGCTTGGGGGGTCGGGGTGGAGGCGCCATGGCTGAGTCCCCACTGGTGGCCACTGCCATGGCATTGTGGTTCTTGTCCAGCGTCACTGTCCTAGGGAACTGGTAGGCTGAGAGAGGGGTGGCTGGGACATCCATATTGTCTACCAGAAGGTCTCCGAACTCTCTGCACAGGGTGTTGCTGGGCGTCTTGAAGGTGTACACGTCCTCGTTATCAGTTTCAGAGCCTGTGAGGCTGCCCTTGGTGTGGCCGTGGGAGGCCAGACTTCGGGGGAGGTCGTAGGTACTGTCTCTGAATTCCGTATTGTGCCGGCTTGGCTTGGGAAGGCTGTAGAAACCATGGACTTGACCGCTGACCCCGTTCACGCAGTGTCCATTGCCTTGGGCAAGTTTTTGTACAGCAGTGTCGCTCCTCATCAGAAATGAGGCTCTGGTGCCCTGAGAGAAGCTGGCACTCCTGAGAGAGAGAGAAAGTAGAGAAGGGCAGGGGGCTTAGAGGAAATCAGGACTGACCACCTAGGGCGGCGAGTGGGCGCAAGTGGCATGGTCCAAGGCCCATGCACGCAGGCTGGGGACACACGCAGGCTGAGGCGGCAGGCAGCTGAGGTTTAGCTCCGTTTACCAGCTGTTTGACCTTGGGACTTTTTCTTTCTGAACTTCAACTTACGCATCCAAAAAATGGTGATTAAAGACATATTTTGAAGGTTGTTTAGAAATTAGACTATACTAAGAATTTTATCATGTATATTTAAGTTTGACTCCATCTGTAATTTATTTTTTTATATGACATAAGGAAGAATTTCAACTTAAATTTCTTATTGATGGAGAGACAGTTTTGTCAAGATCATTTATTATGGAAAGTATCTTCTCTCAATGGGTTGAAATACCATCTTTGTAGGATATTAAATTCTTATCTATGTGGCAATCTATTTCTAGAATTTCTTTTATTTTCCATTGATTTATTTACTTGCTCTTAAACCAATACCACACCTATCAATTATAATTTCGTAAAATTTTTAGTATCTGGTAAAGCAAGTCCTTACTTCACTATTTTTCACTTTGGGCCTCTTAAAACTCTTTTCAAACTTATTAATCTCCACATGAGTTTATAGAGGAATGTGTGCAATTATGAAATGAATTAAAATTATAATTGAATTTTGGCTTATAATTTGTGGAACATTAACATTTTGGGGTTTTTAAGTGTTTCCTCTCAAGAATGTAGTAATTGTTCCATTTACTCGGATCTTGTTTCATGATCTTCATTAAGATATTTAAAGTTCTTCATATATGACTGTAGAATTGAGGTTATTAGACGGAGGGAGGATGGGTTGAGAACTAAGGTGGGAGGGGGCCCAATACCATTTTCACCACCTATGGGAACAGATGGTTCGATGATGGGGGCAGGGTAGAAACACACACCTGACAAGATGTGAACCTATTCCCTGAAATCCTATGGTGTAAACCAATGTTACCTCAGTAAGGAAAATAAAAGGTTAATATGGTAAACTTTAAGTTCTGTATTTTTTACACTAATAAACAAGCAACCTTCTTTTTTTAAAAAAAAATTGTTCATTTTGCTCTTCATTCATATTTGTTTTTAAGAATGTTATTGTTGGGCCCTCCCTGGTGGCGCAGTGGGTTGAGCAACGCACTGTGAAGCAAACCGCAGCCACCGCAGCACGAGTTCGATCCCTGCCATTGCCCAGGGTCGGGAGGGGGGAGTGACCCTCATGGTGCGGCAGACCTCTCCTGCCTGCCCGCTGCTCCCTTCAGCAGCGCATTTCAGTCAATCTGCCTGTTCTGTTCCTCACTCTGTTTCTGGTGAATCCTCTCACCTCCCACAACTCTGGCCTGTACCCCAGTTCTTATGTCATAAATAAATAAATCTAAAAAAAGGGAATGTCATTGTTTTGATTTTTTTGAGCAATTTTCCATTACTAGATGCTGAAAGCCTTATTTTTGAAGGCCATAAATACTGTTTACTACTAATAAGCCATAGAAACTTAAAAAAAATCAAATTCTAGTCTGTCTACCACCTAGTTGTTCAGTGTTTGTCTCTCCTTCCCTCAAATGGCTACGATTAGCAAGGGCTGGTCTCTCCCTTCCCCCAACAGTAACCAACAAACCACTTGTTAGCTGCTTTAAGTGCCACAGAATATACACACTCCAACCAAAGGCTGTGAGATAATGGAAAGAATTTTTAAGCTGACATCAGAAAATAATAAGCAAATCATTTAATCTGAGCCTCAGTTTTCTCACTGTAAAATGAATCAGGTAATGCATGTTGATGTCAAAAAGTTACAAAGAACTATTCAAACATAAGCTACAGCTTTATTTTCTACCATGCATCATGGTTGTTGAGAGGCATTTAGGGGGGGAAATACCTCTTTCTAGAAGTCTACAAATCCATAGGATATATGCTTTTCTATGTGGGAACTATGTTCAGGATAGAAGTTTTGATTTTTTAAAGTTGTAGGTTTTTGGGAAATAAGGCAAGAATGAACGGTAAAAAAATCTGAAAGAGGAAGGATTTGTGTTAGGTCCAGTACTACCACTGCTTGTCCTGTGAGTTCCGCCAGGCCGCCCTGTCCAGGGTATGACCCACTGGTCCCAGTGGTTATGGGCCCATCTGGTTCTGAAGCTCCCTCCAAAAGCCCTTGTTTTTAAAGCGTGGTTTTCAAACTAGATTCTGTGTTCTGTGCAGGTATCTTGGGAAACTGGAGGGTAAGGTTTGAGCAAGCAGGGATCCTGATCTGCTTTTTTATCTCCTAAATGATGATTCTCTTAGGATTTCATTTGGGGGGAAAAATAATATTCAGTGCTCTACAACAATCCTTTCTAACAGTGATTCTTAGCCTTATTCAGGCTATAAGCCTCTTCAAGAATCTGACAAAAAGTCCTTAGAACTTATCACCAAAATAAGGGAAATAAATGTCATATATGCACAAATCTGGAAATCTTCATGGAAGGTGAGAGGGATGAGAAAGGGCTGTTAACCCTTAGAGACCAATTCATGAAACTTCTACCTCATACACACTCTTTGCTCACCCGGAGCATGTTGTTACAGATGTGGCCAGCAGATGGTGGTAGAAAATAGGGCCCAGCAGTTTATGAAGAGGAAGGGAAACAGGTGTCTAGTCCAGGTTCTCTCTTCTGTAAACTTGTATCCCTTTTAGTCCTGAACCCTCCTGGCCTTTCTCTCTAGACTTCCATGTTTCTGTCTTTCCTTCCTTGCTGTTATATTCCACACACAAAACCAGCCCAACATCCATAGCCTAGATGACTGAACATCTAGCTTTATAATGGGAAGCCTGGCGCGGAGGATGGAACCCAGTTGTAAACTGAAGGTGTTAACGTTGTTCACATCTGGCTTTGGGGTTTCCAACTCTCTGTTGGATCCCCCTATTTGGAGTCTTCACTTAATAACTCCTGATGTTCTACTTTTCATCTGGGCCAGGACAGTGGATACAGGGATGCCTGCTGTCCTTGGTGGGTGGGGGCCCAGCAGGGGCAAATACATGCATGCAAATCATTACAATCCAGTGGGTGAGTGTGAGGCTGCAGATTAACTCTCCTGGTGGTGGTACAGAATGTGAGGAGAGGCTTCTTCAAAGAAGTTAGTGCTGAATGAGTCTGGCAGTCAGCCAGGCAAAGGGCAAGAGAAGGGAAATGGTGTCCTAGTAGAGGTACAAAGAGGTAGAACACAAGGTGGTAAATTCAAGGAACTGCAAGTGCAGTAGAAAGCAGGGCTGACAGTGGAGGGGCCAGGTCAGGGCTGCTGAGAACGGGATGCTGAGAAAGACTGCAAGGTGGGGGTGGCAGTGAGGAGAGCAGCCCAGGTAGTATGCTTAAACAAAAACTTGTAACCGTAAACCTATTTAAGAATGAACTCATCTTTCTACACCACTCACTAACATAAGCAATCTGGGAGCTACCCAGTTTACCGTTTCTTACTCAATAACTACATAGGTCCTACTGAAACCACAAGTTTCGGTCCTCCTGAAAATTATTCTGCACTCACGACAGGGCCAGCAACCAGGGCCTCTCTGATCGTGTCTTTAGCCTACTGACATTTACTTCTCTGACTTCCCAGCTGAAACATTTTCAATGCTCTGGCATTGCATTAGGGCTAAGCCATACTCTGGCTCCAACTCCTTTCTCTAGCATCTTCTCCCTAGCTCCTTTTACATGATCCACAGTCCCACTATGCTGCTTGCACTCAGGCCTCTTGGCTTTGTTGCAGTGCTTGCTGTCTCTGAAAGACACACGCCTGTTTCCTATTTATCCTTCAAGCTCTGCTCAAAGCACATCTTTTAAAGTTGTTTGTTACATCCTCTACCTCCAAGCACAATTAATTATTTGCTCAATTCTGCGTTTGGAGCAGGGAGCAACTGTTATCAGGGTTATGTACCATGGTTACCTGTTTCCTCCATCAGACTGATTTTTCTTAAGGAAAGAATCTGTCTTAGTCATTTTTTCTTCTCAAGATGTTTGTCACATGATAAGGAATGAATGTTTGTTGAAGGAACAAGCAAACTAATGTATAAATAAATGAATAAAGTACCGAGGCTGCATTCTTTTTCCTGAAGTTGGCTTAAATCCTTGGATTGGCAGATAGAAACTCTTCACTTTCAGATGGTGATGGGGAATACATGGGGATTACAATTTATGGCAAGTATATGTAAATTTTAAAATATTTTATATTAATAAAAAAAAAGAAACTCTTCACTTTCAGACCCCACTTACTTATGTCCCAAGCTCCTGCTGCCCTGCCATCCTCCTCTCCAGCTCATAGAACTACTTCCTCATCCCCAAATATGTCCTAACAGGCCTGGACTTGCATTATTCACCTTTCTCCAGAATGCATCAAAATAGATGCATCAAAATCTTACACAACTGTGCAAAAGAAGTCTTTTTTACTCCACAGGGTGTTATTTGACCTCTAATTCTTTTCACTTTAATCACTCCTTCACTGTGCTCCCATAGCAGTCTGTGCTTCCATTTTAACACTAATTCTGCTTTGTGTTAAAGTTATTTGAGGCTGTGTCTTTCCACTTTCATCCGATTCTCCCAGAAGGCAGAGGACCATGTCCTACTCTGGCCCAGTGCCTGGCATGTGGTAGATGATGCATGCTGAGGAGGACTGAAGGGCACTTCAGACATCAGGGGAAGAAGGAGTTGACAGAGGGAAACAAGTTTGCCCAAAGTTAACTACTGAGATGCTAGAAGAACCTGTTCTGGACCCCAAGTCTCTGGACTCCCTGGTTGAAGCCTGTGTGTGCTCCCTTTGGGCAAGCAGCATTGAGGCAAAGGGGGAGGCAGGGGTTCTGAGAACTCAGATATCTTGTAGCCCGAACTACTTTCATGTAAACTTTCACTGAAGCCTATGTCACCATAATGTCCTGAGTTGTCCTCCTGGCGTGGCTGTCTGGAGGCAGAGGCTTTGAAGAGACTTCTCTTCCAGGGCTACAGGTTGAAATCTCATGAAATGAGCATGGTCCCTGCCAGGCACATCATACATGATCTCACTTTTAATGCTCCCAACAGTTCTGAGAGGTGGCATTATTCTCATGCATTGGACAAGGGAAACGGAAAATGAGGGAGTTAGCACAGGCAGATACTCAAATGCAAGTGTGTCGGGAGTTTGGGAACAGAGAAAAGTTTGGAGAAAACCCTCTGGCCTGCAGCTCAAGGTCGTTCCTTCCCCATTAGTGGCTTCGAGCTGCTCCAGAGACTGCTAGTGTAGGGGGCTATCACATCTCCATCTCCTGCACGTACTTGCGTCTTCGTGTCAACCCTCAACTTCTCCCTTGTCTTTCAGGAGTGGTTTCCTAGTTTACCTAGTCACTTGCTTTGTACTTGTTCTTTTGCACATTTTCAAATTACTTTGTGTGCCACACTATGCCATGATTTCACTCCTTTCCCCCCACCAGTCTCTAAGTACCTTAATGATGATGGGATCAGCCTGCTTTTTAATGGATATGTTCCTGCTTAGGAACATATAAATGCTTGTAAGTAAATCAGCCACCATTTGGAGTCCTGTAACTGTCACTGATGATCTTAAGGGGTCATTTGGCCCATGTTCCTGCATCTAACTCACTCCACGTGGATCCTTCCTGTGAAGGGAGAAAATTCAGAAAATTCTATTTTGCAATCATTGAAAGACGAGGGGAATCTTTATATCTTAAATCCCTCTGGAAGCAATTCTGAGCTCACTTTCTGTCTCTGGTTACAGAGCAGAGCTGCATATTGTGGAACTAAATGAGAATAAAGAGTTGTATGTCCTGCCTTTGGTCGATCAGAGCTACTGGGCAAATGAGTCAGAGCTGTAGAAATGATTAATCACAGGTCAGTTCTCCATTGATACTTCTAAATTTTCATCCATTTTTTTTTCTGTTGGTGAAATCCTGCTGCAGGGTCAATGATGCTTTCATTCTGCATCTCCTCGCTTGAAATTTCACTTCCCTCAACCCTCACCAGAATAATGACTTTATAGGGCATGTGACTTGCCTCAATGTATCATCTGTTACATGTTTAACAGCCTCCTTGAATCTGGAATGAGGCCCTAAAGACTGGAGGGCAAAAATAAATCAGTTGAAAACAGATTTGTCTTAGAAAACAAAAAGGACTCTGCTTGTCTTCCCAGTGTCAGTTCAAAACTCCTTTCACTGGCAACAGATACTATTCTGAAGAGTTACTCTCTCTGGCTAGGTAGAAGAGCAAGATTTTGAGACCTTCACTCATTTTTGCCAGAACAATTATTCAATACTTGAAGGAAGTATAGTGGGTAGTACCTTAATAAAAGTAACAAATAATTTTTGGTTTTCCTCTAAGATGCTTAATTTTTTGCACCCTTATGTCATGTTCTCTCATAAATGGAAAAAAGAATAGACTCAGTTTGGTATTATTAGTCTCAGTAAACTCTATTTCACCACCTGTTCTCTCTTCAGTCCCTATTCAAAAATGACCCTGTAAGATTATTTCAGAGGTCAAACGAGGTAATTAAGGTAAAAGTATTTCATAAACTGTAATGAATTATTCTGCCAGAGAACCTAGCATATAATGTGAATGACAGAAACAATGCAAGATCACAGCTCCTATGCATACTTGCCTACACTTGGCTTGGCTAATCTTTTTATTATTTTAACCATTTCAGTGGAGATGAAGCAAAATCTCACTGAGGTGTTACTTTGCATTTTTTCCCTGATGATTCGGCATCTTTGCATGTGCTTATCTGGTCATTCCTATATCTTTTTTTGGGAAGTGTCTATTGAAATGTTTTGTCCATTGAAAAAAACAATGGTCTCTTGAGTTGTAGTAGATCTTTATTTTAGAAACAAATACTTTGTAAGTATATGTGTTTTGAATATTTTCTCACATTTTTCTGAATTGCCATTTTGATTTTTTTAATGGTGTTTTTTGAAGAGCAAAACTTTACAATTTGATAAATAGGATTTTATCAATTCTTTTCCTTTATGACTCCTATTTTTGTATTCTACATAAAAATCTTTGCTTACCTGAAAATCACAGAGATGTTTTCTTCTAGACATTTCATAGTATTAGGCTTTGCATTTAGATCTCTTACAAATTTAATTAGTATTTGAGTAGTATGATATGAAGTAAGGATTCTTTTCTCAAATTCCTATATGGAATTTTAATTTTACTTTTCCAGCATCTTTATTTCAAAGATTTTCACTTCCCTATCAACACCTTTATAAACATGCACACCAATACACACACACACATTTTCACTATTCTGTTCTAGTGATCTGTATATATTTATCCTTTTTTGCATAATAAAAAAATCTTGAAATTAGGTAGCATAAGTTCTTTAACTTTACTGTTGTTCTTTTAAAAATCACTTCAGCTATTCTAGGTTCTTTGTGTTTTTATTTAAGTTTTAGAATTAGCTTATCAATTACTATGAAAAAGCATGCTGAGATTTTTATTAGGACTACATTGAATCTATAAATCAATTTGGAAAGAGTTGCCACTATAATTATATTTGGTCTTCCAATCATAAACTATAGTATAGTACTCTATCCATATATAGATCTTTAACTTCCCTCAGCAATGTTAGATAGTGATTTCAGTGAGGAGGCCATGTGCATTTCTTTTGTTAAATTTATTCCTAATGGTTTTTGGGAATACCATTATGTAATTTCTTAAAATTCACTTACAGTTGTTTGCTGTTATTATGTAAAAATTCATTTTTGTATTATCTTTTATACTGTGAATTTGCTAAATTCACTTATTCTAGTTTTCTAGATTCTTTCAGATTTCTTTATATAAACAGTCAAGCTACTTACAAATAGACAGTGCTGTATCGTTCTTTCTAATCATAGCTTCTTTTATATCTTTGTCCCCTTCCGAACTGGATAAGATTTCTAGTATACAACACTGAATACATTGTAATTACAATGATGAACAAACCAAAGAATACCATAGTCAAACTGATTTCTGATTTCAAAACATAGTACAAAGCTACAGTAATTAAAGTGGTGTGGTATTGGCCTAAAGACATATAAACCAATAAAATACAGAGCCCAGAAATAAATCCTTGCACATAAGGCTGTCACAAACCATTCAGCGTGGAAAAGAAGGCTCTTTTCAATAAGTGGTGATGAAAATTGTATATTCACCCGCAAAAAAATGAAGCTGGATCTTTACTCCTATATCATTTATAAATTAACACAAAATGGATCTAAAATCTAAACATAAACACTAAAATTATAGAATTCTGAGAATAAAACACAGGAGGAGAAGCTTCTGGACACTGGATTTGGCAATGATTTTTTATATATAACATGAAAAGCACAGGCAACAAAAGTAAATGCAGATAAATTTGACTAGATCAAAATTTAAACTTAGGATTGCTTACTCATTATAATCTTAGTTTCATATACAAACCAGTGTTATGCCTCAGAGAGGGCCACTGACCAGATAAATATTTATACATTAGAGTGGACAGTATAAGACCTACCTAGCTCATTCCCCTGTGAATGTGAAACATAATCTGAGGACATCAAGTCAACTGAGTAGTGGTTATTCACATTTGTGATAATATGCCATTGCCACCACCTGCTATGGTTACTTTACACAACTTACCAAACTGCCTGAAAGAAGTTAGAAAGCATCAAAATAATAACTAGTATGCTCATAACGAAAAGTCAACACACTATCCACTATCAACAGGCAGGCTATATTGGGATGACAGAGTGATAAACAGCAGCCAGAAAGGAGAAGAACAGGAAAATGTTAGAGGGAAATGTGAATAGGAGAATGGCCTCACACCAAAAATCAAGACCATGCATCAGTGGAAATAGCAGAAAAATGTTCTATGTTAAAATCAGAGTCCATTCAAGAATTTTGTCTACACAGCGAAGATTTTAAACAGCTATGCTTTTTTTCACAAGTAGTGTGTGTGTGTACATGTAACATTTATCTACTAAATTTCCACAAAAGAAAAAAAATAGATTAAAAAGGTTAAAGTCACATAGCACATAACAGAAAAAAATTTTAAATTTTGTTAATTGTGACACAGCCAACAGACTGAAAAGGAGACCTACAGAATGGGGGATATATTTGCAAATCATATATCTCGTAAGGGTTAATTACCAGAATACATAAAAAACAGCCCAACAACAACAAAGTAATAAAAAAGAGCAAAGGACCTGAATTGAGATGTCTTCAAAGATGATATACAAATAGCCTACATATAGCCAACAAATACATAAAAAGATGATGCATATCAGTAATCATGGAAATGCAAATAAAAACTGCAGTGAGATACTAACTCACATTTATTAGGTTGGTAAAAAATAAAACCAGTGAGTGATCTGGTGGTGTTAGAAAAACAAAGCCTACTATTTGAGATCAGTGTTCTTGTTCTAGTACTTTTGTGATGGTGAATTGTTTTCTATTGGTGATTTTCAGAATGGTAGCCACTAGTCACGTGTAACTACTTACCATTTGAAATGTGGCTAGTGCTACGGAGGGACTTAATTTTAAACCGTATTTAATTTTAATTAATTCACATTTAAATAGCCATAAACAAATAGCCATATGCGGATAGTAGGTCTGGATAGAACAGTGCAGCCATTGAGCAAAAGTCAAGTAAGAATTTATTCAATAATGTTACAGTTTTATAGCTATACTTTCATGGCCAACAAGCAAACTGACTTTATTTATTTTAATCTGAAACTCTTGCCCCTAGTGCCTTTTTCCCTCCAAATAAAAAAAAGTTCTAATAGCATGATTTTTGATAATGAAGAGGTTTCTTTGGCATTCACTCATCACTGTATAGCACCATAGATGACACCAATAAAATAAGAAGGTTAGCTAAGCAAAAAAAAATATATACATATTTGTTCACCTGAAGATACATCTTTTAATTCCAGCTCTTTAAGCAAAAAGAGAGACTGAAAAGCACTAGGCCCTGTGAATGGCCATTTGACCCACAATTATGGTGGTCTCCTACCTTGTATTTTCTGCTCTCCGGCTTATGCACTGGTGCAGGTAGAGATACTCCTGAGGTGCGCTGGTAGACAAGGTGGGCTGCACATGGTTGGACACGGGGGGTTCGAATGTGAACAACGTTGGCTGACTGGAGTGCGAGGGGGCTGAGGATTTTCGTTCTCGGAGAAGGTGCTGATTGGAGCTGCTAAGCTCGGCTGGAGAAGAGCGGGGGCCATGGCTGGTTGAGAGGTTTCTCAGGGAATCTGTGAAAGGAGAGAAAACTCTGTGAACGATAAAGGAAAGAAAGATGACCCTACCCCAAAGTGGGTTGTGAGAGGAAGAAGAAATATTAGGAGCTGAGGCAAGGCATTCTCTTCCTTTCTGCCCCTCTGGAAAAGAGGGCTGTGTCTCCCGGCTTGGAACCTGGGACTGCTCCTGGCATCGTCTGGAGGCCATTACCTATCATAGCCTGAGCAGAGTCTTCCCCAATTTCCAGGAACTGTGTGGCTGCCCATGCTCCAGGAGTGTACTCTGGTCCTCAAGCAAGACCAGCCTCCAGCACACTGAGGACACTGCCTACTCTCTGATGGTGCCTGCTGAAGGGGGTCCTCTGTCTCCCTCAGAGCTAGGGCTTGCCATATTAAAAGAAGTTTTACTTCCTGAAGACACATTAATTAAGACATAGGACTATGCCTGACTATACTAATGATAAAAGCACAAATGTATTTGGAGCTGTCCTCCACTGGCCTCAGTTCCTTTTTTTTTTTTAAAGATTCATTTACTCATATATATATAAGAACTAGGGCACAGGCCAGAGACATACAGGGTGAGAGGATCCACCAGAGACAGGGAACAGAACAGGCAGATCTACTGAAATACAGTGCTGAGGGGAATAGCAGGCAAGACAGGAGAGGTCTGCTGCACCAAGTGGGTCATCTCCCTGGCCAGGGATCAAGCTCGTGATGCAGTGACTGTGGATGCACCACAGTGCGATACTCAACCCCCTGTGCCACCAGGGAGGCACGGTCTCAATTCCTTTTGCCTTCCCATTGAGGACAATGAGGTTCATGTTCCCTATTCGCCAACTCCTGAACCAATCACTCTCTGTCTACTGCTTCCTCTGCCCCTGCCCCCCATCCCCTAACTCCTTAACTCTGATCTTAAACTCTGGTATGTTGTGTTAGAAAGGAAGTGAAGTATTAAAGGCAGATTACAGTTTAGTGTGCTAGACCCCATGCCAAGAGCTTTATTCATTTGGCTGATTTTCTAAGCTTAGCCAGATTCCTTAGCAAAACATACAAGGCCTTTCACAGTCTGACCTACTTCCTGCTTTTCTCCTTCCATACCCAAGGCATATGGAAGCATCATCAATCCCTGAAAATACCAGCCCCTTTTATGATTCTCTGTTTTGGCCTAGGTTGTTTCTTTTGCCTGGATTTCACTTCTACTCTGCACTCATAAGCAGACTTGAACATCCTACATGGGTATCATATTCTCTCTGAAACCTTTCCTAGACTTGGCCATTCTTCTGGGTGCCCATAGCCCATGGCTTATGCTTCCTTACCTAGTCCAAGGGTTTCTAAATGTAGAAACCAATGTCATTACTTCTGTAGTCCCAGCACCTGTCTATAAAAACCACATACTTATAAAGTTCTTTTCTGTGCTTGCAGAATACCAAAAACATTCATTCAGCATACAAAAATTCCAGTAGTGAAACTTCTTATTCAAAAGAAATAAAGGTGTAAAGATTAATTTCTGGTGATATGATTGCTAGTGGGGGATAACATTTTAGTGGGGGTGATGGTAGCTTTTAGGGTTATTCAAGTCATTTCAGAAGGGCGAATTCTCTTTCCACTCCCTTTAGCTGACCTATTTCAGGCTGCACTCTTTTCATGGCCCAAGGCAGGATCACTAGGTCATTAATGCTCTGCAGAATTAGTTACTCTCCAGTATTTTCTGATGCTAGGCAGGACAACTTGGGCCTGTATATAACAGATAAAGCCACTGGCCTCCAGGGAAGAACTGTTCCACTGACAGTTGTATTGACCTCCAAAATGAATTCCCATTATGGGTCTTGTAGTGAACTGGATGTTTGTTAACAGAATCGATGGCTTCATTACTCCATTAGATTTGCAAGATGAACTCTGTAATGGCAGAGGGGAGAGGGCCTATGCTAGGGATGGAGTGGCCGTGGCGCCAGGCTTGCATACAAGTTGCTACTTAAGAAGACACAGGGAAGGTGCAAAGAAAAACCACTGATATGATTCTGCATCTCCATGGTCTTTTTGGACTGCTCTTCCTTTGCCCACTGCTTTAACGGGGGCTTCTTCAGGATTCCACCCAAGACCCTGCCACAGCTCCCCTCCCACTCAGGAGAATTTCCTAGGATAAGCTCCAGTAGCCTTCCTTTAATTTCCATCTTTGTGATGACAATTCTCAAATTTGAACATCTGGTGGCCTTTCCTCGGCTCCCTGTTGTACATCTTTCCACCTGCTGGACATCTCCATTCTGATGTCCTATAAGCAGGTTAAGCTCAGCTGGCACTCATGATGTCTCCGGTGTCTCTGAAGCCAGTGAAGTACATCAATGGCACCATTTAAATGGTGGTGGGGAATACATGGGGATTACAGTTGATGTCAAATATATATAAATAAAGAAAAAAAAGCACCATTTAACTAGTTCTCAAAGCCAGAAACCTAGGAATAATTTACGACTCTCTCCTGTTTCCTAATACCCAAAATCACGTCATGTTATTAAGTCACTGCCCTGTTTAAAATTCTTCAGTGGCTCACTGTCATCTTCACAATGCCCTTCAAAGCTCTCTGTGTTTTTTAAAATCATTTTCTTGGTTATCCCTTTAACTTGTTTCTTACCTATCCTTCTCAGTGCTTCAAACAGAATTTCAGAAATACACCAGCCTCTCTCAACACTCCATACTGTAAGCTGAGTGCAGAGCATTAATGAGATTTGTATAGAGATTCTGTCTCTTTTGTAACAGTTTTAAATCTAGAATATATATGACACACTCAGTAATTATGCATAGATTAAACAGAGTATATCACATAGTAAATCATACTACCTTAGTAACACTCATCATTGCTTTCAGAATAAAGTTCAGATCCTTCAGTCTGACAAGAAAAGCCATTTTCTCTTATCCTGCTTCATCACCCAGTGCATTCTTCACGTCCCTCTGTTGAATGCTTGGTTTGGGTGTGTATGAACAAGTGGACCTTACCCTGAGGGCGTCTGCCTCCAGATCAGACTGTTAGTCAAATCTGTGACATCTGTCGATGTACAGACCTGGAGAAGTTACTTCTATCTGTCTCAGCTTCCTTATTGGCAAATTGACATAGGGTGGCTATAAGGAGGACATGCATGTTCTAAGTACTCAAAATGTGTTCAAGTCACTTATGTATTCTAGTCATTTCTGCTGAGAACAGTACTAGGTACATAATGGGTATTCAATATATTATTTGCTAAATAAATAGAAGAATTTCCCTGGTACACATAAAAATACTCCATATATGCTTTTCTCAGAGGAGTTTTCAAGGTCTGTTAAAATGATGAGGTCTGGGTTAGGATGAGTTGGGTACACAGACACCTGAAATGTAATTTGACTAACTTCAAGTCATGTCTGTGAAACTATTTGGCTCCATATGGACTGAAGTCAGTTCCAGAAAAATTCTTTCAAAGCCATTTTGTCACTGAACCTTGCCAAAATTCCATTTATGTTTGCAACTTTAAAAGATTTCTACCTGAATTTTGTGACTCCATGGTGCTCATAATGAGTTGAGAAGTGTGCGCCCTATCCACCAATTCATACCTGGACCCTCAGACTGTGACCTTACTAAAACTAGGAGCTATGTAGATGTAATTAGCATCTTAATGCAGTCAGACTGGATTAAGGTGGGCTAATTCAAGAAGAGAATACAAGAGATATGGAACACACAGAATGACAAACACGTGATGACAAGCACAATGGAATATTACTCAGTCATTATGCTAAGTCAAAGTATCCAGTGAGAAAGGACTACAGATGGTACAATTTATTTACGTGAAATTTCCAGAACAGGCAAATCCCTAAAGACTGAAAGTAGACTAGTGTTTACCTGGGGGAAGGGAGCGCAGGAGGAATGGAATGACTGCTAACAAGTATGTTTCTTTCTGGGGTGGTAAAAATTTTCTAAAATTAGATTGTAGTGATGGTAACATAACACTAAATATACCTAAACACTGAAATGTATGCTTTAAATGGGTGAATTTCATATTCTGGCTAATAGAGTTCAGTGAATCTATAAACACATACACCGTTTGACTTCCTCATCAAGTTAAACACAGTTACCATGTAACATAGCAATTCTACTCTTAGGTACATACCCAGGAAAAATGAAAACCGATGCCCACACAAAAATTTGTAAATAAATGTCTACAGCAGCTTTATTCATAATGGCCATAATCAAAACTGACTCAAATGCTTACAAGCTGATCAATAAATAAACAAACTGTGATAAATCCATACTATGGAATGTTATTCAGCAATAAAAACAATACAGTACTAATATATAACATTATGAACCCTGAAAAAATTATGCTAAGTTAAATGCATATTCAGCTATCATTTTATGGGAAAATATCTAGAATTAAAAAATATAAAGGAACAGAAAACAGATTAATGATTTCCTAGGGTTAGGGTGAGGGTGGAGAATAGGAAGTCACTACAAATGGGTATGAGGCTTCTTTCTTGGGTTTTAAAAAAGTTCTAAAATTAAGTTGTGATGTTGTGATGATAGTTGCATAATGCTGTGAATATATTTTAAAACAATGTGTACACTTTAAATGGGTGCTATATGCTAGTGAGTGTAACGCACACAGCACATGTACGAATAAGGCCTTTGCAAAGTACAAAGTGTTAAGTGTATGCAAGAGCTTACCAGAGTCAAATACGTGTGACCTTTTAGTCTTTATTTCCTCTCTGAAAACTGACCACTCACTAAATACCAAGTCCTTATAAGAATAAGAAACATCTTCCCTTTCCCACCTTCAGTTCCCTATACTTCCTTCCAACCCTATTATTCAGCCCTTTACCTCATAATCATGACAAGACAATGAGAGTTCTAGCAAGCCAAACAGCAAGAACACAGAGTTTGGGGGTCAAAAGATTCAAGGAAATTGAATTCTCCTTGCAGACAGTGGACCTTAGGGTTAGGAGGGAGACAGGAGTGAGAGCTGTGAGAACTGTATGGGGAGCCATACAGCTCTGTCATTAAGTAGTTATGCAATCATGGGTGGGTCTCTCTCTAAGCTCTAGTTCCATGTCCATTATGTTGGGAGGATAATCCCTGGCCTGCCCATATACTTCACCAGACTGTTGTTACAGGTGAATGAGATAGGGTATGAAAACAAACCCACACAGACACACAGACACAAAACCATAAAACATTAATAGGGTTTGTTTTTATTGCCTGGGTATCTCTTTAGGGAAGGAAAGAATAGTAAAGGTAAAGGAAAACATTAAACAATACATGGCTGGGCTGTTTTTGGTGTTGGCTGTAAGACTGTTGCTGTTCCACTAAGTGTCTTGAGTCATTAGGAAGGTCAGTTATACAGCACGGAGAAAATGGATGCTTCCAGACTCTTGGCCTGGGAGCCTATCTTCAAGTCTAGACTAAAGATAATGCCAGAAAATGCTTGAGTCAATTTGTTTCTTTTAAGCAGGGTTTTATTTTTTCCTCTCCTTCCTGGCTTCTTTTTAGAGCTCTACAAAATCACTCCCCTTCCTTTCCACAATCACCCCTGGGAAGCTTGCCCAATATATAAACACTCCTCCCACCTTCTTGCAAAACTCTCTAGAACAGGAAAGCTCTGAAGGATTTCAGCAGAGAAGCCCAGCCCAGCCATCAACATGGTAGTGATAACAGGAGCAGGAAAGAAGTTGGCGGGTGTTTTTGGAAAAGATGACTGGCCAAATAATGACTGACTCCTTTATCTCGATGCCCTTTTTTATCTTTATCATTCTTTCCCTCACCCCCAAACCACCACCTGAAAGCCTCAGTGGGTCTCAGATTCCATAAAAGGACAGACCGAAATACATGCTGGAGTCCGGCTGGATGGAAAGCCTGGCTCTGCAGCCTTGCATAGGTTACATAAACCTCTGTGAGCCTCATTTGTTCAACAGGCAAAATTGATACTTAGTAGGGCTGCTGTTAGGGATGAAGATCATTTATAAAAAGTATTTAACACAGCAATACTGTCATTCTCATTGCTCCTACTCCTGAGTGCACAGGGAACTGGTTGACACCTTGATACTGGCCGAGAGGTATGAGTTATTTTTGAAGCTATAGCAGGTAATTACCACTATGGAAGGTAATTATCACTGTTTCAGTCACAACTATGATCTGTATAGTGTTGTATGCAGTACGAGAACACAACAGGACAATATTGACTCTAATAATCACAGCTGTCATATACTAAGCATCAACTATGGGGCTCTAGTCACCCTTTGATGTGGGGTAGTATCACCTTTTTATGTTTGTTTTTTAAGTGAAGAAACTGAAGTTCAGAGAAGTTAATCATGAGCTTCTGGGGTCACACAGCTAGAAAGTGGCAGGACTTAGATCTGAAACAGATTTTACTGTTTTCAAAGCTAATTCTTTTTACCCATTTAAGGAAAGAGTTGCCACAAGATCTCTATGAGCTAAATGGTATCAGCTGATAGGTGGCAGAGTCAAATTATAGAATGAAGGTCTACACCTAGCCATGCAACCAATTGGCTGAGTGACCTTAGGCCTGCTGTTTCATCTTCCTGGGCCTCGTTTGCTCTACTTATAAGAAACATATAGGTTAGATTAACTTTGGGAAACTCAAGAAAAGAAAGCTGCTCCACTTAAGACCTAAGGACTCATATTTACATAGAGAGTTAGGGTAAGAGCCACTGGTTTGATTTTTAACAACCTCTATTTTAATTCCACTGCAGAGGTAGAAGCGTTAGTAATTACTAAAAAATCAAGGGCAAACTCTGAAAGCCAAATAAAAATCAAATTCTTCCAAAAGTTTTTCTTTGTATCATCAAACTTCTAAACTGTATAGTATATATAAACTGGCCCTTCACATCATCTGTCTATGGTCAACTGGAAAGGAACGACGGGCAACAGAAAGATCTGAGGCATACAACGGAGGACAGGGAGGGAGTAGGGTCAAAACAGGGACGGGAAGAGCAAAAGGGACAATGGTGACGACTCACACAGGTGCTGTGGTGGCGGGAGATTTATTTATTTATTCAACCCACGCTGTATTTTATTTTATTTTTTTTAGATATATATTTTTTTATTTATAATTTTTTAAAATTTACATATATTTGACATCAATTGTAACCCCCATCACCATAACATCAGTGCACCATCACCTCAGTCCCTCGTGCTCCCGTCTGCCCTCAACCCTTCCCCTCTTCCCTCCCCACCAAGAGTCCCCAATTTGTCCTTGTCTTTTCATTTTTGGTTTTTGTGTCTTTCTTGTTGTTATTATTATCATTGTTCTTATTCCTTTCCTTGATCCTTATTTGGTTCCCTTATATTCCTCCTAGGGGAGGAACCATCTGGTATTTTTCTTTTGCCTTCTGACTTACTTCACTGGACATAATCCCTTCCAGTTCCATCCACGTTCCTATGAATGCATCTAGTTTTTCATTTTTGATTGCTGAGTAGTATTCCATCGTGTATATGTACCATAGCTTCCCGATCCGCTCATCTTTTTTTGGGCATTTAGGTTGTTTCCAGGTCTTCCCTATTGTAAAGAGTGCTGCTATAAACATAGGGGTGCAGGTATTCTTTTGAATCAGTGTGTTTGTGTCTTTTGGGTATATTCCTAGGAGTGGGATTGCTGGATCCTATGGCAGTTCCATTCTTAGTAGATTGAGGAACGGTGGCGGGAGATTTATAAGGACTACACATGAGGGGAGAAATTAAATACTGTACAAAAGTGAACAATGATGTAAGAAAATTAGAAAGTTTAATAAAAAGAAAGTCAAAAATATACCCACACCAAAAAAGAGAGAAACATAGGCGGGCAGGTTCTGAAATAACTTTATCACATAGCTTTGGGAAACACTTTTAATCTCTATATCTTGTTTTCTGGCATAGGTGTTAAACACAACACCTATCTTATAGGGTTCTTTTGAGGATCTGGTGAGATGAAATATGTGTAAATAGTAAATATAAACACTCAATAGATGGTCATGGCTTAGCACTGCTCATTCTATCATGTATTCCAAAAGCAGAATGGTGGTAAAATTTTAAGGGTTCTAATGGGGAGAAAATGATCCATGAAAAAATTTTGAAAACAGAACAGTCTAGGATTCTACGGGGTAAGTGGTCCCACTGAAAAAGGTAATTGAACAATATCAGATGAGTGGAGAACTCTAAAAATAAAAGCAGCAAGAGTGGATCAATAACTCCAGGTCACTGGTACTCACAGTTACATGCCTGAAAAAATTTGAGAAACAATCCTCAAAATCCACTTGCATATTTCATTAATAGAAGAATTAGTCATTTTAGGGCCAAAAACATGGTTCCACTTTAGACAAAGACTCGCATAATATGGCAATTCATAGGGACTTCAGAGTCTAATATCTTATCATTGCCATTCTTGCCTCCTTCCTACCTCTACACACCTCAACCCCTCACACCTCCACCCTGCAAATCTCTTATTTACAGTTGGAGAAACTGTGGCCCAGCGATATGAGATGACTTGTCAAAGTCACACAGTGTGGTCAGAATGCAAATCTCCTAGCCCAGGAGTCCTTCCACTGCCCCAGAAGAAAGATATATCAAGGTGAATTAAGATGCATTTTCTATATTGTGTGTGTTGGGGTTGGGGAGGCATGAGCAATCAAGTCAGGATCACCAGGGCACTGGCTGGTGGGACTGTTAGTCTGTTATGAGCTTATAATGTTACTCACATTTGCATGGTAAGTAAATATTTGCTGGATCAAACAACCAAAGACAAGTATAAATAATCCCCAAGTTTAAAAATATAAATCTCTTAGTGTTTACAAAAACCATGAATCAGGGGAACAAAACAGGATGGCAGAGACAGAAAGTAACATGAGCCCCCAAGAGACCTTGCAGGAACTACACTGCCCCCCTCCCACCACCCCCGCTTTCTGAGGAAGGAGCTGAGAAAGAATACCATCCCATAGCTTTGAGAGTTAAGTCAGAACATTCTGACCCTGATGTATATGATCTCTTGGTATCCTTTAGCAGAAATCAATTCTGTGAAGGGCATGGGCAAGAGTGGCTGTAGTTGAGAGCATGTCACAGTCTCTGATCGCATCTTACATAACTTTCTTTGCACTGTGATACTTCATTATAGAGAAGGGAAACTAAGGCCCAAAGCAAATGCCATGCCTTCCATAATTAATCATGCCGTTCCCTTAACTTTTCCTATTACTTCATTTGGCAAATTTTTTTTTCACGTTGGAGATTCACAAATCTGTCATACAAAACTAGACTGTGAGCTGTTAGATGTCAGGATCTAGACCATTTCTGTTTGTCTGACGTTCTGTGCCTTGTCAATGTCCAGATTACAAGAAGGTGTTCAATAAACACACATGGCAGTAAGTTTTGTCAGCATCTTCCTCCTTGGGTGAGAAGAATGAATGAATAGCTCCAGCATCCAACTGTAAAGGTCCTGTCACTTAGTGAGCATTTCTGGGTTGTATGTGTTTCTATTTCTGGACAGCCAGACTGTACTTAGTTATGCATTGTGTCCTGTTCATTTTAGAGAGATCCAGTTATAAGCTTTGTTTTCACTTTACCTGACATATCTAGTACTCCTCAGTGAAGACAGAACTTTCTTTTGCTCATTTGTGTGGGACTTGGGTTGCTTGGTAGTCCCCTTAAAGAGTTAATTAATGTTTGGAATGAAGGGCTCTTGTCATTTGCTTAGGATCATGAGTGCTTACTGTGGAGGCCATGCTAGGCATATAAGCAAATGAGCGGATCTTGTCTCTGCTCTAAGAGCAGATACTGCAGTTGGAAAGAGCATATTTTTTTCAGGGCAGTGCTTGTCCCTTCCCCCATGGAACTGTGGAGAACCATTAGTATTCTCAGAGGAATCAATCCATCTAGTGGGCACCATAAGCTCACATGTCACTGATGCATTTGACCCTTGTGACTGTTCCATAAAAATTTAAAAAATGTATCACTGTATTCTTATTTTTTTAATACTTATGTATGCATGTAAGAGCTGGGGTACAAGCCAGAGTCTAGGGAGGTGAGAGGATCCACCAGAGACAGAGTGGGAAACAGAACAGGCAGACTGACTGAAACACACTGCTGAGGGGAGCAGCGGGCAAGGTAGGAGAGGTCTGCTGCCCCATGTGGGTCCCCTCCCTGGCCTGAGGCAGGGATCAAACTCGTGCTGCAGTGGCTGCGGTTTGCTTCATAGTGCGTTGCTTAACCCACTACGCCACCAAGGAGGCCCTATATCACTCTATTCTTAAACTAACCATCTTTATATTGTTTCCCCTCTTTTTTTTACACACTTTCACTAAGAGAGCACTGAAGTTTTAGACATCACAATGGTGATAGCTTGTCAAGAACCATCAGTTAGCAGTGTAATAAATCAGAAGAACAATACCTGAAACTGGATCAGGAGGCTGGAGTTTTAAAAGTGCTACCTTTTCTAAGGAATTATAAGATCTGTAGATATATGAAGTAGAACTTTGACGTCAGGAGAGGGAGTGTGGTCTGTGGAAAGGAATGTGGATTTTGAAATCTGCATCTTAGCTTATTGTTGTGAAACCTAAGGAGCGTATCTGAGTTCTAATTTGAAAAATTTGTAAAAAAGCTGTGTGTAGGGTTGTCCTAGGAAGTAATGAAATGTTATAATCCTGGTCAAAGTTCCATAGACAGAAGTTAGCATTGTGAAAGGTAACCTAATGTGGGAGAGGATCTTAAACTTTGTGCTCAGAGACCTTTAGAGTGATCGGATCCAATACCGGTCCCAGTGGATGCAGGTAGAGTCCACTGGCCTTTGTTGGTGAGAAGAGCACTACAGGCTCAGAGAACCTGGCAGAATCCAACTTTTAACCAGCAGCTTTTTCCAGCAACTGCCTCCAGTCCTAGTTCACAACAATCACCTGGCTTTATTTCTGTACCTTCCTTAACTTTCCTTCCAGCTCTGTGTCTTAATATTTCAGCAACTCTAGGTTTTTCCCACTGGGGTCCAAAAAGGAGCATTGTCTTTTAAACAGCCTAAGAGGGTGAACACAGAAAGATCATACGTATATGTACCTGAGTAGACCCACGAAGGCATATTTTCACTAGGACGGAAGTTGGCAAATTATGGACCATAAATGAAACCCAGCTCACTGCCTATTTTTATTGAGATACATCTATGCCTATTCAACTGCTTATAAACTACAATAGCAGTACTACTATAATACAATAGATTTCTTGTGACAGAGACCATATGGATGGTAAAGCTAAAATATGCTATAATACATTTATAGAAAAAGTTTGCCAACTCCTGGACTAGACAGTCTCACTCTGATTTGTATAATCATGCTCTCTTTCAAAATATTAGCATCTATTTATTTAAGTTCATCATAAAGGAGACATAAGTAAGCTGAAACCAGGGCCAATGAATCCCAAACTTAGCCTTTGAAATAATCAAGAAGAGGAATCACAAGGAAAGTCAGTTTGCTTCCTCTAGAGCATTTAGGGGGAAAAAAGAAACTGATAAAGACACAAATACTACTTTTGGGTACATATCCCAAAGAATGAAAGCAATAGCTCAAAGAGATATTTATACACCTATGTTCATATCAGTGTTATTCACAATAGCTAATACAAGGAAGCCACTCAAGTGACCATCTACAGATGACTGGATAAGCAAAATGTGGTGTGTGTAATGTGCTACAACACGGATGAAACTTGAGGTCATCTGCTAAATGAAAGTAAGTCAATTATGAAAAGGCATGAAGCATTCAGAGTAGTCAAAATCATAAAGGAGAGTAGAACAGTGGTTACCAGGAACTGAGAGGAGAGAATGGAATTTGGAAGTTACTGTTTAATAGGCACAGAGCTTCAATTTACAAGTTTTGAGATTCTGGAGTGGGGGTGTGTGTGAATATGTTTATACCACTGAAGTGTATACTGAAAAATGGTTAAGGCAGTACACTTGATGTTATATATTTTAATACAATAAATAAGTAAAAAAAAAAACCTGAAAAAGAAAAGTTTTCTACTTTTGTGGCTAAAACCTTGAGTGATTTCTAAAAACAAGCCATCAACGGGATACGTTGCCTTTGACAACAGATTTTGTTACCAAATGACTGAGTAGCAGTCTCTTGTTTCTTAGTATTTTATCTAGTAATACATCTAATTGGAAAAACTATAAACATTATAAACTCTGAATATACTTTCCTACTGAGGAAAATGAGAAGCCCTTCCATCTAATGATCTACCATGGTTCCCTGAAGTTCTCTAAAAAGTCCAACATTATGACTACAAAAGGTCAAAAGTTATTTTTAAGATTTATTTATGCATACAAGAGCTGGGGTACAGTCCAGAGGCGTGGGGGTGAGAGAGGATTCACTAGAGACAGAGTGGGGAGCAGAATTGGCAGATCTACCAAAATACACTGCTGAGGGGAGCAGTGAGTAAGGCAGGAGAGTTCTGCTGTGCCATGTGTGTCTCCTCCCCGCCCTGGGATCGAACTCGCGCTGCTATGTAGTGGATGCTTCACAGTATGGCACTCAACCCGCTGAGCCACTGGGAGGCCCAGTGAAAAGTTATTATTGACATTTTTTCTTGATGAAACACTAACATTTTCGAGAAATATTGTATAATCCTTTTAAATTTCCTTTTATATCAATTAACAGAAGAAAAAACCCTTCTGTGATTATGCTTTATCTATTGATCAATTTGAGGAGAATTCACATATAACAATATAAATGTTGAGCCTCCCTGGTGGCACCGCAGGTTGAGCACTGCACTGTGAAGCATCCACAGCAGGGAGGGGACTCACACAGTAAGGGGAAGCCTCGCCCAGTGCTCCACTCAGCGGTGTATTTTGGTAGATCTGCCTGTTCTGTGCCCCACTCTGCCTCTGGTGAATCCTCTCACCTCCTGTGCCTCTGGCCTGTACCGCAGCTCTTGTATGCATAAATAAATAGATCTTTTAAAAAGTTTCTTTTCAAAAAAAAATAAGGACAATATAAATGTTGTACTTCATCATAAGATATATCTCGCAATTTACTGGATCTTCTTTATATCAGCAATGCTTTATAATTTTCTATGTAGAGATCTTGCATTTTTTTAAAAAAAAACCTGATTCCTAACTATTGTATTTTTATTTTATTATAAAAAGTAATTAAAAAATTACTTTCCATTTATAGGATGCTTTCAACAACTTTGACATTTGTAACACCCTGAAAAATTGGCAAGGCAGTGATCATTGCAGATTCACTCAACACATAAAGTGAAATAAAATGGCTTAATTATAGAGTTCTTAGGAAATATCCAAGCCAGGAGTGAAATCCAAGTCTTTTCACATCAAGTTGAGAGTGCATTCTATTATGTAGATCTGTGTGAGGGTAGATGAGAAGCATATACTATATTTATAGACTATAAGTGCTACCCAGATATCCAGTGGAATCAGAAAAGTATTTAAACATGATTAATAAGATACCTAGGCCTTGCCTGATCACCTGATCTCTATGACTTTCCAGTTACTCCTTATCACATTACTTTGTCTTATTTTTTGACAAAGGACTTATTGCTACCATTTCAACATTTTGTTTTTGATCTGTCTCTTCCCATTTGACTATAAGCTCCTTTAGGGCATGACCTATTCATCACTGACACTTCAGTGTGGTGGCCATAAAAATATGCCTCTCAGATCTCCTGATGTAGGTAGAAAACTGACAACCCCAGCTGCTGGCTCTCAGCCCTTCGACTCCCCATTTGCTGTTCCCATCCAGTGACAATGGCAGGGGTGCTGATGCAGGCGAGTTCTTATGAAAAACAGGACTCCTTAAATGGTAGACCTTGGCTCAAGAAATTTCACTGATGCAGCAAAGCTGTCTTAGAACTACTTTGCAGTCCAGTCCTCTGCCTACCTTCTCTCCTTCACAGGTGTCAGACTTGCATCCCAACAGAGGCTTTGCCTTCTTCCGCTCCCTTCCATTATCCTTCATGGTGTCTCACACCCAGTAAGTTTCCTGTACACCTAAATTCACCCTGACAATTGCTTCTCAGAAAACCTAAATTAACACACCCATATTTAAAATAGTTTTTGAACAAATTCAGGCCCAGAGTTATACTGCAAATAAACCACAGATCCAGCATCAGAACCCAGGTCTCTGATCCCTTAATTCAAAGTCATCTGCTGAGATCAGCAGTCATCTGAGAAATACGTCCTTGTTACCTTTGGTGAGAGGTCATTACTCTGATGAATTTGAGGGGAAAAGGTATTCATTGATGGTCAAGTCCCAAGCTGGTATTTTAGTCTGTTAAAATCATGTGGACTCCAGTGGGTGTGAAAACATCTGTCCTAATTCAGACAAAACGGAAGTTATAGTTCAGGCTGATGGAGAAAAACTGATGGGTTGAAATTAAAGGCATAGGAACTCTATGTGCTGCCTTCTTACAGGAATGTAAGGAATGGCAAAGTCAGAAAAGGTCATTACAAAAGACAGAGATGGCAGTGAGTCTTCCCCAGGTTTTTCTAATGTACCGAAGCCTGTGTTCAGGTATCATGATAGCTGAGGGAAGGAACTAAATCTAAAATTTCAGAGTATAACTTGATAGTTAACAGCATGAATTCTGGGGCCAGACTAACTGTTGGCTTGACTCCCAGAGCCTTTATGATTGTATGAGCTAAAGAAAGTTACTGAGCCTCTCCAGGCATTTCTCATCTATAAAATGGGAATAATAACAGGCATCTACTTCAGAGGATTATATAAATTAAGATCTGTGAAATGCTTAGAACACTGCCTCACACATTGTAAAGTCTATGTAAATACTGCTTTCTTAGTAGTAGCAGTATATTAAAAAGTCCTCTTTTTGTTTGAGTATCTCAGTAACATGGTATCCATACTCAAAGGCTTACTGTGAACTTCATAGACAAGTTAGCAACATGAAGTTGGCCATACATTCAGCAGATATTTACTGTATGCTTATTATGTACCAAAAACTGTATGATAAGATTCTTGTTTTTTACAATAATATTTTATTATTTTACTGATGTGGAAATTGAGGTTCAGAAAAGTTAATTAACTTAACCCAGACCATGGTTAGATTGCACTCATCAATTTTGTGGGTTCACGTATTTACACGAGTCTAAAATCCATGCTCTTTGAACTAATTTTGCCTTATGAACCAGTACAGAGGGAAGTACTTTATAAATCCTATAGTCTTATCCAAACATAAGTATAATGGCGATTATATAAGTATAATCATCCAAATTATCTGGAACACTAGCTTAAAATCAAGAAAGAGGGGCTTCAATTCTAGAGTTACCAGTTAGCTGTATTCTCTTGAGCAAATGAGCTCCCCTTTCTCGACCTCTGGATATTCATCACTTGAGGAGTCTGGAACTAAACACTCTCTAAGGGTCCCTCAAGATCTCATATTCTAGAGCTTTCTCATTCTACGAAATCTATCCCCTTCTTTGTCTTGGCTAAGTGTTTGGCTAATATGATTCAACAGTCATGAAAAACTTCGTTCAGTAGCCTCATCCACGAAAGAGGTGGAGAAAAAAAGCTAATGATAAACAAATGATGTACATGTAAAATAAAGTTTAGGTCACTGGCTGGCATACCCTGTTCCTTTATCCCTGTCAGCACATCATGCATCTACTTTGAGTTTGTCTTCATTCTTCTGGTTTGTCTTTCATTGTACTTTATACTATTGCTTCAATATATAGGAATTTAGATCTATATAGTGTGACTTAAGAAGAACATTTATGAAGCTTCTTCCCCTAACCCTCAACAGTAAATTTCTCAAATGACAGTATTTGGAAATGAGTTGTAATTTTAAAAACTCTACTCATAAAGAAATTTATTAGGCAGCTAATAAATTTTTTTTGAGGAGATGGGTGTGTTAATTAAACTCATCTTGGTAGTCACTTCACTATGTATGTATATGTAAAATCACCATGATGAACACTTCAAATATAAACTATTTTGTCAGTTATACCTACACAGAGGTGGGGTACATAAGTATGTGATATATTTTCATTCATGTAAAAAGAAAGAAATAGAAATTGGAATTAACAAAAAATCCTGTTACTAACCAGTTTTAGTCTAAGTTGATTAAAACTTTAATTTATATCACTGGCTTGACTGGGACCTGATATTAAAATTAAATCCAGTTATTTGGTGCAGCAGACCTCTCCTGCTGTGCCCGCTGCTCCCCTCAGCAGTGTATTTCCGTTGATCTGCCTGTTCTGCTCCCCGCTCTGTCTGTGGTGAATCCTCTCACCCCGACACCTCTGGCCTGTACCCCGGTGCTTGTATGCATAAATAAATCTTTAAAAAATAAATAAATCCAGTTATTTAAAAAAAATTACTTTTCACACTTGAGTTTACCTCAAGTTTTTTATCTGCTAGATATACCTTCGCACATAGTCAAGCATGGTTCAGTTAGAAGCAGGTAAATCTTTGTGAAAACTGAGAGACCTGGGACTTATAATTAGACACAGAGGAAGCAGGGAGTCACTAAGAAGAATTCCAATGTTAGTTTCTGGTGGGAACATGAACTAGAGAACATGAGATGGTTCATAAGTTCATTGAGAGTGGGTTCCTCGGCTCGTGCTCATCTATGGCAATTGTTCCTTGAACAGGACCTGGAAAAACAGGTACCCAGTGTGATGAATGAGTGGACACAGAAGCAAAACAACAACAGCTGGAAATGTGGGCAGAGTCATCCAAGAGAAGAAGGAAGTGTGTCTGGGGAAAGCAGAAGTATATTTTTCTCCAGAAATTCAGGCAGACAACTGGCAACCAGAAGTCTGCTGCTGGGCAAGTGGCTCCAACCAGTGGGTTGAAGGTTTAGGTAAGACTGTGGTCTATAAGAAGGAGCTAAATATAAGCAGGACAAGGTCCAGTCCTAGGCAGAATTTGAGACAATAGGCAGGTTATCAGAGAAATGACTTAAGAACAGAAAAAAGAGAGCAAAATCCCACTGAACTTAGCTAAACTAAGATCATACACAAGATAAGGGAGACAAAGGATCCCACAGCACCTACTTTATGCTGGAGTTCAGGGTGAGCCTGAACTTGAAGGGCTCTGGCCATGAGTACAGATACAGAGCCTAGGGATCAGGTGATCCCGACAGTACATCTCTAGATTGCCGTGTCCCACACATTTTCACTTTACAGATGAATTAAAACACCAAGTACTTACCCATTTGCACATTTTCAAAAACTGACACACAGGGCTGCCAATTTATAACTATGTCAGATATGGAAATCTTATTTACTATGACTGTCATTTTACACACACACACACACACACACTTTCATAAACATGCACACACATAACAAAGAGACTGAATAAAGGGAAATTAAAATATGACCACAATTAGCTTTATAAAAACTGTCTCATGTATTTCGGTTCTTTGCATGCTACTCAGTCACTCTGGACTGAGGAAGTGTTCACAGCAAGGCACTGCTCTTGGGCTCCTGTCTTGGATTATCTGCTGCAGACCTATATTTTTACTCTGTGTCAGTCTCCCTGGGTCACCTTGGAAGAAAAGGAGGGGCAAGCCCCAGGGGTCCTGTTTCAGCTTGCAGCACTTGATTTTCTCCCCTGCTATATGCAAAGCAGCTCCCTCACCTGTTTCACATAATGTATTCCCTGTAAGATTTGGTTAACAAATGATGCTCCCCAACCCCCCCCCCCCAAAAATAAAAGGTTTGAAAAGCACTATTTTGGTCCCCATACTCCTTGTTTACTGTTGAGGAAACTGAGGTCTGTCTACACACTGAGTCAGTAATAGAGCGGAAAATAAAAAATCTAGCATTTTGACTCCCAAATTCAGATCCTTGAGAAAGATGACCAGAACTAATGATTTTGTCAAGTTCAGAATCTTATGTAAAGATATATACCATGGGATGTTTAATCATAATCAAAATCTTCAGCGATTTAGAGCTGACCTTACCATAACACAAAGTCCTAATTTTATCTCTTGCTAAAAATTAGACTGGACTTTGGGATCTGTTATGGGACCATTTCTTTACTACACACTTCAGAAGCACTCTAAAAAACCAACCAACCAAACAAACAAACAAACATGGGGTAGGGGAGCATCTCATGAGGTGTTTGGGAACCATCCAAAGCTTCTGGTGTTGAGGAGTTGGGATGGGAGCCTCTTATTGTTAACGGTCTGAGTAGGGCAGGTAACACTACATGCAATCCATGCTAGCTGGCTTCCTGTGGTAGTGAGGGGGAGTGTCTGGTATCAGAGGGAGAGCAGGAGGGATCCAGACTTAGAGCAAAGAGAAGAGGGTCAGGTTTCTCCCTATCTCCTCTTCTTCCTCCAGAAGGTCTCACTTCCCTAGAGGGCACGGCAGCAATCTTTCCAGATTGATGCAGAGTGTCTGTGGGATTTTATGGAGTTCACATCCCAACTCAGGGTCTACCCTTGTGGTGACCAGCCCCAGATGTAGACAGAAAACAAAGATTGAGGAGGAAGGACTGATATTCCAGGGTCAGTTAAAATAACATTTTTTTTTTTAAAGGCATGAGGATTTCAGATCTGGCTGGAATCTGGTCTGGATATTTATTTTTCCTCATTGTCTCAGTGGAAAAAAGGGTGGGTGATTCAGACAGCAGCCTCCGCCTCTGGGCTGGAGCCTGGGCCAGTCTCCACTCTGTTCTTTGCTCCAAGAGGGACTTCTGTCAGCCTGGGGAGAAGCTGCATATTACCTCCCACATTTTTTCTAAGCTCCAACAAGGGTTCCTCAAAGGAGTTGGGAAATCTGAACTCAATTAGAAAAAAATCAAAATTCTCAAGAGGAAAAGGTCCTCACAAGGACTGTGAGGAGAGAGAGAAGGGTGAGGTCTCTGAGAAAGGATTCCTTTCTCTCCACATCCTGGCTTCTCCTTGCTCTCCCACTCACTGCATCATGGAGGAAGGTCCAAGGTCACCAGAGACCTCTGAGTTGACCACCTGGCTCCTCAGCAGCCCCCCCCCCCCACCCACTGCCAGAAATCCAGCTGGAATAATGGGTCTTTTAAGATACCAATCATTCTCTCCAGAGAGAAAGGAGCTTTTTAAAGACCCCCAAAAGCATTCCTCCAAAGAAGGTTGAATATATTCCAAAGCATTCATGTGGGTATTGTTTGACCCAGGACTTAAATTCTACTTACTAATGAGTTACTCAGAGAACTCAAGGATTAATAGAAATTTAAATATTTACCAAATATTTAAGGTGTGGGGGGCAACTTCATCCAAAATTTTAGTAGAGAAAGGTGGGAAGAGATAAAGAATGTTTTTTTGGAACTCAGGGAGGTCTTCATTCCACAGAGTTAGACATGTGACAACGGTGAAATTCCTCTCAGTTTAAGAAGAGAAAAAGCTGAAATAACAGAGAGGGTATGGAGGAGGCTCTGGCTGTATTTCAAAATCTTCCAGAGTTACAAATAGGGTTCTGGTGACCTGAGCGCTAGTTTACAGTAGTTTGTTGGCTAACCTAAAATGAATCATGTTATCTTACTAATTTACCCCTCAGAGATGAATACTAATGTATAGACATTAGTCCAGATAGGCAGTTCTCAGCGCTTTACAAACTTCTTGCTTCTCCTCCTTCTTGGCTATTTTGTGAATTATAGGAAAGCTTGACAAATAGGTCTGTGAAAAGGGGTTGGGGCAAATGAGAAGGAGTTAGGCAGCCCCAGATGGAGTTTTATGTCTTGGATTCTAAACCCACCACACAGCTTTCCGCATTGTCACTCAGAGTTTTGAAACCAGAGCTTCCTTACTTGTGCAATGGGAGCAATGCCAGCATCCCAGCCCGCCTTACTTTGTTTCCTTGTACTCAAAGGAGATTGAATAGTGTTTTGTAGACTAAAGTTCTCTAAAAACACCAGATACTTAAAATCATACTTTGTTCATATTTACCCACAGACATAAAAAAAATCTTCATTACTATAACCATTATATGGAAAATAATGCAACCAGCAGCTACTGTTCATTTGCTCACCTATACTCTTTCCTAGCCTTACCTGTGCAACCTATTCAAATTTCCTAACAGCTCCGTGAGGGGAATCATCTCCACTTTTCAGATGTTAAAACCTTAAAGAGGATTCTTTGTTCAACATTCTACAGAATGAACTGCAGGGCAGGGACTTAGGTACAACTAGGCTGACTTTCAGAGCCCTCCTGACAGTGGTTGTCTGGCTCTGGAATAGTCTGGAATAGAAATGAATGAATAAATGAAGGAGGGAGGGCATAAAAGGGAAGAAGTCCTTAGCTTTAGGATTGAAAGGAGATGAGGGTTTTCCTAACAGTGAATGACTCTGCGGTCCATGAATAATTCATCAAAGCTCTGAGCCTGAGAGCTGGTTCTTTTTGTGTGGGGTGCATCTGGTCAGGGACAGCTGCCTATGACTAGGCCATAAATGTGAGGACTTGGACTGCCGGTTCGTAAACACAATTCAGAGCAGCTTTCTGCTCCCTTACGCTTGGGACTAAGGCTATTTTGATTCCCAGAGGAAGGCAAGTGAGTGCACACGACAAGCAAAAAACCAAACACACATGTGATATATGGTCTTCTTGATATCTGTCCTTGAATTTGCTTTTCCTTCTTTCGTATCATCCTTGCTTTACTTTTGGAAAGAATTCTCTATCAGGAGATTGTTTCCTCTACCCTAATGTCAATATTCAGACTCAGCTTCACTCCTGGTCTGGTCTTGATCTGAGACAAGTTATACTGCAGGCATTTTTTGGCTGGAAAATGTGACGAATTGGAGGGTGGCAGTAGAAAGAAGCTGGGGGTGGCAAGAGGGATTAAAAAAAGATTCCATCTGCCATAGAACCTCTTCCAGCTGAAAGTCAAAAACAGAAGTTTTCTTATGAGACCCATCACAACTCTGAAAACGAAAAGAAAGGAAAATGGAGCATCTGCTTGAAGAAGGCTCCTCATAGGAAGAAATTTCTACAGGACCAACTAGGAAGCAGAGTTGCACAGTTCCAAACGATGCCTCTACCTGGAATACAATGTAAACGGTCGTTTTAGAAATACAAACCTTGAGGTGCTGTCACTGGGTTTAAGGTCTGCCTTCCTAAACTCATAGAGAAGCAGAAGCATCGGGTGAGAAGAGACTTTTATCTCTATTCAGCAAAAGGTGAGCCTTCAATTCAGAGACTGGTACACACACTCCCAGAGTTGGGATCTGAACTCAGGGATCCTGTCGCCTTCAAACGTCTATGTTGAAGATGTCCACTAGTAACTAAGTTGGGAATGTTTCAACCCAGGAACTTGAGCAATACTGGTTGGTGAGGAGGGGAAACCTAAGCCAGCATGCTTAGGTTTAAGGTTTAAGGTTGTGCTAGACTGGTTCTTCCAGTCCAGCTCAGTGTCCAAAGGGGCGAAAATACCAGGCAGAGAATTCTGGCAGATGTTGTTCTGGAGGTCAAGGCAAAGAGATAGCATATTACAAATGCAAAGTCAGACCTGGCTTAGACTAGAATCCTAACGTTGTCATTTTCTTGTCATGAGACCAGGAGTCAAAATCATTGCTACCTAAAAGGATTACTGCGAATCTTTTTGTGGGAATTTAACTAATGTCCCTATTCTACACAGAGTGGATGCTCAATACATTGCACCTATTACTTCTTTCTGAGGCCCATTCACCTAAGGCAGGTAGTGACACTAACACCCAGGTGTCAGGTGTCCAGGTCATTCACAAAGGGAGAGCAGCGTTACTTTAAGGAAGTTTCAGGGGCAGATGAGAGTTGGGCAGACTGTGTGAACCCAGCCAAGGCAGGGGTGTGGATGAAGAGACGTTTCAATCCTGGAGAGCTAGGCAGAACTAACACTATTTGGAAAAAATGGAAATACAGTCAAGAGAGTAATTAAATGAAATAAGATACTTAGCTGAGAGAAAGTACCAAGTGTTAATTTACTACTGCTTTTCCTCAGATGCTGAAAAATACAACTAATAAAATACAAAGATTTGTGTGATGCCTTATCTAGGAATTCTATAGATTAATCTACTTTTTAAAAAATTTCTAAATTAAACAAATTTCATTATGTAGCTCAATCTTTTAATATACTGTTTAATATACTGTTTAATAAACTGTCTTCCATGAGAGGGGTGATAAGAAGATTTCACAAGGCATCCTAAACGTCTTCCATAGACAACTAATATCCTTGCTCTTGTAATTAAGTCACTAGACCTCGATTAAATAATTCCCTAATAAAGAAATTAAAGAGTTAAGGAAAATAAATCCTTTAAGAGATAAGGCTGTTGTCTAAATCCTGACTCAATTTATGTGTCACCCCCTTAATACTTCCTCTTCCTTCCCTCACAGAGTTGTTGGCACATGGCTGGCATCTCCATCGTTGGTTGATGCCTGTTACAACTCCCCGTGGTTGTCTGTTTACATGTCTGTCCCCTCCCCCCAAACTAATGTATGAGCACCAGAACCCCATGGTTCACTTCTGTAGCTTCCATGTTTAAAAGAGGAACTGGAAAAGAGTTAAGTGCTTAATAAAGGTTTGCTGAATAAATGAGTGACTGAACAATGAGTGAGTGAACAAAAAATCTTCCTACCAAATAAAGCAACCTCAGAGAATGTGGTTCTATATATTTGTATCTGAATTATACTTAAAACCTATAGTCAGAATATACAGTATATAAGTATAGTATATAATATATAAGAGCATATAACTTTTCTAAATATGTGATTAAGAAAAAATATATCTGCACCAAGAATTATTTTTGCTACATCTAAAAGTGAAAATGGTATTTGGTTATGTAAGTCTACATATATACACATGGGGAGTAGAGAGAGTGGAGAGCAATGAAGCAAATGTGGTAAAACATTGACTCTGGGGAACTTGGGTAAAGGTGATATGAGAATTATTTGTACTATTGTTGCACCTTTTTAATAATTTTATATGATTTAAAAATAAAAAATTTCACAGATGAAAAAATCAGAGAAAATAAATTTTTTAAACTGCAAAAAAATAAAAGTGAAAATGCAGGTTCCCTTGGTCATGTTTTTCTTGGTAAGACTACCTCTATCCCCACAAAGAAAAATTCAATTAGAAGCAAATTCCTTTCTGGTTATTTTTTTTCCCCCCCAAATCACACCTTTTCCCTAAAAACCTGAGGTACTCTTTGGATACTGAGCTGGTGGTGGTATGTGGGCTGGTGATACCTGTTACACCTTTGAGACTGAATAAGGAATGAAATAAAGGGAAAAAACATAATCTATGAAGCTTATAAATGACAAAGATTGGTGGAAAACAGGAAATTCCACACAGCAAGCAAAGATTATACCAAAGAACTTAAGAATGGAATGGGGGCTCATAATCCTTCCACAAGAAAGATAAAAATCACAGAATTCCTAGGGCAGAACATCTTGTCCAGGCATGACTGGCTAGCTTGCAGAGCACAGTGAAAATGCAGGTCCCCTTATTAAAAAGCAAAACAAAACCTCAACACAAATAAATGGAAGATATCGTGTATTTGGATTAGAAAAATTAATATTGTTAAAATATTCATACTTCTCAGAGCAATCTGTAGAATTAATGCAGTCCCTATGAAGAATCTACTGAATTAAAAACAACAACAAACAATCCTAAATTCATATGGAACCAAATAGCCAAAAATAATCCTGAAAAAGATGAACAAAACTGGAGGCATCAAGCTTCCTGATTTCATTTTATATTACAAAGCTATAATAATAAAAACAGCACGGCAGTGGCATAAAAACAGGTAGACCAATGGAAATAGAATTTAGAGTCCAGAAATAAACCCATGCATATGTGGTCAACTAATATTTGATGAGGAGGCATTTATTCAATGGGGAAAAGGCAAAAGATAGTTTCTTCAATAAATGGTGCTGGGAAAACTGACAGCCACATGGAAAAGAACTGGACCTCTATCTTACACCAGTCACAAAAATTAACTTGCAGTGGACTAAAGACTTAAATATAGCAGTTGAAACCATAAAACTCTCAGAAGAAAATAAGAAAACTGCTGGATACTGATCTTGGCAATAATTTTTTTTTTTTGGCTATGACAATAAAAACAAAGATAACAAAAGCAAATATAAACTAACAAGTGGAATTATTTCAAGCTAACAAATTTCTGCTAAGCAAAGAAACAACTAAATAAAATGTACCCATTTTCATCACTACTACTCAACATAGTATTGGAAGTCATAGTTAGATAAAGATATAAACAGAATTCAAATTGGGAAAGAGGTAAAGCTATCATTATTTGCAGACAACATAATAAACATTAAAAAAAAACAAACCTAAAGATTCCACTATAATAAATCAGCACAGCAAAGTGGCTGGTTAAAAATCAATACACAAAAAACAATGGTTTTTCTATAAGCAAAAAAAAAAAAAGCCAGAAGATGAAGAAATCAAGAAAAAAAAATCCCATTTACAATTGTATCAAACAGAATTAAATAATTAGTAACCTTAGCAAAAGGTGTGAAAGACCTTTACAAAGAAATGTATAAGACATCGTTAAAAGAAACAGAAGAAGACACAAAGAAGTGGACATTACCTGTTAATGGATTAGAAGAATGAATACTGTCAAAGTGGCCACCTTACCAAAAGCAATATACAGATTCAATGCAATCCCTATCAAAGTTCCAGTGGCATTCTCAAAGAAATAGAACATACATTACTGAAATTCATAAGGAAACACAAATACCCTAAATTGTCAAATCAACCCTGACTCCCCATGAAAAAAGGAGGAAGAATGGAGACATGCCCAGACTTCAAACTATACTACAAAGCTATAATAATCAATACAGCATGGTACATGAACACCACCAGACATAGACCAATGGAATGTAACTGAGAACCCCTAAATAAACCCTATATGTACAATTAATCTGTGACAAATAAATCAAGAAATAAACTGGAACAAGGAGAGCCTTTTCAATGAATGGTATTAGGGAAATTGACAATCACAGGCAAAAGAATGGAACTAGACCACAACACACAAAATGGATAAAAAGACTTGGGTGTAAGACCTGACCCTATAAAATATATAACAGAAAACATAGGCACAACACTCCATGACATAGTCTTCAGAGATGTTTTGTGGATTCATCTTCAACATGATGGGACTACATCAAACCAAAATAATGCTGTACAGTGAAAACAAAAAGATACCCAATTGAATGGGAAAAAATATTTTCACACCATACCTTTAACAAATGGTTGATATCCAAGATCTACAAAGAACTCATACAACACAACAAAAAGAAAACAAATGATCAAATCAACAAATGGGCAGAAGAGTTAAATAGGTTTCTCTAAAGACATACAGATGGCCAACAGACACATGAAATAATGTTATCTTTATCATCAGGGAAGTAAGTGCAAATCAAAACCACAATGAGATACCACCTCATACCTGCAAGAATGACCTATATCAAAAAACAAGTTTTGTAAACAAGTATTGTTAAGGATGTGGAGAAAAAGAAACCCTCGTACACTGTTGGTGGGTATGTAGACTGGTCAAGATCCTATGGAGAACAGTATGCAGATTTTTCAAAAGACTAAGAATGGATCTACCATATCACCCATCAATTCCATTGCTAAGTATCTACCTAAGAATACAAAAACACTAATTTCAAAGGCAATATGCACTCTTATGTTCATTGCAGCATTATTTACAATAGCTAGCCTATGAAAACTACTAAGGAAAACCAAAATAAATGACTAGATCAGGAAGATATAGTATATACACACAATGGAATACTATTTGACCATTAAAAAGAATAAACACTTTCCATTTGGGACAACACAGGTAGAACTGGAGGGTTATCATGCAGTAAGTGAAATAAGTCAGAAGGAGAAAGACAAATACCAGGTGGTGTCACTTATATGTGAAATACAGACAAATAAAATAGTGTGTCAGATAAAGCCAAACTAATAACAAACCTTAGAAGTCTGATGGTAGAACTGAGGTTACCAGAGGATGAGCATGAGGAGAACCAAATGGACTATATTGGGTGCTGTTATGGTGGATGTGGTATAGTGACAACAAATGAAATAGCAGATTCTACACCTTTAAAACACAAACAACATTGTAAATCAATGTTACTGCAATTTAAAAAAAAAGCAAACTAATAAACAGGAGAAAATATCTGTATACCATATATTTGATAAGGGGTTAATATAAAAAATAAGGAACTCACACAACACAATAGCAAAAATAAAACCTATAAACCAATGAGCAAAGGAACTGAATTTTTCCAAAGAAGACATTCAAATAACCAACAGGTAAGTGAATAGGTGTTCAACATCACTAATAATCAGGGAAATGCAAATCAAAGCCACAGCAAGATATCACCTCACACTTCTTAAATGATTATTAAAAAGACAAAGCAGACAGCTATTGCTGGTGAGGAAGTGGAGAAAAGAGAAGCCTTGTGCATGGTCAGTGGAAATGTAAATTGGTACAGTCCTTATGGAAAACAGCACAGATTCCTCAAAAAATTAAAAATAGAACTATCATATGATCCAGCAATTCTACTTCTGAGTATTTATCTAGAGGAAACAAAATCACTACCGCTAAAACATACCTGCACCTCCTATATTCACTGCAGTATTACTTACAAGAGCCAGGACATGGAAACAACACTAAGTGTTCAATGGATAAAGAAAATGTGATGTGTATGTGCATATATACATACATCATACACATATATGTATTCACATGTACATACACATACATATAAATATTAGTAAATAATGGATTATTATTTAATCACAAGAAGAAGGAAATCCTGTCATATTTAAGACAGTATGAATGAACATTGGGGCATTATGTTATGTGAAGTCAGACAGGGAAAGACAAATACTGTAATAATATTATTTATATGTGGATGCTAACAAAACCAAACATACAAATGGAGAGTAGATTTGTCATTGCCAGGGGCAGAGGTGGGGGAAATGGGTGAAGGTCACAGGATACAAATGTCTAGTTATAAGATGGGTAATTTCTGGGGCTATAACATACAGTGTAGTGACTGTATTTAACACTTTACTGCATATTTGAAAGTTACTAGGAGAGTAAAAAAGTTCTCATCATAAGAAAAAATTTTGTTATAGTGACGTGTGGTAATGGATATGACTTATGGTGATCTCACAATAATAAACAAATATTGAATCATTATACTGTATACTTAAAACTAATGTATATTAGTCAAATTCAATTGAAAAATCACAGGCACCTTACACAATTAGAAAAAAAAAATAAGAACTTCCAAGATGATGACAGTAGAGAAACCAAATGTAGAGTTAAGGGTTGGCCCCTTAAGACTGCACAGGTCACATTCCCACGAAATTAGCCAAGTTATGATGGCCCAAGCCCAGCTGGTTGTCAGAAGCACTTCAAGAACTTTAAAAAAAAAAAAGATACAATTCACCAACCACAAATTTCACTACTTTAAAGTTCAAAATTTAGTACTTTTTAGCAATATTCTCAAAATCATATAACCATCATCACCACTATCTACTTTCAGAACACTTTATCATCCCCTAAAGAGACCCTATTTGTATTAGCAGTTACTTCCTATTCGCTACTCTCAGCCACCAATCTACTTCCTGTCTCCATGAATTTGCCATTTTGGATATTTTATAGAAATAAAACCCTAAACTATGTGATTGTTTGTGCTTTCCATTTAATGCAGTATTTTATGGAATGGATCAGTATTTTACTTCTTTTTTGGCTGAATAATATTTATACACACATAATTTTGTTTATTGATGGAGTTCCCCTTTTTGACTAATATGAATAATGCTATGACCATACTCATACAATATTTTGGTATGAACATGCTTCTGTTTCTCTCAAATGCTTGCCTACATGTGTAATTGCATAGTTCATAGGTTTAATTATTTTGAAAAATTATCACTATTCTCTATAGTAGCTGTGTCATTTTACATTTCCACCATCAATGTATTAGCAATGAATGTTTCTTTGCTAACACTTACCACAGTCCATCTTTTTGATTGCCACCCTGTGTATGAAGCAGTGTCTTGTCATGATTTTGACTTGTATTTCCTAGGGGTTGATGATGTTCAGCATCTTCTCATGTGCTTACTGGTCATTTGTACATTTTCTCTGGAGAATTATCTATTTAGATACTTTGTCCATTTAAAAAGTGGGATTGTATGTCTTCTTGTTAGGAAAATTTTTCTCCCATTCTGTAGGAGGTGCTCTTGAAAAAACTATTGATTCCTCAGCCCTAAATCAGATCTACTGAACTGGTACCTATAAAAGATGACGATTCACCATATTTGGGAATGAATAATACAGATCGATGATTTTCAAACCTTAATAGGTGCAGAAATAACTAGGGAATCTTAATAAAGTGCAGATTCTTAGGAAAACAGAAAATCATCATTAGAAATTCACTGTAATAACTGTCATAAACATGACTTTTTATTGAATACTAAAATCAATGGGCAGAAGTTTAAGGAGAAATAGGATACCTGCACATCATTAAAATTTCCCTCCAAAATATTTTTAATTACAAAAGCAAAGATAGTTAGCTTTATGGAGAAAGACAAATGCCACTTTAACCAGGTGTCAAGATTAACATGACCATTAATAAGACATAGTGACATCATGTGCTCCCCGGTACCACACACTGGGAAAGCACATTACCTCTGTGTCAGCCTCCCCAGCACCAATAACCTTTATCATAATCATGAGAAAACATCAGACAAACTCAATTTGAGTTTTAAAGCTTTAAAAGTGTCAAGGTCAAAAAGGACAAGACAGACAGAAACCGTCATAATGGAGGAAATCAGAGACATGACCACTAAGTGTCAACGTGGCATCTGGGATAGATCCTCAACAGATAAAGATACTGATAAAAACAAAAACAAGAAACAAGAAGAAACCAAACAAGCAAATGAGATTCAATAAACTGCTCGGTTTTTATAATTGTACCATAGTTAAGTGAGATATTAATGTTAGGGAAAGATATATAGAAACCTGATGTATTTCTGCAGCTCTTTTGTAAGTCTAATATAATTTCAAGTTTCAAAATAGGAAGTTTTAATGATATGCAAATTTTTACTCTGAGGTCTGAGCATAAGTTCTGTCTTTCTAGTACCTTCCAGGGAAACCTGATGTTTCTGGTTCATAAACCCCAATGAGTATGAGAGGCTAGGCTAAACTTAATCATGCATCACAATCACCTGGAGGGTTATTTATTCATTTATTCATTCATTCATGCATTCATTTATTTATTTATTTGTAGAAGAACTGGGGTGTAGGCCAGAGGTAGGGGGGTGAAAAGATTCACCAGAGACAGTGAGGGCAGAACAAGTGGATCTACTGAGAGGGGCGCACAGTGGATGAGACAGGAGAGGTCTTCTGTGCCATGTGGGTCAGCTCTCTGGCCGGGGATTGAACTCAGGCTTTAATGGTGACAGTGCTAAGACTTAACCCCTAGGCCACCAGGGAGGCCCACCTGGAGGGCTTTTTAAAGCACAGATTGCTGGGCCCCACTCCCAGAGTTTCTGAATCAGTAAGTCTGGGACAGAGTCCAAGAATTTGCATTTTCCTAACAGGTTCCCATATGATATTGGTATTGCTAGTGAGTTATGAATGATTTTCATATTTTTAAAAGGGTTAAAAAAAGGATAAAAACAGGAATATGAAACAGAGACTATAAGTCGCCTAAAATATTTATAGAAAATGGTTGCTGATCCTCAGACTTTTGCTTCTTATAATGAAGCTCTTAAGACACGACGGTCCAGGTTGCACCTCTCAGAGATTCTAAATTCACTGATTTGGCCTGGGTCCTTGACATCACTATCTTTTTTTAAAAGATTTTATTTATTTATGCATACAAGAGCTGGGGTAGAGGCCAGAGTTGCGGGCAGTGAGAGGATCCACCAGAGACAGAGTGGAGAGCAGAACAGACAGACTACTGAAATACACTGTTGAGGGGAGCAATGGGTGAGGCAAGAAAGGTGTGCTGTGCCATGTGGGTCCCCTGCCTAGCTGGGGATAGAACTGGTGCTGGAGTGACTGTGGAAGCCCCGCAGTGCAGCACTCAACCTCTTGTGCTACCAGGGAGACCCCAACATCACTTTTTTTATTTTTCTAAAGATTTATTTAATAATCTAAGAACTGGGGTACAGGCCAGACTCGCGGGGTGTGAGAGGATGCACCAGAGACAGAGTGGGGAGCAGAACAGACAGACTGACTGAAATACACTGCTGAGGGGAACAGCAGGCCAGGCAGGAGTGGTCTGTTGCACCATGTGGGTCAGCTCCCTGGCCGGGGATCAAACTCTGTGGCAGTGACTGGGGATACTTCATAGTGCGGTGCTTAAGCCCTTGTGCCACCAGGGAGGCCCCACCACTCCTTTTCAAATGCTCCCTTTAAATTCTGATATGAAATCAGGCTTAAAACTACTGATGTTGGTTCTCTGCTTGGGTCAGAAAAGACCTGTTCCACAGTCATCCCAGAGATGGGGGTGAGTCCAAGCCAGTGTCAAAAGAACATTTCTGCAATTTAAAATTCATTTCAAAAGCTGAGCTCCTCTTTTGTGAAAGTTAACAAAACCTAAATATAAATCAGTATTTCCATCTTTCACCTATTCCCTGTGCCAAGTGAATATAAATGAACTGATATATAAATGGAATATACATCAATAATAAAGGATTTCAATTTTTTTTTTAAGTGGCAAGTGTAACTGTGCAGGATGGTCTGAAATAAATGGGTTAAACAGACAGAGATGGACCAGAGATGAGGTCAAGGTGTGACTGCCCGCAGGATGGCTGGTAGGTAACAGGGCATAGGGTGCTGTTGAAAGTGAGGTAAAGGGGAGAAAGGTGTGGAGCTGAGGAATGGGTAGGTGAAGGAACACCTCAAAGTACCTTCAGTTTCATCACAACTCCAACATTTCTTCCTTTCCCCTTTGAACATAACTGGAACCAAGGATCCCTCTAACATCGGCCGGCCCTTTTAGACTCTTACCCTTTTCCTGTTCTTCCTCTCCCAAAGAGGAATGCTTTTAAACTATAGCCTGTTCTCCTTGCTCAAAGGGCTCAGTGGCCCCAACGACCAAGCCTCCTCCAGAAAGTACCTTGTTCCTTCTGAGAAAGGTCCTTGTTTGTCCTACCTGTACTCTCTTCAGCCTGATTGAAGCCACAGATCTGGCAGATGCTCTGGACCCACTTGTTCATGTCCTCTTCTGTCTCGGCCACCAGGTAAAAGGTGCGCTCACTGGTCTTGATGTCAAACACAAAGCTATCCTGCAGCTCCTTCTTGTTGAAAGTCAGACCTGAATCCACCTGCTCACAGAAGTTCAGGTTGATGATCCGCAGAGGCTTCTTGGAGTGATCATTCTTGTAGTATTCCAGAACATCTGGATCACCACTCATCCTGCCACTCCTCAGGATAAACCAGCGTTTCTTCCAAGCCTGAAGAGGAAGGAGTAAGAACAGGAAAACAAGCCATTAGTCATTTCAAAGCTTTCCTCAGGCATCACTAGGTTACTCTTGTGCCTGCAGGCTGAACACACCCTTATTCCCCCTTTCAGTATTTCCCCCAGAATTTCAAAAACAGAGGATGATTTTAGAATGCGTGTTAGTGCAGCATTTTACTATGGAAACATGGTCTTACCACAATGAAATGAGATGTGGCATTCCCACTATTCAGATCAAGAATTTTGATAAAGAGTAAAACACGTTAGAGGAACTATCCCATTAGGGTAGAACACAGACACAAACCCACAGTATTCTTAGGCTAGAACTTGCAAAACCTTAACATTTCAGTTTATGGATACAGACCCCATGGTGACTTGAAGCAACAATGTCACACAGCAAATAGCAGAAAAACTAATTTCCTAACTTTTAGTACAATGTGCTTTTTATACCAAGTCATGATGCCTTGGAAGAACTACAACATGTAACTTCAGGAATTTTTTTTTTCCTGTTGCATTCTCTGCTATATTCCTAGTATTTATAACAGAATGTACACGTATTAAATGGTCGATATGTATTATGGAATGAATAAACCCCTCATTTCATTCTATATGATAGAATTTAGCGCCTGAGTACCTATTTCCTTATGTAGTCTTCTTCATTTCACCTTTTCAACAAGACTGAGTAATTTATGTAGTGAAAAGATAATGCATATAATAGAGAGCTTTGGGTTGAGTTGATGCTCTACCACTAATTTGCTGTGTGAGTTTAGATTAAGCTATTTACCTCTTTGGATCTTTAGATTTTCCTTGATCTCTATAATAAAAATCAACACCACCACCACCTGCCCTACCTAGCTTATGGGTTTTTTATTATGCAAATATACTCAAGGCACTTTGTATACAACACTAAAGTGCTACAAAAAGCCAGGATTTGATTAGCACAATTCTTTAGAACCATAGGATCTCCACTCCTTTAATCCTGCCACTGCTCATTTTCCCCTTCTTTCTGCTCTTATTTCCCTCCCTACCCTACTGCATTCCTGTGATTCATCATTACAATCATTTCCTTGCTTCTCTCTCCATTCCTCTGATGTATCTGAGAAAACTACAACCCCTGGCCAAGTAATGTTCTGCCTACGCAGCCTATTTCCACTCAGCTGTACACAGCTGGAGAAAATCAGTCGGCTATGTTGACTGATCTTATTTAAATTCAAATGGGTCCTCTCCTAGCCTGACAATCCCACTACTTTCATCTAGCCTATGACCTTCTCCTGGTCTTTGGCAAATATCTTTGAACTTACTTTCTTTAAACTCCATACATGTCTACCCACCCCTCCCCCCGCTTTTTTTTTTTTTTTTGAGGTAATAGTGGTTTACTAGTTTCTCACCTTGGAAGTTTTATGTATCAATCCATACCTGCCACCTCCCTTTATTTTTATGAGGAAATATAAGCAATCAAAAAAGAATCTACACATGCTCCATCACATCTACCAACCTGCCTACGTCTATAAAGTATTCTTTACTAGAGAGCACGGACAGTTTGTCCACACTAAGCCATCTTCCTCCCCTTATGCCTGTCCTATCACATACATAGGACAATGTTCCCCTTCTCTGGAATTACTGCATTTTAAAAAATAATTTTTGTGGTTTTTTTTTTAAGATTTATTTATGCATACAAAGGCTGGGGTACAGACCGGAGTCACAGGAAGTGAGAGGATTCACCAGAGACAGAGTGGGGAGCAGAACAGGCAGATCTACTGAAACACATTGCCGAGGGGAGCAGCGGGCGAGGCAGAAGAGGTCTGCTGCGCCATGTGGGTCCCCTCCCTGGCTGGGAATCGAACTTGTGCTGCTGTGCTGCGGATGCTTCACAGTGTGGTGCTTTAATCCACTGCACCACCAGGGAGACCCTGGAATCACTATATTTTCTATCCATAAGAGGATCATTCCCATCCAGACACTAGCTTCTCTCATCTCAAGGAAAAATAAAAATTTGATCTCACACTCCCTTCCATTTGGCCTTGTTTTTCTACTTCTCTTTTTAGTAGTAATATTAGTTTCCTTTGCTATTCTTTTTTCCAAGAGTAGTCTAAATCAGGGATCAACTCCACACAGAGAGAGAGAGAGAGACAGAGAGACAGAGCAAATGTTGCCAAAGACTTCAGTGCTGCTAAATCAATGCTTGCGCCTTGCTTGACCTTTCAGCAACAGCTGATAACAGTTGTTTATTCTCTCCTCTTTGAAGAACTTCCTCTATTCAGAAAAGCTTCAGGGCTTACTCTCCATTCTTATTTCCTTGGCTTCTATTTTTCCATTCCCATATTGGTTCCTTCTTATCTCCCTGACCTCTAAACATTAGAAGGCTCTAATATTCAATTCTCAGGTTCTTTTCCTTCTCTTTTTATTCCCACTCCCTAACTTATTTTACTTAGTTTCACAACTTAAAAAGACACTTAGGGTGGAGGGCAGACGGGAGTACGGGGGACTGAGGTGATGGTGCACTGGTGTTACAGTGATGGGAAATACATGGGGATTACAATTGATGTCAAATATATGTAAATTAAAAAAATTATATTAAAAACTCATCAAAAAATAATAAATACATAAATAAAAATATTTTTTAAAAAGACACTTAATTGCTACTACAATTCCCTAATTTGTATCTCCAGCCTAGGTCTAGCTACTGAATTCATGCCTTATATCCAAATCTTCACTAATAGCTACCTCAAACTTAATGGGCTCAGCACTGATTCTTGATATCCTCAAACTGTTCTTCCTGCAATCTTTTCCATCTCAGCTGATAATAACTCCAGCCTTCCAGCTATGTAGACCAAAAATCTTGACGTCATTGATTCCTTTCACATTTCACAACTAATCCATAAGCAAACCTTGTGGATTCAAACAGTTCAAAACAGATCTACATTTTGATCATTTCTCTGCACCTTCAATGTTATTCAGTTGGTCTAGCCTACCATTGTAATCTTCCTGCTTCCACTCTCTCATCTTGCAATCTATTCTCAACATGGAAGCCAGGGACCACGATGCAAATCAGAACATGTTGCTTCTCTGCATAAAACTTCCAATGGCTCACCACCTCATTCAGAGTAAAAGCCTGACAGAATGGTCCTTCACCCTACATCTCCCACCTCATCTGCCACGCCTCGCCTTGCCCATTCTGCTCTAGCTACTCTGGCCTTAACCACTGCCAGACACATTCTTGCCTCAGGGTCTTTGCTCCAGATGTTCCCTCTGCCTGGAATACTCCCCCATATATTTCCATTGCTTATTCCTTCCTCACATTCTCTTTCCCACTCACCCTGCTATGATGGTCTCACTAGTACTTACACCAACTAAAATAGCACATTTTTGTTGCTTGTCTGTACCCACCTCCAGAATGCAAACTCTACAGGGGTAGAGCTGGTTCTTTTTTCTTATGTCCAATGCTCAGTATTTAGAATAGTGCCTAGTGCACAGGGGATGATCAATAAATACGTATTGGGTTAATCAATAATTTTCTTACATGAACTCCTTCTAGCATGTAGTAGATCATGAGGATGTAACTCATGCCTAATAAGTCTCATGCTGAAATGAGATTAGGATATAGCCAGACAGAAGAGACCTCAGAAAATAAAAATGACTACTATTCATTTAGTCACTTAAAATGTTGCCCAGGTTACTGCTCCTAGGACTCTGTGTGTTAGTATGTGTACATGGTACAGGTGCACACATACATATATAAGTATGTGGGTAGCAAGACACACTTTTAAAAGTTACTGTTAATAATGTGTGTTTTAATGCTTCTCTGTAGAAAGAATCTCCTTCGAATCACTACCATGCAGGTGCAAGCAAACACAAACACATACACACACACACACCAGGAAAATAAAGGACTTTGCCATAGAAAACATCAAAGCTGTCAGGTTCTGCTTCCAAGGAACTGGCGCAGGCTGATAAATGGCTGCCTAAAAGTACTGATAAATTTATGACTGAGCAGGTAAAGTTGTCAAGTTTACCCCCAAAGTCACATTCCATTCCTCTTCTGCCACACCACCTTTTCTTCAACTCCATACACATTTGTTTTTTGGAAACAAATAATTCAGAAACAATCAATACCAAAGATAACTCCAAATATCACTCTTGTGATAACTTTCCTGGTCTCCACTGAAATGGACCAACTTCTCTATACCTCCAACATTTTCAGTGCACTTTTCATTGCATGTTATTTTCCATGACATATTGCAGATATTTTTTACTTGTTACTTCTTCCCAACTAAACAATACCTCCTCCTCCTAATTCTCTCTGACTTTCCATGGTAGACACCTGTTAAATGTTATTAACCAGAACTCTTTATCATGGTACTTCTTTTTTTGAAACTTCCTGGTTCATTTCCTTCCATCCATCTTCTTCCCTTTCAGCCCTAAGCATATTTGAGGCTAGGGTCCTGTTAACTAGCAATTACTTGGCAGCTTTCTTAGCTTACATGGGAACTTGGTAAAGATCTGTTGACCTCTTTTTTTTTTTTCCAGGTAATAGGTACATTAACTTAGAAAAGCAACTAAAAATGTAAGTAAGCATTCATAGTAGGAAGCAGGAAAGGAGGATAGCAAGAGGATTAGAGAAGAGAAAAAGAAAGATAAAGGTTTGAATGGATTCTCTATGATATGAGTTGCTTAACACCTGTTCCCTTCATTCTGGTAAGTGCAGTGTCCATTTAATAAATATTTATAAGGAAGTCTGGGAGCTGTGTCCCACAATACACAAATGAAAAATTGTTGTAGGATTACTGACACATAATGCAAGGAGAATATAGGAATATGAGTGCTAATGTTATTAGGAGAAAGCTTTTTCAGGACTGTTCTTATCCTATACAAAATCTCTTAAATACTAACTCCAAATAGAGAGCGAATTTGAATATAAAATGTAAATACAGTTCAGCAAAATTTAAAAAGAATTATATGCCACAACTAAGTGGGTTTTTATTCCAAAGATATAAAACTGATTCAATATTTAAAAATCAATCAAAATAATCTACCATATTAACAGGCTAGAGAAGAAAAAAACTACACAGTCCTATCAAGCAATATTGAAAAAACAATGGACAAAATTCAGCACTCATTCATATTTTTAAATAAAAATTCTCAAAAAATCTGAGGGATGGTAGTTTCTCATTTTGATAAAGAACATTATGAAAAGACCAACACCAACATTATATTTTGTAATGAAAGACTGCGTCCTTTCCTCTAAGATTAGGGGAGAAAGACAAGAACTACCATTCTCACCATTAAAATGTTGAAAAATTCTAGACAGGGCAATAAAACAAGGGACGGTTATAAAAGGCATATAGATTGGAAAGGAAGAAAAAAAAGTTCCTATTTGTAAATGATGTGATTTCTACAAAAGAAAAACTTCAAGGAATCTATAAAAGAATCTATTGGGCCTAATAAGTGAGTTCAGCTGGTTACAGGATATGAGCTAAACATACAAAAATCAATTCACTTTTATAGCAGATAAACATGTGGTCACGTGGTCATAGAAAATAAAAATACAGGGCCTCTCTGGTGGCGCAGTGGGTTAAGCAACGCACTACGAAGCAAACTGCAGCCACTGCAGCACGAGTTCGATGATCCCTGCTGCCGGCCAGAGAG
>JAGFMF010012144.1:3437341-3467359 GCA_019455555.1 Galemys pyrenaicus | reverse complement strand
TGTCTGTGGTGAATCCTCTCACCCCCCACACCTCTGGCCTGTACCCCAGTGCTTGTATGCATAAATAAATAAATCTTTAAAAAAAAAAAAGAAAATAAAAATACAATGCCATTTGTAATCACTTTAAAATGAAACATGCACACGACAGCCATGTTCAAAACTACATAATAATGATGAAAAGGCAAAAACCTAAATAAGTGGAAAGGTGTATTAGAAGACTCAACAAAATACATCTCCCTATATAGATGCTCAGGTTTAACACAATTTCTATCAAAGTCCCAGTATGAGTTTTCATAGAAGTAGGCAAAATTATTCTAAAATATATATGAAAAGGGAAACAAAGTATGACCATTAAGACAATTTTTGAAAAAAAATAAAGGCATGTTAAAATTTCAAAAATTATAGAAAAACAAAATGTTGGCAATGTGGTAAAAAAAAAATCAGTCACTCAAATATTGCTGATGAGAACCAGAAATGATATAGCCATTCTGTAAAACAGTTTGGTATTTAAAAAAACAACAACAAAACAACAAACAACTACATGATCTAGAAATTGCACTCCTGGAAACTTATACCAGAGAAATAAAGATTCATATTCACACAAAAATTTTACATATGTAAATTTTATTTATAACAGCCCCAACAGGGAGTAATGATAGGTGTTCTTCAATGGGTGAAATAAATTGTGGATTATCCTTACCATAGACTACTACTTAACAAGAAAGAAGGAGCAATGTATTGACACATGCAAAATCCTAAATGAATGACCTGACAATTATGCTGAGTATACAAAGCCAACTGTAGACGGTTACCTATTGGATGACTTCACTTATGTAACATTCTTGAAATGACAGTATTTAGGAATGGATTGCAGATTAGTGATTGTCAGTGGTTAAGGAGGGGTTAGGAGTGGATCAGAAGTGGTATGAGAATCTTCATAGTAGTGAAAACACTACAGATCTTGACTGTCTCACTATTAACATCCTTGTTGTGACACTGTAATAAAGTTTTGAAAGATGTTACCAATGGAGGTAAGCTGGTAGACGTTGGGACACAGAATCTCTGTTATTTTTACAACTCCCTGTGAGTCTAAAATCATCTAAAAAAAGTTTAATTAAAAAAGGCAATAACTCAAAGAATGCAAATGTTCATAAGTAGGAAGTGTATTAACAAAAAACCTTAAGAAGGAAATGAGTATTTCTCTGAGAAGTAAATATAATGAGAGAAGGGTTGTTAATAATTGGTGACTATAACCAAGTCCAGCTGTCCTCAATCTTTCCCACTCAGGACTGGAAATAGGTTTTTAAGGAATCACACTGTGAAAATATGAATACACTTTAGATTTCATATTCCTGAGCAGGAGGTCACAAAATGAAGTGAATTAAGAGTCACCAGTATTTATGAACCTACTGAATTACAAACAGCTCTAGGAAATCTTGACGGTAAAGGAATAAAAGTTCCCAGAGGAAAAAAATATATAAATAATGTGCCAGTCAGTGTCTGCCATTTATCTATATAGCAGATAGCCTCCAACGATGTCTCACTTGCAGTTCTATGCAGTCCCTCCCATCTGAACAATGATGACCAACAGGATAAAGTATAATGTGTGACATCCAAGGCTAAATCATAAAAGACATCACAACTTCTCTCTTAGTTTCTTGGGTCAGCTACCAGGTTGTATGATGAGGACATGGCCTCCTGCCAGTTGTGTGAATGAGTCATTCTTAGAAGTAGAGCGTTCAGTCCCAGTCAAGCCTTTGGATGACGGCATCTGTAGGCAAATTTCTGACAGCAATTTCAGGAGAGACCCTGACCCAGTAAGTTAAGCAGTTCCTGAATTTCTAACTTACAGGAACCATGTGAAATAAGAAATATTTTGTTTTAAGCCAGTAAGTTTTGGGGTAAGTGATTTTTACTGCAATAAATAAATACATTTCATGTTCCACTTCCAGGGTTAGGTAAGTGTAACCAATGATAACACTTGGAAGAAAACCTTGTCTAGGAGACCAGAAGCAGAGCCTAAAAGATAGTCTATCAGGTCAAAAGAAGAACCCAGAAACATACATATATGGATAATAGATTTTTGAAAAGAAGTGATATAGAAGTACAGTGGAGCAAACAACTGTCTTTCTAATCGGAACTAGGTCACTCCACAACCATGGGAAAAGATTTTCAATCCTTATTTCATGTCATATGTGAAAATTTTAGATCATTATAAGTCTGAATGTGAATGTGCAAACAATAAAGCATTTAGAGGAAAATAAAGGCAAAGATTCCTTCATGTCTTTGGGAGAGGCAAAGATTTTTTGAATACAAAAAAAGCACTAGCACAAGAGAAAAAATAATCAATTGTATTACATTAAATTCAATTTTTGGTAATCAAAAGACATCACTAGTAGATGAAAAGTCAAGTCAAGAGAATGGCAGGAGATATTTGCAATACGTATATTGAACGAAGTCTTCATAGTCAGAACATGTAATAAACTGCAACTTAGCAAGAAAAAGATGGTTCAATAGAAAAAATGGACAAAAGACTTGAATAGGTACTATACAAAAGAACACATCCAAATGACAATAAGAATGTGAAAAGATCTCAATTTCATTAATTAGTAAAATGCAAATTAAAACCACTACACAGTCTCCAGAATGGTAGACTGACAATAATAATCGTGGGAAGGATGTTGAGCAACTGAAACTCTCATTTAGAAAACTATGGAAGTATCTATTAAAGCTGAACATACACAGAAACCTGCAACTTTACTCCTAGGTATGTACCCCAAATAATTATGTACATATATTCATCAAAATGCAAGTATTGATATGTTTATCACAACACTCTTCATACTGGCCTACTTTGTGCCTGCCTTCCTGGACTCTCTTTCAAGCACTTGTTAACTACAGTCTGAATTACTGTCAGAGCTTCCTAACCAGTTGTCCACATTAATACTTAAATGTTATTTTCCTAAAGCAAGTTCAGGTCATGTTATTCCCCTTCTATCTCAAAACATAATGCCTCCTTATCACTGGCACAGCAAAGTCAAGTCCAAATTCTGTGCCTTGGTCTTTTTTAATTAAAAATTTAAAAAAACCTTTAATGTGGTAAAACATACATAATATAAAATTAACCATTTTAAGTTCTGTGGTAGTAAACACATTCATACTATGGTATAGTTATCAACACCATCTTTATCTAGAGCATTTTCATCATCCCCAACTGAAATTCTGCACTTTTTAAAGAGTAAATCCCCATTCTCCCCTACGTCTAGTTGCTGGGAACTACCATTCAACTTTCTGTCTCTGAACCTGACTACTGTAAACACTTAATATATGTGGAATCTTACAATATTTTGTGATTGGCAAATTTCACTTTCAGTGTGACTCTTCAACATTCATCCATGCTGTAGCATGTGTCAGAATTTTATTTCCTTTAAGGGACTGTATAGTCATATATTGCTCAACAATGTTTTGTCAATGATGGACCATTTATTATGGTCCTGATGGGGTACACCATGTAGCTGCAGTGTGTAATGGGCTTGCTGTCTAGATTTGTGTAATTATACTCTATGACACTGACACAATGACAAAATTGCTTAGCAATGCATATCTCAGAATGTATCATGCTGTTGAGACACGTAACTGTTCTAGTTGACGTGGTCATTTGGGTTCCATAGATATTAAAAGTTTCATGATCTAGCTCAGACCTTTCCATATCATCTCTACTCAACACACACACACACACACACACACACATAATTACTATGTAACCAAGGAGAAATTTCACTGTTTTCTAAATATGCCAAGTATTTTTCCACCTCCACACTCTAATTGTCCCTCTTCCTTCTTAAACTCTCCAAAGTCTTGAATAGATTTGAATACTATCTGATCATATCTGATCATCCTTCACCCAAAGTTCCAACTTCTAGAGCTCTTTCTTAATCTTCTGCTTCCCCACAGCCATGCAGAGTCTTCCTTCCATGTTGTATATATTTTTATTTATTGAACTAATTAGCCAAAATTATTAAAATATAAATACATTTAGATTAAATAGCTCAACATGAGACTGTTTTTTCCAGTTTCAGTAATAAATAATACTAAATCATTAAACATGACATATAGCCAATACAAAGAAGAAAAAAGGGTATAATCTTTTTGTCAAATTCCTCATGTAACCCAGGCAAATGGAAGAGCCAGTATTCATTAAGATCGACAAAAACTGAAACCAAGGAGCACAAATGCAGAGAAATAAGAAGAGCAGATTGAGCTGGATGATGTAAAGTGTGATAAGAAAAGCTTGAGATTAGAAAGCGAAAGACTCAAATTGTAGTGCTAATTCTTGCTCTATATCCTAGAGAAATTTTCTTAACTTCTTTAAGGCTCAATAGCCAAATACATAAAAGGGACACATACACAACTAATATTACTGTTTTTAGAATTAAGTAATATTAATAAATGTAACAGTACCTAGGACCAAACTCTGATAGGGGTCAAGTACATAGCACTAAGTCTAAAGCAGACCAAGGATATTTTGAGATCATATAAATGGCAAAAGAGTTACTGTCTTTAAAAAAAGACACATCAGATTTCCAAATTAGTGTTCTTTCTACTATCTCATCATTAAGGAAGCATTATTTTGTCCTTTCTCCATATGATACAACAGCACTCCTCTGAGTTCCACCCTTCTTTAGTTGGTAATACCTTTTGTCTCTCAGGCTCAATTTCAACTAGCCCTGTTCAATTCTTCCTGATACTTCACTGTTAATGTTAAATCAATGCATTCCTTGTGTGGTGTTCAGTAAAACAAGCAGAAACACTTTGAGTGATAAATAAAAGAGGCAAGACTCCCATGTTTATTGCAGTAGTATTTATAACAGTTAAATTATGGAAACAACTGAAGCGCCCCCAAACAGATGGGTGGATCAAGAAGCAGGGAATCAAACTTTTAGAGAATGTGTGGTTAAAAGTCTAGTGAGGAAGAAAGAGAGAGAGAGAAATAGCCATGAATATGAGCACCATGGAATATTACTCAGCAATCAAAAAGGACACTATTGCCATTTGTGGCAACATGGATGGAACTAGAAGGGGTAATGCTAAGTGGAATAAATCAGAAGGAGAAAGATAAGTATCAGATGAGGTGTCATTAATATGTGGAATACAGAGAAACCAAACTAAGAGTCAGATAAAGACAAGCTTAAAAACAAATCCTTGAAAGCTGACTATAGAATGGAAGCATTCTGAGGGGAGAGCTGCAGGAGGGGAGAGAACAAAAACGGAAGGACGCACAAATGGACTATGGTGGTCGATTATGGGTGATTCAGTGGTGGGTACACTACAGTGGTGATACCTGAAGAGAGGAACTCTTCCCTCAATTAAACTGAGGTAATATTACCGCAATTAAAAAATTAAATAATTTTTTAAAATAAGGCAACATACAAACACCCCTTTCAAGTATTAGGAACGCTATACATATTGCAGGAAGATAAGACATGAACACGTATCACTAAAATGAAGCAGATTTTTAGAAGTGTCACAAAAAGACCTATTAGAGCCCTGAAGCAGGGAATCAAACTTTTAGAGAATGTGCGTTTGAGGGAATGAAGAGGGGTAAAGAGAAGTATGAGTAGTGAAGAAGATGGGGTTTGATATGTGGTTTTAGGATGGAAGGAGAAAGCAACGTTTGCTATGGAACATGCAGTATGATGAAGAGTGTGGGAAAATATACAACAGGTTCAGAGACTGTGGAATAATCTCTTTTGAAAAGCTTGATGGTCTGGAAAGATATGAATGCCACTCTAAGAAGGTCTATCTTCCTTTTACTGGGAATGAGCCACTGAAGAGTACAAACCAGAAGAAAAGTAACTGTTTTTGTGCTCTTATCTAGCTAAATAAGGAAGACCAATGAGAAGAAGAAAAATAAGAGGCAGGAAAATTATTTCAGAAGCTGTTGCAAAGTGAGCTAAGATGGCGAGGAGTCAGAGAGCAAAAGACAATGCAAATGGCTTTATTCAATAATGGACCTTAAAGAAACATATGGCATCTCTGTATCTACTCTCAAGAAAGATCTGTACATTTGTGTCTATTATTAAGAAAATGCACACACATTTCTCTGATGAAATAGAAGTGACTATTTCCTTTTGTACCCAAATCCTGTCAAAAACAAACCATTTCACAATCATCCAGACCACAGACATGCACCATGGGTACATATGACCCAATGTTGCATCACTCCTCCTTTCTGACCAGAGTGCATGTCCCACAGGAGTTTGTCTCTGTTCTCTGGATTTGATTCCAAGTACTCAAATCATGCAGAGTGAGGTCATGACTTTTCCCTATTGCTCTTGGCACCTACAGAATTTAGGAGGGCCCCAGTTTGGTTTTACAGTGGCTTAAACACACAGTTCAGTTCTGGCAGTGATAGAGGGACTTGAAATCCCCTGGTGCCAGAATTCAGTGAGGTTCTGCTTGCAGTCATGATAGTGGTGTTCTAAGATACGAGGGGCTGACATGTAGAAGAACAATTCGACTTATTTTGGATGATCCCACGTATCGTAAATCCTCACTTAAGATCATCCATAGGGATTTTTTTCTTGACAACATTATAAAAAAAATGAGAATGAGATGTACAACTAAATGTTGATGTACAACTAAATGTTGAATGAGAATACGTTATTCAAGGGCCTGTATTCAAGCTGAACCAGTGACAGCGGAATGCAGATTTTGGCTCAGTGTAAGAAAAATTCTGTAAAAGAGTGGTCTAAAGTAGAGCCCTTGGAGACTGAAGAATTACTCGGCACTGGAGATACTGTGAGCAGATAGCCTAGGCTAGGGTCAGCAAACTTTCTCTGTTAAGGGCAGATAGTAGATATTAATATTTTAGTTTGTAGGCGATATTGTCTGTCATTGTATTCAAGTTTGCATACATATGGAAGAAGCCACATTTTTTAAGCAAACAAGAGTGGCTGTGCTCCAATAAAACTGTTTAAAAAAGAGCTGGTAGGTCAGATTGACTTGAGATTGACTCCTGAGGATGTGTAGGGAGAAAGACAGAAGAGGGGCTCAAGCAGTGGATCAGTATTCAGACAAGGGACTAAAGTGTGTTGCAACCTTGAAAACCTTATGTATTTTTAACAAAGAAAATCTGATAAGGTAACACCTCCTTTACCCAGATAACTCAGAATCCTAGAATGGGAGACTGCATACTCTTTTGAAAAACCAAGTGTTACCTAGAGGCCCCTTTCAGTTACAGCCTTGACAGCTAAAAATGTTCCAAAACTTCAAAGCCTTCTGCCTTAGTTGTTATACCAGAGATAAGAGAAGTCTTACTTGATGACAAGGACTTCTCAGAGTCTCAAGTCATCTTTCCAGATACCAAGTCTCACATGCCTTGTGGTTGAAGCTGTAGGAGGGTCAAGACATTTCTTGGAAGAGGGTTTTGTGTAACTTCTAGAAATGGGTGTGTCCCCTTCCCTCTTTCTGAAGAGGGCATAGCCAAAAACTGTCAACAAACGAGTAGAATTCTGTCAAGTGAGGATTAGAGTTCATCAGAATCTACCTGATTACTGGATGATATTAACAAATTGAACTTATGAGTGAGGAGTACTAAAAACAACACTTGCATCTTCAAGAAGTTCTTTGCTTTATGTAAAAAAAAAAAATCAATCACCAGTAATTTTCTCTCTTTCTCTCTCTCTCTCTCATCTTTCTTTTGTGAAACTCTCTCATGGTGAGGTGGCTTCAACTGTAGTCAAGTACTCACAAAGACATGGAAGAATTCCATCTGACATGATGCACAACTAAATCCCCATACATGACAGCATGAAGTACTCTAGAACTATCTTATGTTTCATAGCAGTTAAGAGCAAACAGTAAGAGAGTCCAGTAGGTCATGTAACTGTCGCACATTTCTGCAACAACCCTTACTAGGGGAGGAAGAGCATCTTTACTGTCCTTTCTCTAGGAATTTTTCGACTATTCTGGACCACAGAGACTTAACACTCTGAAGAAGGAGAAAGGTGGCACTTCTGAACTCCTGCTACATGACATGTGCTTCATAACCATTATCACACTTAATGTTCACACCAATGCTTCAGGGTAAATATGAATGTCCCTTTTCATAAATGAAGAAAATAACATTGATAGAGGTTAAACTATGTGCAAAGATCACGGCCCTAGTTCCTCCAGTACAGTGAGCCAGAAGATCCAGAAGCAACTTAAGGAGAAACTAACGCATAATAACTGCTGACTACACAATAAAAAAAAACAAAAACAAACTGGCCACACAGTTTATGAAAGGTCAAGTTTATAGTTAGTTGGTGATGGTTGATGGTACCAGGGGTAAGAATGTAGGTCTCAGTTCCTGATCCAGTGTTTCCACTCCTCAAATCTAAATCCTCTAGGAGAGGGTGGCATAATTACATGCCCTTGACTCAGTCATATGAGTAATACAGTTTCTCTCTGACTCCAAATAAATCTTATCTGTTCCTAGAGCACAGAATAAACTGTATCTTCCACAAGACTAATACATTCTGAATTCAAGGCCTTTTTTATCTCCAGCACTTATCACAGTGCTGAATGCAATGCTATGTACTACATAAATCTTCAATGAAAATTGTATCAAAAGAACAAACAAAAGTCTCCATTTGCTCCTCTTCTGGTAAAAATAGACAAAACCTCTCAGTCAGATGATCTAATTAGCACTTCCAGAACTGTAACCATCTCTCTCCAGCAAGAGATGGCATAGACACCATAAACACAAAAAATCACTTGGGAAAATATCACAAGTGAAAGGCTCAAGCAATTTATGTGAAGCTGACTCTAAATCTAGACTTCAGGGGTAGTTCATGGGAGCCTAGGTTGAGCCAATTAACTATAGACTGGTTCAGTGATGGGCACATGATGTGAGTCAGATCGAACAGTTCTTAAGATTCTACCCAGGACTTTTATGTTACCCAAAGTGGGCTCCTCTTTCACTGGATAGAAGATTGTGATGATATGAGCCCAAGGATGCAGTGAATTTCATCTGGAGTCTGAGAGCAGCCAACCCAGAGAAATCAGTTAAAAGATGGATCCTGATGAAATCTGAATCTTAAATCAAGTTGCTCCTGAAACCAGTTTTCCCTTTTTTGGGTTTAGGTGACTTTATAAACTCCTTTTCAATTAGAGCAATATATAAACCTCTATCTAAGCAGTCCAAGCTGTAAGCATGCACCCTAAACTAAAGCTCAGAGCTCATTTGCAACAAAGGTAATTCAGTGGTCCTTTCCATGTGCTCTGGTCATATTCATTATTCAGTCCATTGCTTGCTCCCTTCATTTTAATTTCTTTTCTATTAGTACTTATTCCCCTCTCTCATTTCTTCCTCCAATCATTCATTTGACATTTATCAAATCTATTCATGCCAGGTTTTTAGGATCTCATGATCTATGGAAAGGATGATTTATTTATTTATTTATAGTGTTGAAATAACTTACAGATTCAAGAAGGAGCCTCTTGCCTGGGGTGCCACATCAGCAATCAAAAACTTAGATAACTCTACTGTCCCTGCAAATGGTCAGCTTGACCTGTATAGACACTCAGCCAATCCCCAAATGCCAAGCCAACTTTGGATTCTATTCTCATTTCCATGTTCCTTCTCACCCCAGACAAGGTTGACTATACATTCCAGTCAATCAGACTTTTTTCTAATTTGCTTTTAATTCCTAGAGTTATATATTTTTTAAAATATTTATTGAATTATGCACATAAGCACTGGGGTACAGGCCAGAGGTGTGGGGGGAGGGTGAGAGGATTCACCACAGAGAAGGGAGACCAGAACAGGCAGATCAACGGAAGTACACTGCTGAGGGGAGCAGCGGGCACAGCAGGAGAGGTCTGCTGCACCATGTGGGTCCCCTCCCTGGGATCGAACTTATGCTGCAGTGGCTGCTGTTTGCTTCATAGTGCGTTGCTTAACCCACCGCACCACCAGGGAAGCCCTAGAGTTATATTTTTGCTGTTCCCTATGCGCACAGGTTTCACTCACTCAGACATTTTCTGTTTTTCGCTTCCCATAATTCATCCTTTATCCTATAAAGGCTCCCACCTTTGGTCCATTTTGAAGTTCTCTGAACAAAAAATGTCTGCTTCCTGAAACATTACATAAAATTTCTATCACCTAACTTTTCTCTTAAGTAATTTTTTTGACAACGGGAATGTCAGTGTTCTAACGGCGGTATGAACGGGGACCCACACCGACTGGCAGGAATCAGAGAAAGATGCAGATCATGGGTTAACATTTGGATTGGGTCTTCAAAATTTTGCAGGTTGAAGAAAAATGTGCTGGCAAAGAGAATAACATGAATATAGATGTCTACCATTATTCACAGTAGTTGTGGTCTACAAAGTCATCAGAAACATGGAATTAGTGAACATTGAATGCCATTCCCAAGGGGGAACTACAGGTTTAAGTTCCTTAAACTTCTGGCCACATTTTTGTCAACTAAACAATATATAATCTTGTTTCTGTTTACAGCTACTTCATCTGCTTGTTATTTTTGTTTTAATTCACCACATATATTTATTTATATTTGATATCAATTGTGGTTCCCATGGATTTCCTACCACCATTTCACCATTGCACCATCACTTGAGTCCCTTATGCTATTTCTGTCCTCATCCCATTCCCTCCCCCCATCCCCCCACACACAAAGTGTTTCTGGTTTGTCCTTGTCTTTTTGTTTTTGTTGTGTTTGTTTTTGTTTTCTATATTGTTATTATTCTTTTCCTTGGTCCCTTATTTGGTTCCATTATATTCCTCCTAGAAGTGAAACCATCCAGTATTCATCTGGTTTTGATTCATTAACACTGAATTTGAGGCCAAGAGCACTATAATCCAAGTCTGAATGAAGCTTATCTAACACAAGTGTTTCTTCATAAGGTCCAATGCTGACAGTAACATTAGACAGCACTTTAGTAATATCTTGTAGTAAGTACACTTTAAACAGTAAAATCACCAACAAAAACGACAAAATGTGAAAAACATGGCATTAAACAAAAAGAACAGTAGTTGAAAGTATGGTAGCTGAAATAAGAAGTAGAGTGTTACTTTGCTCAAACTCAAATTTTTCATGGCCCTGAAGTCTGTGACTGACCATGAAAACATCTCAGGCAGTACTGATTTGGAGGTTGCAAATAGATTTTAGCAAGGAGAGTCTGGAATAGTGAGCAATGTGGAAAGAAGCATGAAGGCAAGACAGAGAGAGATCATATGGAAGCTTGTAAGTCATTTTATATTTATATTTTATCTTACCTAGAACAAGATTCCTCAATAGGGAGGTAATTAAATAAACTGATATAGGAGTGACTGAAGAAATAAGCTTGAGATACCTATTTACACTAAGAACTACTGTTTGTGGGAAATGAAGTGAAGGGAGCCTAGACAGATAACTGTCTGAGAATAATGGTGATTTTGATCCTACATATACAAGATATATTTCAGATCTTGAAATGACTGACTTAGTGTAGGACTAAATATGGGCAAGAGTAAGACTCTAAGATTTCCAATTTGAGCAAGGAGATGGGCTGTGTTACTACTGAGGAAGAGAACTATAGCCTCATCTCTCTGACTCACTCAGCACACTACCAATTCCTTGACTGTACTGCATCAGAGACAGAGGGCTAAAATGAATTTGACATGTATGAGGGGGAGAGGGTCACATCTGGGAAACTGAAGAGTGATTATACAGACTGAATTCTATGAGACTGATTCCCCAAAGACCAGGGCAGTCGTTTTGCACAGGACTCAGGGAATCCATTAGTGGAATTACTTCTTCCACTGGAAAAAACAACAACAAATGAGTTGTTGCCAACCCTTTGCATTTTGGAGAAGCAAAGGTCATTCTATTGTGAGGTCTGCTTTTATGTCCTTGAATGCTCTGATGTAAGCTGTATTTAAAGCACTGAATTAAGCAAAGGTTACCAGGTAAAATGAGGGCAATGCTGGCGGAAGAGTAGACAAATAATGCCCATGAATATAGATAAACTGTTTTTTCCTTCCTTACAGGACAAAGGCTTCTCTGACTGGCCTTCCTGCTCTAAGTAATAAGAGAGTACCAGACTCACGGGCTTCAGCTTCCCCAAAGGCCTGATTTCACACTTTCTTAAACACATACCTAATTGTGTAACTGTGTTGCTTCAACTGTGGAATTTAAAACTTTAGTGTACATCAGTATCACTGAGAGAACTGTCAAATACAAATATTCTCAGGTCCCAGTCTCAACATATTCAAACTCAGTAGGTCTTGAGTGGATCCAGGGATATAAACCCAAGTGACTCTACTATAGAACATACGGGAATCTGACCTTGACAAACACTGCTCCACACTCTAATAGTGGTCGATAAGATAAGATGTGGTCACAACTTAAGCTGCACAGGAGGAGTGAGGGATCATGGAGATCTTGGTTGTGCTTTCAGCCCTGTCTCTGGTCAGTTAGCTGGGCATGTGAACTTTGAACACTTCCTAGTCTGGGCCATGGTTTCCTCATTTATAATGAATTTGTCAATCCTCAGCTTCTCTTCAATTTCCTACATTTTAAGACCACAGGAGAAAAGAGTTGGAATGGCAGGTGGAACTTCTTGCCCCAATGTACTAGGCTGACCTACCTAAGGTACTCAGATGGTGGATATAAACAACCAAGAGCACAAGACCCAATGCTTTTGGGAACTTGCTGGTCATAAGCAAATATCGTAAAAAGCTACATCTAAGGTACAGGATAAACTGACTTTTCTTCTCTAGTGACACTACTCAAAAAACACTGGTAAGTAATTCAAGGGATGGAAGGAAATATAAATGTAATTCTGAAGGTGAACTTAGGTGCTCAAGTAAGTGCCCTATTGGCCTCATGGGGAACAAAATTTATATCAGTCAATTGCCTGAAGTATGCATAGCTCAAAAACATTTCCATGTAAGGACTACTCCATGGTCTCCATGTGTTCTATTACAAAAACTTTTGTTAAGAAATCAGTGCACAACATTAGAAAAATGATCTCTGGGCTAAACCCTTTCTTTATTGCCCTAAGTCAACATTATAGAGGTGCAATTTATATATAATAAAATAGACCAATTTTAAGGTTTCAGACAAATGAGTTTGGACAAATACATATACACCATATATATGAAAATTAATGTATGCAAACCTCACTTAAATGAGGTTAGGAGTGTAGAAAAGAGATTGTCATGCACGGACACTCAGAGCACACTACCAAACTCTACTGCAAGACCAGCTTCTCTGACAGGAAGTGATACTGCTGTGCTCCTCCAGAGACAGGAAGAAGGCTCCTTCCTGCCAAGCAATGGCTCAGCCAAAGAGAATGCCAAAACCCAACAAATGGAAAATCACTCTACTTCATACTCTGTTTCCTCCAATGAATCCCTCTCAATTTTTTATACGAATGCTTCTTCAGTTCAGGGGGAGTTTGCTAGGGTTTCACCATAAGACCCCCATGTTCTGAGTTGCTTTTTGTTGTTTCCAAATAAATTCATTTTGCTGGTGAATAAAACTGGCTGCTTAAGGTCAACATATATTAATTCCAAATCAAGCTGGAACACTTCCTTTACTCCAAACAGTTTCCTTGTGCCATTTCCAGGTCAATCTCCACTTCCCACCCTAGCCCCAGACTGACCTGTTGTCTGTCACTATAAATGAGATTTCTAGATTATCACAGGAATGATAATATAATAACATGCACTTTTGTGCCTGACTTGTTATGAACAATATAGAGTTTCATGATTCATCCATGTTGGTGTACGTATCAGTAATTTCTAAAATTGCTGACGGTATACTATTTTATAGAGGTAACCATAACTTGTATATCCGTTGTTTTCAATTTGGGACTATTCTGAATAAAGCAGTTATGAACATTCTTGTATATGACTTTTGTGAAGACAGTATATTTAAGATAATATTTCATCTTATAGAGCATTAAGTTCATGAACTCCTATTTTCTTATCTTTCTATAGTGGTTCTCAAACTTAACCATGCATCCTAATTACCTAGAGGTCATGTCAAGGATCTCTGGGTCCCACCCCAGAGTTTCTGATTTAGAAGGTCTGGGGTGGGGATATGAGAATCTACATTTCTGACAACTTTCCAGAAGATGCTGATGCTGCTGGTCCTGGAGTCACACTTCCGGAACCACTGCCCTATATGAATCACTGATTAACATGGCATGTGACGGAATACAAGTGTGAGTCCTGGTTAACATTCAGGTTGTTTGATCACAGTGGAGAGTGTTCATAACTCGGGCAAAGTGAGATGCTACAAATGCCACATTTCAAGATAAGAAATTGACTATGAGAAAGCAAAACTTATGTAGACGGAAGTTAAAATTTTTAAGTTAAAAATGGCATTAATAAAATAACTGGAGTTTATTTAGAAAGTTGGTCTCATAAACAGCAGTGGGTGTGAAACACTGTAAGACAGCAACCAAGTCAAATGTCTCAACCAAGTACCAATTCATTTATAATCTGGATACTGTGACTTTGCTAATTTGAGGTTGTTCTTTTTACTTTTCATTATGATTAGGTTATTCCCTAGCTATTTCCCTGGGAAAATAAAAATTAAAACTTAAATCTTGGAAGATATCAAGGTTAAGTATAGCAGTGCTTAAGGAAAGCATTTAAACAAGTACAGAAATAATGAAGAACTTAATGAAACCCAACATGTTGTTTTAGAATAAGATTAAGTACAACATACAAGATCGGTAACGTTTTCATTTGTCTATGTCTTACAATTTAAGGTTTTATTTTTTAAAGTATTTGAGAAAATCAAATTATACCATATCCGCAATTACATTAAGAGAATTAAAAATTTGAAACTAATGCTTAATGTGCAACTAGAATTATTTTTCATTCAAAGTTTTGAGATTATGCGTTACTAAATAAAGTATACACAGATGACAATATTCCTCTTTAGGCACTAAAGTCTCTTGGAAGGTCCAAAGTACCTGACCAGATCGATAGGTCAAATCAGTCAGAAATTTGTTCAGAAAAGGTATACAAAAAGATGCTTCAGAGTAGCTAAGGCAATTTAAAGGGGTAGTGCTGTCACCTCCAAAGAATTCAACTACAGAAGTGAATATTTACTATCCAAAGTGGGGAAGAAATTAACATTTATTCAACATCTATTCGGTTGTCAGAAAAGTTATGGTGTGTTTTTTCTGGTTTTCAAGCAAAAATGTGGCATAACTTTTCCGACAACCCAATACTTGGTATCCTTCCACTTGCAGTGCCTGGCTTACTGTCGATGTTAACTGTTACACGTTATCCTGATACAGACATACAGAGCTTAAAGGTAGAGAGGGGTGGGCATGAACACTTATGAAACCCATAAAAAAACCTAATTTACTGACTTTGACTCCCTTGAAAATGGGGTCAAAGAACATGCTAAGATGAAATGGTAGTGAGAGATTCCAGATTTTAAGCACAAGGATGCACAGAAATACAAGGCATCTTTTGGAGATGTCAAGTTCTGTGGTGTGATTACAGAAAAGGGTGTGGGGGCAGAGATCAAAACTAATTAGGCTGGAGAAACAGATTAAACCAGATCATGGAGAATCTTAAATGCCTCCCCATTAAGAATGTGATTTAATCATCTAGGTGAGTAGAAGAAATAGGATCAGATCTCTTAAGAAAATATAACTGAGCAACATATATAATGCACCTTAAAAATATGAAGTTCAGAGAAGGAAGGAAGTTTGAATAGATGATCTCAAAAACAAAGCATATGCTTGAGGAGACACATAATCATGATAAAAGACTATAAACAAAGGAAAGAAGTGATTAGCACAACAAATGGCATGGCACTTGGAAGGGTGGGTAGGATGGAATAAGAAGAGTATGACTGGGAAGGGACACACAGGGGTTTCTAAGGTGCTATCAATATGACCTCTGTGGTAGTAACACAGGTGTTTCCTTTATTGTATTTATGTTTTATATATTTTTGGTGTGTGTTATAGTCACAATAAAATGTTGAAGAAGTCATTGGAAGACAGTATCCCAGAAATGACGAGGGTGGGAAGAGACCAAAAACCGGGAGAGAATTTAAGAGTTGGTCATGTTGGGTCTCCCTGGTGGTGCAGTGGGTTAAGCAATGCACTATGAAGCAAACAGCAGCCATTCCTGCTGCTGGCCAGGGAGTGACCCACATAGCACAGCAGACCTCTCCTGCCTTGCCCGCTGCTCCCCTCAGCAGTGTGCTTCAGTCAATCTGCCTGTTCTGTTCCCTGCTCTGTCTGCGGTAAATCCTTTCACCTCCCATAGCTCTGGCCTATACCTAGCTGTTGTATGCATAAATAAATGAATCTTTAAAAAACAACAACAACAACAAAAAGAGTTGGCCATGCTGTTAGGGGAAAAAGTCATCCTAAATGAATCACACAAATAGGTTTATGGACTCCAACTCCCACTCCAAACCAACAATATCCAAGATCTACAAACCCTATAAAGTAATCATCAAAGAATAAATCACTGGGACCTGAGGGTGGAGTAAGCAGCCAGGCTTGGTATAAAAGCAGACATATAAGCCTTGGGCACTCTCTTCATTCGGAGCCAGCTCTCAGTGTGCTGTTGGGTTCCAGCTCGGAAGAACTGGTAAAACACATACACGGATTTGTCTCCCTCTCTTCTCCTTGTGTTATTCACTACTTTATTTCCCTTTCTTTTATAAATAAAACCCTTTATTAACCTTTGTTGTGTGTGCCTGCAGTTGGGCCATTATAAGTGCCTTTCAAGCGCAGGTAAGGACCCAGTCAGGCAAACCCATTTTATTTCAGGCTGCCCAGTAACAATTCAAGTAGACGCCAAGGGAGAGAGTTTAGTAAGGTCATCGAGAGTAGAGCGAAAACAAAGGGCACTGAGAACTGCCAGGAAATCAGATCATAGTGACCCACTAGAAATGGAAATTGAGGAAAAAAGTCAACAGTAACTATGTAAAAAAAAAATCTTTAAGTTTCAAGCTGAGGAAACTGGAAGGTAGTTGGAAACAACACTATGGACAAGAGACTTTCTCAATTTAAAAAAGAATTGAGGTATAACATTTACCATATAATTTACTCCTTAAATGTACAATACAGTGACTTTTAGTGTACTCACAAGATTGTGCAACCATCACTGCTATCTAAGTCAAGAGTATTTACTCCACCCATAAACACCATTCTCGTTAACAGTCATTCCCCATCCCCTGTTACTCTCCCTCCCTCTCCACAGCCTTCATGCCATTTTAAGATAATAAATCTTGTGGTTAACAGTGAAATTCAATTGGTCTTTGTAGCCTACCCCCAAGGGGATCTTATTTAGAGCTTCAATCTGCTTCCCTATTTCACAATATGGGACTTCTCTAGAAACTGAAAACCTTCATTCAAGACACAGAGGGAACAGCCCCACCCCTAATTCCAATTTGGTTAGGCTCTTGAGTTAACATGGATCAAGGTAGCAGAGACAGGCAGTACTTCCCACCCTCAGGGAGCCTGGAGATTAGTGTGCATGTGATGGGTTTGAGTTGTCACAAAGACTGGAGCAGGCATTAGAGAACCAGGACAGGGATAATCTCAAACAAGGCATGGGATGGTCCTGCATAGCAAAGAATTGCCCCACCCCAAATTCCAATAAAGCCCTACCTCTCCTCTGAGAATCATTAACAGGGGCAAAATTCCTATTACTTCTGCAATATGCAAACCAAAATGGAGAGTTATGATCTGCTAATTGGGAACCAGGCCCAGGCCCAAGAATGTGTGGTTAAGAATAGCTTAGAGAACATAAGATTTAAATTAGCTCACAGTGAAAAGAGAGTATTAATAGAAACCCAGATATTAATAGTGACAAATTTCAGTTAGCTCAGGAGGACCTTGGCCTAGGAATTGTTGTGCTCAACGTTACTGTTCTGTTGAGCCCATGCTGTGGTATAGAACTACACCTTAGCTGTGGGAAAGTGTGAACAAAGCCTGTGTTAGAGGTCTGGCATAAACCAACAGAAAGAGGTGTGCCCTACAGACCAGCACAAAGGATTGAGTGCAGCACTATGGGGCTTCTGAAGGCACTGCAGCACAAGTTCGATCCCCGGCCAGGAAGGGAACACACATGGTGCAGCAGACCTCTCCTGTCTCATCTGCTGCTCCCCTCAGCAGTGTATTTCACAGTGGATCTGCCTGTTCTGCTCCCCATGCTGTCTCTGGTGAATCCTCTCACCTCCTGTGTGTCTGGCCTGTACCCCAGCTCTTGAACACATAAATAAAATCTTTAAATAAATAAATAAAATAAAAAGTTAAGATGGTCCATTAGGAAATACTCTACACTAGGGAAAAAGTTTGATCTGTCTTCCTCCTAAAACATTCTCTCTCTACACTGATGTTGTACAATTTCTGCCACTGCATCCTACTGATTCCAGCACTGAAGAACCCTGGTAAAACTGTTAAGTTCTAAGCATTCAGTATCTGGAAAGCATAAATAGTAGTAAAAGATCTTAGCAGTGCTTTGCTTAAAAGAGCTTCTTTTGTACTGGTGACATTACAATGCGGATACAACTAAATTGAATACATGTTCATCTATATTAACACTGCATCAGAAATAATTTAATAGCTAATAGTAAATTCAGGCATCAGCTTTGTTACTTATCAACTACATAAATCTGGGGTCTTTCAAATAACCTAAGCTCAGTTTCTTCAATTAAAAAATGAAAATAACGGTCCTGACAGGTTTGTCATGTGAATCAAAAGTGAAAGGTTGTTTTTTCCCCATCCCTAAATAAAAAATATAAACATTACATATGCAAAATTTCCTATATAGTTCTATCAAAGAGTACAGAAATGAGAGAATGTATATCTGATGGGAACAGTTTAACAACTAAGCGTTTAAACAAACGCATGATTGGGATAGTAAATGTGTCACATCAGAAGTGTTTCAGTCAACAAATTTTCACTGAGCCACTACTTTGTGTCAGGCCCTGGAATGGGCTTATTGCATCAGTACATTTGTTTGTTAGTTCTTTCTACAAATACCTAACGTGATTAACTTATCAAAGATATCAGACACCCAGAAAATCTGGACCCAGGGAAAAGACAATCAGATAGGAGCAGGTGGGCCCTGACAGGGGTACCTCCTAGAAGCTTGTGGAGACCAGATACCTGAGATCCTGGTGGAGAAGGAGGCAATAGGGAAGATAAAACAGAAAGTTCTGACTAATTTTATCTAATAAGCAAATCTGCCCAGTTATCTATTGATGGAAATTAGCTTCATGCCTTGCCACAAATGATAGATTAACAAGCTCTCCTCTAGTTGCAGGCTGGGAAGCAATTCTTTTTAATTTAATTTTTAAAAACTTAGGTAACACCAGTGTACAACATGGTATATGATTCAGAGGTATGGGATCGCACTTCTCCAAATGTATGTCACCACACCACACCCAGCCCCAGGGCTTGTTTCCAAGTTTATGTCACATGGTGGAATATTACCAAAGATGTCCTGCACTGAGGTCACAGCCAACTAAGTGCCCCCGGGGTTTACTGTAATCTCCAAACCAGGCTGGGAGGTCGGGGAGGGGGAAAAAGAAGAGAAGGAGAAGAAGATGAAATACTTCCCCAGTATTCTTCAATAAGAATGACAAAACTAGCAGGCAAATTATAGATCTGAGATGCAGGGGAAAGGATCAAAACATGGGGCGGAAGAGCACAAGGACTATGTGATGGATCACAGTGGTGACAGGAGATTTATGGGGACTATACCCTAGGGGAGATATCAAATACTGTACAAAAATGAACTACAATGTAAGAAAATTTTAAAAAAATAGAAAAACATGAAAAAAAGAACACCCCCAAAAAGAATGAGGAAAATAAGAGGGAGATTATTTTGGGATTTCTCCAAGCTGTGTAGTGTTTTCCTTAATAATAACTCTGTGCCAGACATTGAACTAAGCACTTCACACGTATTAATTCATTTCATCCATACACCATCCTCTGAGAAGTTACCATTATTATCCTATTGTAAAGATGAAGAAATGGGGCATGAAGCAGCTCAGCAACTTCACCATACAATATAAAGATATGAAGAGGCAAAGCAAGGAGCTGTGATTGTGTTTTAGGCTCTTTTTACTAGCTAAAACTTCCTCTCTTAAACTCAGACCTGTCTTACATCTCTTGGCTAGGGACATCTGGAACTTTCTAGATCTTAACTATCAAGACTTTCAATGACGGCAGAGGCACAGGAACTGTATATAAATTATTATATGCTATAGTTTCATGTTGAAGCTTAGAATTGGAGGATTTTAGTCATGACGGGGTTCCAGCCTCAGTCTGCTGTGTGACCTTAGGAAAGTTCATGACCTGGCACAGAGTTACTATTAAGACACATGAAGATATTATCACCTGCTCTGTGTATCTTATAAGGCTGTTGTGAGAATCAGAGGTTTACAAGCATTAGGGTACTGGCTTTGGGACCACTCAAATTTTGTCTTTCCAAAACATTTGCTTTAAGTTCTTCAAAGGGTTTCGAGCGATGCAGCTGCCAGATAAAAGTATTACCTGCTAAAAGAAAGCAGACAGTCCTGAGATCAGACCAGAATCCAGGACTGCTGGGAATATTAATAGCTACTCCCACTTTACATGTGAGTCCTATATAAAGCACCTCATGTGATTCCTGTCTGACTCAGGCACTCAGCAAATGGTTCCTTTACCCCTTGCAACTGTCAGCTCCCACCCTCCCCCTCCCATTCTCACCCCAACGTTGTGATTTTTATGGGTAAAATACACAGGACTTGATACTCCATAACCTAAGGAATAATCCAGTTAGGAACAAAACATGGCACTCTGGTATTCCCCTATCTCAGGATCACTGGAGATCACGAGCAAGACTCACAGCCTCCCTATGAGTCAGTGTCTCCACATCCCAAATAGGCTGATTCACTTGTTCAGGGTGCACCATGGAGTCCTGCCAAATGCAAATAAACTGTGTATGGGGCACGTGCCAAATTATGTTGGAAGCAGGCTCATTACTGCCACAGTCACTACAACAAATAACAACAAAAGCCTCTAGGTGCAAATTACCACACATAATAAACTTAATTCAAGAAACACTGAAGAGACCCTTAGTTGTGTTTTAATTTTCAAGGCATCATTTATCACAAAGTGCCCTGCAGGGTCTGCAAACTGAAAATAAGGCATCAGTATAGATGAGCTTCCACTATGCCTCAGTGATCCTATCAACTTGAATTCACCTGCCACAATAAATGAGAGGAGGACATAGAGAAGGCTGCAGAAAGAGCAGCTGAGAAGAATGCACAATCTGGAAAAGATGATGGAGTTTTGTGGTTCTATTCCTATCTGGATTATTCCTTAGCCTCTGGGCTTAGAAGTATCAAGTGCCATGTAATTCGCTCATAAAAGCACAAAGCCAGGAGAGGGAAATAAAGGAGCTGAATGGCTTTTTGTAGGATGCACATGCAACGGGAGTGGCTATTAACATTCCCCAGAATCCATAGCAAAATGATTGTGATGGTACCTGCAGGTCTCCTTCCTCAAGTGACACATTGTGTTACAACAGGGACAAACACCAGCTACAGAGACAAACATCAAATAGGAACATCTGAGTGCCCATGAGATATGCCAGCACTGTGCTGCATTCCTTACTCCCGTACACTGTCTAATTTTCAGTACTCAACCACCTAGGAAGTAATGCTCTTATCTCCATTTTGTGCATGAACAAACTTGGGTTGCTTAAAGTGGTTTAGTATCTTGAAGTGTGAAGTGCATGTAAAAGTATCTTGTCTTATCCCAACTGGACTGTAATCATTGGACTGCGGAGGCCACATCACACAACTTTTTTTTTTTATTAAAATATTTTAAAATTTACATATACTTGCCATTAATTGTAATCCCCATGTATTCCCCATCACCATTTCACCAGTGCACCATCACCTCAGTCCCTCGTGTTCCCATCTTCCCTCAACCCTCCCCCTCCCCTCCCCACCAGGTGTCCCCAGTCTGTCCTTGACTCCTCATTTTTGGTTTCTGCACATCACACAACTTTTTAAAATCCCTAATAGTAAGACTACATTGCATATACTGAATGATGGTGAACAATGATGTTTTCATAATCATTATGAACACGAGTATATGATATCAATAAGAATAATAATGATGATGACTTAATAATTAAAGATGAACAAAAACCGTCCAGTTGTCTTTTCAGCCTATTTACTGAGCATCCACATTTCTGGCTGGCATTAATTATGCCACCTGTCATGGAGATGCAGAGATGAATGTGTGTCCCCACCCTCAAGAGGCCTCATAAAGGCAGCATGAATGAAGTGACATGGCGTGTGAAGGTAAGGCTTGGCACTGGAGCAATGAGAACACGGCTCCAAGCCCAGGGCCAGAGTCACCAGACAAAGCCTGAAAACAGTTTGGGACAGACTGTGGCAAAGCCTTATATGATCCTCTTCGAAGAATTTCAAAAGAGACAGCAAATTGAAGACATGAGAGACAGTCAGAGGAGGAAGTGGGGGCTGGAGGGTGGGCAGAAGGATAGGGGAGAAGGCTCTCAAGTGAATTCTAAACATCCTTCAAAGTTCTGCTCAGTGTTCATGCCTTTGCAGTTTCCCAATCCCCTCCTCCATTTCCCTCTTCTCACCTTGTGAGAATTCCCTCCCCCAAGCCCCTCTCTTTGTTATGCTTCTGGTCTGTGAAGAGTACAAAGGACCTCTTCTACAATTTCTCAGATATTTCAACTCTGTTTTCTTACCAGTACAAACTAGCAAATTCAGAATTATAATGTATAGGTAATGTATATCTTTCAACAAATGGTGCTAGGAAAACTGGATATGCACATGCAAAAGAATGAAGAAGGACCTTCATACCGGGTACAAAAATTAAATGAATTAAAGGCTGATATTTAAGCCCTAAAACTACAAAACTCTTAGGAAAAAACACAAGAGGAAAAGATTCATAACAGTGGATTTGGCAATGATTTCTTCATAAACACTAAAGCAAGGTAACAGAAGAAAAAGTAAATAAACTGAATTGCATCAAAATTTAAAGCTACCATGAGTTACAGGATAGTCAAGAGAATAGAAAGACAACCCATGGAATGGGAGAAAATATTTTCAATCATATATAAGAGATTAATATGCAGAAATATTAAAAACCTTGATAATAGAAGAACACACTGTGATTTTGAAATGGGCAAAGGATTTGAAAAGATATGTCTCTAAAAAAGACATAATAACTAACAGATCAGGAAATTTGATTATTGATCAAACAAACAATAAAATCAACATTACTAATCGTTAGGCAAATACAAATAAAAGTCACTTCCATTAGGATGGCTACTATCAAAAATCAGGAAGTAGCAAGTACTGTTGAGGATATAAAAAATGGGAACTCCTGAGTACTGTTAGTGGGAATGTGCAATGGTGAAGCCACGCTAGAAAACAGTTTGGCGGTTCCTCAAAAATTTAAAAATAGAATTACCAGTTGACTTGTTAATTCTAGTTCTGGGTATAAACCAAAAAGAACTGAAATCAGGGACTCAAATGAACATTTGTTTGTATGTGTTTGCAGCAGCATTATCCGCAATAGTGATAAAGCTAGAAGCAACCCAGTGTCCATCAGTGGATGGATGGGTGAACAATATGCAGTATATTCTGACAGATAATAATCAATAATTTGATCTTAAGAAAACTTTTCAAGCTACCTTGAGAATTCAATCCTGGCCTCCCTGGTGGCACAAGCAGTTGAGCGCCGCACTGTGGAGCTTCTCAGCCACTGCAGCACGAGTTCAATACTCCACCAGGGAGGGGACCCACATGGCGCAGCAGACCTCTCCTGCCTCGCCCGCTGCTCCCCTCAGCACTGTATTTCAGTCAACCTGCCTGTTCTGCTCCCCACTCTGTCTCTGGTGAATCCTTTCACCACCTGCACTTCTGGCCTGCACCCCAGCTCTTGCATGCATGTGTAAATAAAATTTTTTTTTTAAAAAAACAGGAAAGAAGAATTCAATCCCACCCAGACTGTCTAGCTCTGCCATTAAACCTGGCTGTGCATTTTTGGGTGTGGGGACGGGGAGAGATTCTTTACCTCATTGGGCTTTGATTTTGTTAATATTTTTAAAAAAGAAAAAAAGGTTAAACTTCATTATACTTTTTCAGCTTTAAAAAGAACACATTGAAGGATTGAAGGTTAAAGAGATTAAGAATATGCAAGCAAAAAGGAAGAAAATGAAACATTTTTGAGCATCTGTTATGTGTAAAATATTGTGGTAGAGGCTGGCGATACACACATATAAATATACAAAAGGAAGATGATAATTCTTGATTGAGGGAAATAACACAGAATTCACAGTGTGTATGTAGTTGCTGTGGAGTTACAGAGGTAGGAGAGAGTTATTAACTGCTAAGGGAAATCCAGGAAAAATGCACCAAACAGGTGATATATGAGGGGTCCCTGCATTTTGAGGAGCAATATGGGGGCTTAGCGAATGTCAGGTCAAGCAGAGGCAAAGGAGGAAGCAGAGCAGAAGGACCACCACAAATACCTTTCATACACTAGTCAGAGCACTAACGCTATCAGAGGAGAGGCAGGCGTCAGTCTGGAAAAGAAATTTGGGATTTGATTGCTAAATGTAAAAAAACAAACAAACAAACAAAAAAACCCCACAAAATTGGGACGAGGAACCTGGATTTTATCCTAAAGAGTGGGGACTATTTAAATTGGAGAGCAACAGATCTAACATGCACTTGAACAAAACGTAGAAGAGGACAGATTAAGGGAAACAGGAAGCAATTGCCATAGCCCAGACAAAACAGGATGAGGACCTGACTGAGGGCAGTGGCAATGGGGAAGCAGAGGAAAGAAACCGCTATAAGCCTCAAGCAGCCCTTAGAGATAATGGCTGGAATCTGCAGCAACTCCAGAAGGTTGGCTTTTCCACTGTGGACCCTGAGCCACGTTCTTATTTCTAACAGTTTCTGGCTAATTATGAATGTTCTCAGGTCCAGAGCATCACTCAAAGGGAGGAAACTGGCATAACAGTTAATCTGTTTCAGCTGCTAGGCTACTCCCCCCTGCCCTCCAACTCCTCACCAGAAATAATGGAGGGCAAAACTAGAAAAAGGAACATCTGGTGGTGCAGTAAACACCCATCCCTTCCCGGGCTGGAGCTGTTGGCTCATCCTTGCAAATCACAACAATTGAGAATGAAGAATTATTCTTTTCATCCCTTCTCACAGCATTATCCTAACGACCTCATCCACTAACAATGGTGTGGTTTGTGTTATGTTTTCCTTCCATCACTGCCCCTCCCCACGTGGCACAAGGGAGATGCTGTGCCCCAGGGGCCCCTGAGGTTGTGAGCCCCGCTGCCTCTGAACAAGGCTTTGAGGGGTACCATGCTCCTTCAGAAAGAGCTGCAAGAAGAATCACATCAGGGCCTCCCTGGTGGCGCAGTGGGTTAAGCAACGCACTATGAAGCAAACCACAGCCACTGCAGCGTGAGTTTGATCCCTGCCGCCCGCCAGGGGAGGGAACCCACATGGTGCAGCAGACCTCTGCTGCCTCGCCCACTGCTCCCCTCAGCAGTGTATTTCAGTCACTCTGCCTGTTCTGCTCCCTGCTCTGTCTCTGGTGAATCCTGTCACTGCCCATACCGCTGGCCTGTACCCCAGTTATTATATGCATAAATAAATAAATCTTAAAAAAAATCACATCAAAAAACCAAAACCAAATAGTCACTAAAAGGAATGCTGTTAAACTAGCAAAAAAGACTTTAGTGACATTTTCCAGAGGTGGTAAAAGTGTGATTAAACAGACAGACGCCCTGTCTTACTCAAAGATATTTGTTGACAGGTGTTTAGAAAACAGTCGGTAGTATTTCAAGGGCCTTAAAAGCATTCAACCTCCTTTACCCAGTAATTATCATTTCTGACTAAAGGAATAGTTCAAAGGAAAGAAAATGACTTATGTGAAGATACATATAGCAACACTAAAGGGAAAGAAAGCAAAAAAGTTTCTGTTCTTTAGGTTTTTTGAAGGCTTCATAATGTGAACTTTATTTGGTGCAAGAACTCTGATTCTTGACATCAGATACAATGACAGAAACTGAAATTATTTTACCCTATAACACAACCAAAGAACTGCTATAAGAAAATTTAACTTTATGACTAACCAAATTTACCAATGAGTTACAAACATTAGACTTCCCATTTGTTTATAGATTATTTAGAAATTCATTTAAAATAACTAACTCACACACCCACTATTCTACCATGTGGCAGGCTCTATGCTAGAGGACTAAACAGAGCAGGCAAGACCTCAGAGCCTAGACTCTAGCAGAGATGTCAACAAAAAACAAGTAATAATAATAAAAACATGATCAATATCATAAAAAAGGGAAAAGTACCCTTTCTCGTAATATTGATGTTTTTATTATAATAATCATCCTGGGGGATGACCAGCAAAAGTCTTACTCTTACTAAAGTCAGGGTTATAAAAAGCCAGTAGGGGGCCTCCCTGGTGGTGCAGTGGGTTGAGCACCACACTGTGAAGCATCCGTGAAACAGCAACGTGGTTTCAATCCCTGGCCCGCGAGAGGACCTACATGGCACTGCGGACCTCTCCTGCCCTACCCACTGCTCCCCTCAGCAGTGTATTTCAGTTGATCTGAATGTTCTGCTCCCCACTCTGTCTCTGGTGACTCCTCTCACCTACTCCGCTTCTGGCCTGTACCCTAGCTCTTGTATGCATAAATAAATCTTGAAAAAAATAATAAATAAAAAAAAATAAAAAGCCAGTAGGAAGAATTAAGGACATTGGATTTCACACTAAGGACAACAGAAAATATTAGTTTTAAAAACAAGTGCTACAGTTGGATTTGTGTTCTAGAAAGATGACAGTGTTAGCTAGGTAAAAAGCTGAAGAGGAGCCTCAGTAGACATCAACTGGGAGGCTATTTGTTATGTGCAAAATATTGTGGAAGGTTTAGGCCATGATGGGACAATGGAGAGAAAGAAAAGAGCTGTTAAAATAGCAAGTATCAGTGTCCTAGTGATTGCTGGAATGTGGAAAGGCTTGCACATTCTGACGAGCAAACTGACATCTACTGATGTAGGTGTTCCCGAGCATCAGCAAACTTGGAACAGGTAGAGGATACTGAATTCAATTTTACACATTCAGAATTAATGAGAGGGTCTTCAAAATACCCTTGTGAAGTTGAACTACAGGTCACCAATTTGGTGCTCAGTGTACATAGCTGGACTAGAGACAGATTTATACATTATCCACACATCAGGACGGTAATTGTAGCATGGGAGTAGATATGATCACCCTTGTGTCAAGGACTTACAAGCTTGAAAAAGTACAAAGTCTTGTGAGAAGGAGAGCGCTTTCCCAGATCACTCCTTCCAAGATGTCTTCCCACAATCTTAGGTTTAATAGAATCACTACACTGGTTTACCTCTCTTACTGTGTGTGTTTACCCTCTATGTTATATTTGTGAGCTGATTTATCTCTTGCCTGTAGATTCTAAGTTCCCTGCAGGCAAGAATCATGTATAACTATCTTTTTATTACCAGTTTACAGGAATATTTGGCGCATCATATGTGTATTTGGTATTTAAAGAACTGGTTCCATAATTAGGGGATGAGGTGCAGGTTATACCCTACTTCCCCTAACACCTCCTGTTTTATAAACATTGTAAAACAAGCTAGAATCAATGTCTCAGTGATTGTTTGAAAGATAGACCAAACTTTCGCTGAGTTTGGACAACTTTTCAGAAGTACTCCACTTGCAGGGAAAAGTATTGTTATATTCTTAAATTGTGATACTATTTCTACCCATTGTCAGATTTCTGGTTTTGAGAACATAGTAGGTAACTGCCACTAGGCTCTGGACTGATGTTCAACAGGCTCCTTTGGCACTCACATAAGAAAAGCTCTTTTTGGAAACAACCCTGATACAGCTTTGATCCCAAGAGTGGTGACTAATTAGCACTATTTGCCCATGGTGTTATGATAGGAGACAGTTCAAGAGATACAGAATTGGTGTCTACCTATAAGTGTGTCTCTAATTTCTGACACACAGACTATCAAGAAAGGATTGGATAGAGGATGAATATAGATAAAATGTTAGGTTAAGTAAGATGTAGTATTTATATTCCATCCAGACATAAGATTTAGAGCACAGGAAAGAAAGGACTCTCAAGGGAATATAATGGCTAGGAAAAAAGAAGGGCTGGAGGGAAAGCAGAGGCTAGCTTTTCACACACCAGTAAGGGAAGTGGAATAATCAGGGTCAAAGGATATGCTAATTACTATATTAAGTGCTTTATATGAAGTTTCTAATTACTGACTATAATCCTATCAGGTAGGAATCCTTATTTCCATTTAATAGACAGTATAACTAAAGCTCAGGTAAGTATAATAATTTCACCAAGATCTCACCACTTTCAAGTATTTCCACAGTTCAAATACTTTAAGGTAGGAATTATATCTCTAGGTAAAATTCCCCAGGGAAGATGGCTATTTTTCACTTATGGCTTTGGTTTGTCCAAAATCATTGATTTTACAGTGATGTAACAGAGTCAGCTTCTCTAACTCATGAAAACTGAGTGTTAAATTTTCAGAAATTTTGCAACCCAGTTGACTTTACCTAGTAATTTGAAATCAGTCACAATAGGAATTTTTTTGCCATGCGAAACTGGCAAATGGTACAAATCAGGGCATCTTTTTTGTCTTTTTCCCTGAGAATTTGCTGTTAAATATTTACCAGCATGCTGCTGCCTGACAACCTCAGAGACAGAAGGGAATGACTTTCACCTCACTTGCCAAGTCCTACCTCTTAGTTCTAGTTACCTGGAAGACTGTGATAAGAAGGATTCTAAGACTTCATTTCTAGTTATCTCTCATAAAGAACCTGCCCAAACTGAGAAGTGATGACTGTCCTAGGCGGAGAAGAGGAAGTATCAGCAGCCATGCCTGGTACATCCAATGCTCTAATTTTAGAGATTAAGAAACAGATCAAGAGTAGGAAGGTGATTTGCCTGAAGCCGAATAGAGAATTAGTAGCAGAGCTGAAGTGAACAAATCAAATAACCTGATTCCTGTGTGGTCTGGTGATCTTTCCAGGACAGCACAGAAGTCACGAGTTGAGGCTCTGTCTGACTTAGCATCTCTGTCAATGATATTGAGCAGTGTCATAATTGTGACCACTGAGCAGAAGTGTTACAGAGGGCATACAAATACACACTGAGGGGTGTACTAGAATAATGCCTGACCTTTTAGTCCTGAGACTTTTATGAACCTAGATTTCTAAGAACTCTATGTTCATATGTGCCTTCTTCCTGACCACAGAAACTACCAACAATGTAAAGTGTGGGATTTCTAAGAACCTTAAATGACTTAGCAACATCCTGACAACCACTACATGATCAGTAATATGTCAAAAGATAGATTAAACCAGAAAACATAAAATATAATACCATGAATAAGAAAGAAAATGCACAACAGTTGATTCCCACAAACTTTAATAGAAACTGGCCAAACATTTTTCATTTATTTTTAAACACATTTTTTTCATTTATTATTTTTTAAATTTATAGATTATTTGACATAAATTGTAATCCCCATGTTTCCCCATCACCATATCACCAGTGCACCATCACCTCAGTCCCCTGTGCTCCTGTCTGCCCTCAACCCTTCCCCTCTTCCCTCCCCACCAAGAGTCCCCAATTTGTCCTTGTCTTTTCATTTTTGGTTTTTGTGTCTTTATTGTTATTATTATTGTTCTTATTCCTTTACTTGATCCTTATTTGGTTCCCTTATATTCCTCCTAGAGGAGGAACCATCTGGTATTTTTCTTTTGCCTTCTGACTTACTTCACTGGACATAATCCCTTCCAGTTCCATCTATGTTCCTATGAATGCGTCTAGTTTTTCATTTCTGATTGCTGAGTAGTATTCCATCGTGTATATGTACCACGGCTTCCCGATCCACTCATCTGTTTTTG
>JAGFMF010012144.1:3422838-3437043 GCA_019455555.1 Galemys pyrenaicus | reverse complement strand
CTTTGTTTTTGTTTAGTCTGGTTAGTTCTTTGTGGATCTGTGTGATAAGTCCCTTGTCAGTAATGTTGTGTGCAAAGATTTTCTCCCAGTTAGTGGGTTATTGCTTTGTTTTGGTTAGTGTGTCCTTTGCTGTACAGAAGCTTTTAAGTTTGATGTAGTCCCAGCTGTTTATCTTTTCCTTTTCTATCTTTGCTTTAGGTGTTGTATCGCCAAAGATGTCATTGATGTGTATGTCATGTAAGGTTTTGCCTACTTTTTCTTCAATATATTTTATGGTTTCAGGTCTTATATCTAAGTCCTTAATCCATTTTGAGCTGATTTTTGTCATGGTGAAAGGCAGTATTCTAGTTTCATTCTTTTGCATGTAGCAGTCCAGTTTGCCCAGCACCACTTATTGAACAAGCTGTCTTTATTCCATTGCATATTCTTTTCTCCTTTGTCAAAGATTAGTTGTTCATAAGCTTGGGGGTTTGTTTCTGGGCTTTCTAGTCTGTTTCATTGGTCTATGTGTCTGTTTTTGTTCCAATACCATGCAGTTTTTATGATTGTGGCTTTGTGGTAAAGTTTGAAGTCTGGAAGTGTGATCCCTCCACTTCCCTTTTTTTCAGCTAGGAGAGCTTTGGCTATTCGAGGTTTTTTAAACACAACAATTTGAAGAAGACTCAAGAGGTATAAAATGGTAAGCAGTAAAGTCTACTTCCATCTTAAGCTAGCCATCCTGTTCTTTTTTGGAGAAATAATCATTGTTATTATCTTGTATTTCATTTCAGATCTTTTATGTGTGCAACAATTGGTACATACTTTCCTCTTTTTATACAAATCGTAGTACGTACGATTTAGTGTCACACGATACTAAGTGAGCTTTTTTTCCACTTAAATTATACTGTGATATTTATTTCATATTAGCATCTAAAGAACATCTTTATTAACTTTTATGTTAGATGCTTCCAACCATGTGAGATAGTCAGAACGGATGTTACTTTCAGATAAGTGTCTTATTTAAAATAATCATAACTTGTTGCCAGAGGAGGAATAGCAAACAAAGGAAGTTCAAATGAGAAAATGACTTAAGTTTGAACTGATAAACTTTCAGGGGAGGGGACTTTATTTCTGTATTTATTTGGCTTTCCTTATAAAATTAAATGATACACAGTGGTCACTCATTGATAAAAGTAAATTCTACTATTCAAAAAATTTTTTTCTATGGGTTCAAGAAAGCTAAAGTGAGAACAAGTAACTGAACTTATGCTCATGAGATCACTTTGAAGGGCTTTTTAATATGATAATAAATTCTTACTTTAAATGATTTTTGTCCTATCTTGTTCCAAAAATATTCAGGTTATTTAATCTGTGAAGATGTCTACATTCTGTTATGAACTACTGAGCTTCTTGAGGGTAACAGCATGCCCACCTCTGTATTCTCAGACATAGATAAAGATACAAACATGGAATAGGATCAGTAGATTTTGTTGAATAATTAAATTTACATTAAAGAGAAAGTTTAAATCACTCAAAAACTAACTCAATTTTCAGTTCGCTACCCTCAAACATGTGCATAGACGGCACAATTCTGACCCAGTGGGATAAAGGTTAAGGAGAAATTGGACAGAAATTTATTGGGCCGTTTCCTTCTATGCTCTGTAACTATAGCAAGGAGGTGACCCATTTTTGACTAGGCTCAAGATCATTCTTACTTTACCCAAATGTCTATTATGCAATATAATTCTACAAGTATATGTTGTGCATCTTTGCTGGATACACAGTGGGAACTCAATAAATCACTATGTGGGCCAATTCTGAAGCCCTATCCAGATATCCAACCATACAACAATATCACTTCTATACATGTCTGACCCCTAACAGACTGTGTGCAACTTCAAGAGATTGTGTTTTAATCATCTTTCCATCTGAATACGGAAGGGGTTTACTGGGCACCCAAAGTCTAATATATGAACACAATAGCAACCCATGTACCTCATGCTGTGAATCAGAGGGTGGGGGAAGTTGTGTGATCAAGACATGAGTTGTTTGAAAGTATTAATATCTGAGTTGAATCTTAAAGGATTAAAAATATTGCCAGAAGCAAATTCTGAGAACAGATGAAAGATGGAAAAGATGGGTAAAGGGTATTCTTCATGAATACCTTCTTAAAGGTAAAGAGGAAGACACCACCATCAAAATGCATGAAGGCATCAATACTCACGAAGTGTTCAGAAAACAACATACAACTGTTTCGAGAGTTCAGAGGATCTGAGGAAAAGACGACAATGAAAAAAACATGTGGCATCCCAGTCACAGAAGGTCTTAACTTGATCTGTTAGTGGTCTGAATGGAAATAGTTTGCACAGAAAAAGAATTATAAGGTATAGGGTCTCCCTGGAGGTGCAGTGGTGTAAGCAATTTACTATGAAGCAAACCACAGCCAAGGCAGCCACTGCAGCATGAATTTGATCCCTGCCACTGGCCAGGGAGGGGACCCACATGGCACAGCGGACCTCTCCTACCTTACCTGCTACTCCCCACTCTGTCTCTGGTGTATCCTCTCACTGCCCACACCTCTGGCCTGTACCCCAGCTCTTGTATGCATAAATAATCTTTTTTTTTTTAAAGAAGCATAAGGTCCAAATTTTTAGTAGAAAATATATGATATAGAGGGGGAAAAAAAATCAGGATTTAAGGACAAGTCTGAACTGGGTTTACATCCTAAATTCCTAATGACTAGTAGCGTGACTTTGAAGTAATTTAAATCTCTTTGAGTTTTGAATTTCCTCTATAAGATGAGTCTAATACATACTTTACTAGATTCAACAGAAGAAGAAATGGATTTTAAGATGCTTTATAACTTGGCAAGAGAAGCATAAATATTAATTGTTGTTATAATCATAAACTCTTCTTTGGGGAAAAGTATTACAACTTTTTTGAGGACTTGTTGGAGGTGAAAGGAAAATCTAGAATTGGAAAAGACAGAAAGTGAGCTTTTCTTAGTATAGATAAGGACATAATCCCAGTCCAAGCAACCAAGGAAGGAAGGGGTCCTTTAAAAGTACATTAAGTGTAAGATGTCACTCATAGAGAAAATTGGGTGTGATGTATGTGAAAATGCCTTAATTTTTCTGTAAATATATAATCGAAAAAAGTACACTATGGGTTCAGACAGAACTTATTCATAATAATCAAAAACTGGAAACAGTTCAGATATCCAACCATACAACAATGGATAAACACACTAATATATTCACGCAATGGAATACTATTCAGCAATAAAAAGGAACTTTAAGTACAATCAACAACATGGAAGGATTTCAAAAGTAGTATGCTAAATGAAGGAAGGTTTAAACAAAAGAAGTTTATACAGATTTGGACACACCTGCCTGGGAAGCGTGTAAGATTCTATTTTTATCAAATTATAAGGCAGATAAAAGTAATCTATAGTGGAAAAAAATTAAAAATGGTGGTTGTTTCTGGAGGGTGAGTGTGGGAATTGTGTAAGAAGGGTTTAGAGGAAACTTTCTGGGATGATGGTCATGATTTATAGCTTGATAGTACTTGATTTATGCATTTGTCAAGCCTCAGAGAATGTTTACATAAGATTTGGGAACTTTATGTAAGTTTACCTGGTAGAAAAAAATATTGAAAAAATATTGAACTCTGGGCTTCCCTGGTGGCGCAAGGGGTTGAGCCCTGACTGTGAGGCTTCTGCAGCCACTACAGCATTAATCTGCTCCCCAGCCAGGGAGGGGACCCACATGGTGCAGCAGATCCCTCCTGCCTCACTTGCTTCTCCCCTCAGCAGTGTATTTCAATAAATATGCCTGTTCTGTTCTCCACCTCTCACCCCCCTTCCCATGCCTCAGGCCTGTACTCCAGTTATTGCATGTATAAATAAATAAACCTTTTTAAAAAAAGAAAATATACTGAACTCTAGTTAATGATATGCATGCTTAAATATTTAGGGAGAAATATACTGGTTTCTGTAATTTACTTGAAATGCTTTACAAAGTAAGATATATAATGGATGGGTGAGTGGTAGAAAGATGGATGTGCATGTGATATAGTGTGATAGTGTAAGGGGAGCTCAGAGGATCCTGGTTTGGTGGCAGAGGAGCATGGGCCTGGCTCTGCAGTGCGCTCTTTAACAACCAGGTGCAGCAGAGCATGCCTGGCTCTGGGACACAGTCCCCACCCTGTGCCAAGCAGCTGACTTTGACCCAGGTGAGGTTTCACAAAACCGGTGGGGTTTGGATTTTGAAACCCTTGACAATCAGGTATGAACCAGTGAAGGCAGCAACTGAATTTTGAAACATGCACTAGTTTTGAAAATGAGCCAGTCAGCTTGGAAACCTGTGCTGCTGTTGGGAGGCAAGGGGAGGAGTGAGAAGACCCTGAAAGTCATAAAAGGCAGGGCAGTAGACAGGCTTGGACACATCTGACTGGAAAGACCACTTCAGATCGCCGGCCTGTTGTTTTAGATCATCAACTGCTGCTTCTGCCTCAGGCATGACCAGCACTGCTGGCCTGTGCCCAGCGCCTCTAGAGTTGTCTGCCACTGCCTGATCCTTGACATCGCCTGCTGACTTGGACTGGCACCACTACCCTGTGCCTGGCCATCTCCAGTGGCTGTTGCCTGAGGTGCTGCCTGGCCTGCCTCTGGATTGCTGCTACTGGTGGCTGCAGTGCTGCCTCACCAGCGCCACTGTGACTACTCCAGCTACCATCCTGAGTTGGGTCCTTGTCTATGCTTATGAGTACACCACCAGCTCCAAGCTCTCATTAGAGGGCCAATACCATCCTTCACAAACAGCTTATGGTTGGGATTACTGGACATTGCAGACACTACCTGGGGTAGGATGAATGACCATTACTGGCCTTAGAAACTCCTTTTTTATTTTTAAGTTCTCCCAATAGCCCCTTTGTAATTAAACCCCATTGTTCTGTTGTTGTACTCTGTCTGAGTTGTGTCTTGCAACTGTGAGTGCATGGGTGAGGACCCATGAACTTTGACATTCCCCAGGTCTGGATGGTTTCAATATTGGTAACAGAATATAGATGATGGCTATAATTTGTGTTCCCTTTGCCTAGCACAGTATCTGACATGTACAGAATATACTCATGCAAACCCTGAGTACCTCCCAAGGCTTACAAGAAGGGTTGGCTGGGGCAGGCAGGAGAGTCTACAAGATAATGGAGAAATATGGAAGAGCCTCACAGAGACCTAGAGTGCATTCCATGTACTTAGAAAATAATAACTAGATGCAGAGGGGCCTGTTTGAATTTCCCTCATTTAGCTTTTATCTTGTCCTATTGCTTCCTGAAATCCTTTTTAGATGAAGCCTTAGGTTGGCTCACTTAACCACCACTCTCCTCCCCTCCTAGTTAGAACTGTTGAAAAACTAAAAAAAAATCACCTTTATCAGATACCTGATTACTTGCAGTTAAGCTGCCAATTATTTGCATTCACACAAGACAGGTGAATTGGAAGTGAAGACCATTTCCCTGCTCTCTTTCAGCTCCTTCTTGATTCTCAGGGAAGCAAGGATGTAGAGCTGAAAGTGTTTATGCAGCTGAGGCATTTTCCAGCTTTCTGAGGAATGTGGTGCAAGTGTAGCAGCATCTCAGGTCTGATCTCCCAAATCAAGATCACAGCCATGGAGTAGGATGGCGGCGTGTTAAACTGATCTGAAACTGGATCCCTGTGGCACAAGCCCTGGGGCATGACCAGCTTTCGCCTGCTGCCTGAGCAGCAAGGCATGATGGCTTTGTTGGCTCTGCAGCCACCACAGCTTGTGGGCCAGCTGGTGCAGGCTGCTCTGAAAGTGGCAGAAAAGGGGGGTTGTCACTGCCTGTGGCCCCCAGCAAAAGTAGCCCTTCTTGGGCTCTGGTAGCTGGGCTTTGCAGCCAGCCTCAGCCCCCTATCTGTGGGCAGCTCCTTTCCTGCCTGCGGGGAGCACTCAGGTTGGTCTAATGACACAGGCTGGGCTGGGTGCACAGCAACAGTCCCCAGCCAGCCCTGGACTCCAATATGGAGATAACCCCCAAACCCTATGGCTAATGGTTCAGGATTGCGAGGAGCAGCATTGGGACCCACGGGAAGCTCCGGTGCTATGGCTTCCTGGAGCTGCAGGCTGAGAGGCTACAATGCATAGGGCCAACAAGGCAGGCTCCCACTGGCAGCCTGCCCTACAGTAGATGGAACACAAGAGTGCCGCAGGGTCTCCTGAATTGTCAAACCTGGCCATGCTGAGGGGAGCCAGGTGCAGTGTGTCTCCAGCCCCACTGAGGCTGGCTCTGGCCCATAAGCCTGCCCTAGCTTCAGTGTAGTTTGAGTCTGGGCAAGCACTGTGGGTTTTCTCTTTTGTATTTACCTTTTGTCTAGATCATAAATGGACCAATCAGGATCGAGCTCTCCAGTCATTCATTGAGGGCTTGACTTTATTATGCAGACTGAAGATGTAGTGAGTTTGCTTGGTGCTTAACCAGCACCAATCAAGAGTTTGACTGAAAAACAATCCAATCAGGATTGTAGAGTAGGAACCCTGAAGAGAACATAAGTTCAGCACGAAGCCAGTTTGACTGACTCAGCAGATGGTCTCTGAAGCAGCACTGAGCAGACAACCTCTGTAGGATGCAGCAAACCTCTGCAGACTCAGATCTCTGTAGGCCTCCAGGCCTCCATATACCTTTGCAGAGACTCGGCCACTTCACTTCACCTCTGGCCCTGCCTCTGACATTGCCTGCAAGGAGCACTGTTGGTTGTGGCCAGGTGTTTTAAAGAGCTGGCTGCTGTCAGTTCATGTCAATAGCTCACAAAGAGCTGTAACATCAGTGTCCATGACACTGCCTCCTGGTGACCAGTGGTGACTACTGGCAGTACTGCCCAGCACTAATCATCAGTGCTGACAGGTAAGTAGCCATCTGTGTCCAGTCACCTTTGAGCCACCTGTGTCCTGTCTACCACTTCTGATAGTCTGGCGTTGCCTGCTGGTGCTGTTTCCTCTGTTGCTGTCTGGTCTGGTGTCCAGTGCTGTCTAGACCGGCCTTCAGACTGTTGTTCTGAGTTGCTGCAGTCACCTCAGCAGCCCCAGCTGTGGGCACTTCCAGCTGCCAGCGTGAGTTGAATCCCAGTCCACTGCTTACCAGTGTGCCACCAGGTCCGGATGCATTGATGGCATTGATGGGTCAGTGCCATCTTGCACGAGCAGCTTTTGCTTGGGACTAATAGACACTGCAGACACTATCTGGGGTAAGAGAGCTGACCACTTGTGACCTTAGAAACTCTTGTTTCCTCAGTCTCCAGTATGTTGAGTAAATCTCACTGTAGTTGCACCTTGAGCCCGTGTGGTCTTGCAGCTACTATTGCACAGGTGAGACCCCAGACAGTGACCTGCCCCCCAGTGTCTTTGACACTGTTTTGGTGCTATTTTAGATCCATCTGAGTGATATCCTAGGGGTGGGGAGGTGTCATTCATGGACTCCTACAGCAGGACACACAGCTTTAATTCTTCCTACCATTTGGTAAGCATCTAGTTCCATGTATTAAATTCCTTCCTGCTTAAAGTATCTGGAGTGGTTTCCATTTCTTGCACTGATTCCCAGCTACAAAAGTTAAGAAAGCAGTTTGAGTGAGTAGGGGGAGGTTCCTGCACATGGAAATGGGTTACATTTTTAAGTTTCTGACAATGGGTACCCTTTCAAGTAACCGTTTACCCCTGTGCCAAGCACTGCACTAGGGGTTGGCCTCAAGACAGTGGTACCAAATAGTAACTCAAATGATTAGCATTTTGTGCATAGCTTATTCACCTCTAATATCTCATGTCAATCCCTTCCCAACCCCATTTGGGGGATTAACATTTGTGTGCTTCCTATGTGGCATATATATTTTACTTAAATTTTGGAACACCCTAGGAAGTAGGCACTGTTATAACCTCCATAACTTGCCAGAGGTCTCACTGTTATTAAATAGCAGGGCCAGCACACACTCCTATCTTTTTATTCAAATACTATATTCTTAAGGGATATCAAAGTCATAATTTTAGTTCCTCAGAAGGCATAATTGTGTTTAAAAACATAATGTGTATAAACTTGAGGAACTGTTATCATTGAAAATCCTTTTCTCTATGTTCAAAGTTTTCAAGGTAAGGGGAACATGCCATTTGGCTAGAGAGGTCCTTGGCTGGTGCAAGTTAGACCCAACTCACAATGGACAAAGGGGGTAGGAGGCAGCGGCAGAGGCAGAAAAGGAAAACCAGTTGCTGCCACCACAGCCCTCTCATTGAGGCAGCTCTTTATCTCCCACACCATTGTTTATAGCTCAGAGGACACCATCCGGACCTAATAAATGAAAATGTCCATTGGGAAGGGGAAAAACACACACATGCCCCCTCCATATACAAAAGAACATTTGTGCCAGGCAGCCTGAGAGGCTGACACACACCAAGGGTTTGCCCCTCCTTCCTTCACCCCTAGAAACAGACAAGAAAGGCAGCTTTCTGGTATTTCACAAAGGGGGGAGGTGGCAGCAGGGAAGAGAACACACTCTCCAAAACTGCTGACTTGATTCATCCCCAAACTGACACAATGCGGAGAGGAAGACTTCAGGAAATGGGCAGATTATGTTCAAGAAAAGATTTCCTGCAAGCAGTTAACGGGAAACTTACATGAAAAGCGAGGACTAAAAATACACAGACTGCTGGAAGATAGTATGAGGACTTCTAGTACATAAAAGTGTCTCAGAAAGCTACTGGGCTTGGCACACTCCCTGTCCACCAACCTAGTGAGATTAATTTAGCATTGGCTTTATTCCCTAGAAAAGCTTATCAAGCACCTGGTATGATTTAAATTTCAATTTAACATTCATAAGTTCTCACTGTGTTCTAGGCTGTCTATGCATATTAGTCATTACAGCACAGAAGGCAATGCCCTAGTGTCTTATACACAGATAGCGTGACTGAAATGATGAAAGACGTGGAAAGGTGGTGCAAATGATACTCTGTGTTTAAGTGAATTGTGACTGTCAAGGAATAAACCTCACAATTTAAGAGTTAGGAACGTCTAAAGGATTGGAAAACCTTCATAGAGGTAGCAATGGAATACAGAAAATTTGTTTGCACTGAAGCCATCTGTTATGACAAGGCCTGGCATGAAAGGTAGGAAAACTAAAATGCAAACCTAGGAGATCAACAAGTAGCTATTAGGCGGTGTTGTTGAAAAACCCTGATTTTGAGACAACTTTCTGAAGGTGCTTAGAGGCAAAAGGAGGCCCACTGAGTTCCCTCCAAGCCTGAATGCCTGAGAAGAAAGTTGAGTTAGATGGAGTGAGCTTGTTTCTTCCCCTTGCTTTATACAGTAAACGATAACATTTCATTCAAGGTCTTTTCAATATAATATTGATGATATTAAAAAAATCCAGATAGACACTGAGCCAAATAACCTTGAGGACATGATGTTTCACTTAAAGTTGTGGTTTCCAAGAACCTATTAACAACATTATGTCAGGACCTACTGCACTTTCAGTAAGTCTAATTTTGCCAAATTAGCCAGACATTTATTGAGCCTGAACGCTAGCGTGTCCGTGGCACCAAACGAGCAATCAAGAAAATCTAAGAAGGAAAGACATCTCCTTCAACTCCCAGAGGTCAGGAGAGCAGTGGGGCTGCCCCTGCTGTGAGTTCTGAAGGGCCCTGCCCCTTGTCATCCCCTTGTCCACGCCTCAGTGGGTTGTTTATAGTCCTTCGCAGCACCCAGAAGTTTTGGACCCCCCCACCCCACCCCATGCAAAGGAAAATCTTATTATCAAACATACAGACACATACGATTGAGCCTTTCTTCCAGGTTTATAATGAGCCATTTAAGGCCCATGATCTTTAATGTCATATTTTTATATCCAGTGAGAACCAGGGGTGAAGGTACACTGGAAACAAATCATAGGTGGTTTTACGTAATTAGGATCCAGGGAGGCTGGGCTGGGAGAATGGCAAGTTGTTGTTTTTACACTGCTGATCTAAGCTTGTGGTAACATCCTGTGGATATGGCTGCTGTTGCTGGTCCTAACTTCACTAATCTCCTGGCAGCATCTGAAGCTGTTGGGCACTCCTTCTTTCCTAAATGCTGCGCTGCTGCTCCTAAATCCTTTGAATAATCTGGTACCACAACTTTCTGCATCACTGTGCTCCTTTTCAGTCCTTGTGGGGATCCTTGTAAGGTCCCAGGATTTCATTCTCAGCTTCCTCTTTTTTGTTTTTTTAAAAGATTTATTTATTTATACATACAAGAGCTGGGGTACAGGCCAGAGTTCAGGCCAGTGAGAGGATTCACGAGAGACAGATTGGGGAGCAGAACAAGCAGGCTGACAGAAACACACTGCTGAGGGGAGCAGCGGGCGGGCGAGGCAGGAGAGGTGAGGCAGGAGAGGTCTGCTGCTCCATGTGGGTTCCCTCCCTGGCCGGAGGCAGGGATCGAACTCTTGCTGCAGTGGCTGTGGTTTGCTTCATAGTGCGTTGCTTAACCCACTGCCCAACCAGGGAGGCCAGTTTCCTCTTTTCTTACTCTAATAGTCCTTGGTGACTTAGATTTCTATTACTGCACGGACTATTCTTAGACTTACATCTCCAGATTACACTTCTGGGGCTACCAGGAAGCCACGGGCGGAGTCAATATTTTCACCTCCATCTGGCTCATTCTTCCTAGTCTCTGAGTCAGAAGAAAGGTTAACTGGCACCCCAAATTTCCCAGACTTTAGTGAACTGTTTAAGAACTAAGATTTTGAGTTTTGTCTAGTCTTTGAATGTCTGCACATTAGAAAGTGGGGCAAAATTCGTCACAGCTAAGTCAGAGTCATAACTACGTTAGGAGGAGGCAGGAGAGTAATAAAAAATGGAATGAAATATTTCCTCTTCTAATAAATTATATGAGGAAAATAACAAGTAGAGGGAATTTGTGAAAAAATAATGGAGGTTTGAGCAAAAGGAAACAAAATTCCTCCCCCATAGAAGAGCATCATGCTAAGCACTTTTTCCTCACACTACCTGAAAGTCAGCTAACGTGAGACATAAAAAATGTTCTGTGAATATAGTTGTGAAAATAGCAACTGAGTGCCTCCCTACATTCCAGAGGGCACATTCTATGCAGAACCTGAAATTAAAGAGCTCCAAGATTAGTTAAGGAGTCATGTGTATTTTTAAAATACAAAGTAGTAAATAAATCATAAGTGATATTAAGAATTCAGAGTGGCTGAACAAGTGCCATCGTCTGGGAAGTCTAGGAAGGCTTTGTAAGAAAAAAACCTAGACATGGGCCAAGTCAGTATGAAGGCATGAACTACACTATCCTTCCTGGTTGACCCATTTCTTTGGACCTAACAACAAGGACTTTCTAAACAAATTCCTTACACATGTAAGTAGAGTATAAGATGTTAAGTAATTATCACTTCAATCTTTAGAAAAGCACTATGAGGTGGGTTATCTCTTATCATCATCAATATCACAACACCAAACATTAACTGAATGTTAAGCAACATCTCATTCTGTTGGCTGCATAACATCATATATCATTAGCAATCTGTCTTCCTTCACTATAGTCTAGACAAGCACCATCTGCTTTCCTAGCCTTCCGTCTAATCGGAGGAATTCATGTGTTCATAGTTCTGGACAATAAGACACAAGAAGAAGTCTTCTGAGTTACCCTGGGGAAACTTTTGATTTTCTTGTAGAATCTAACTTATTTTCATGAAGTTGAAAGTCAATACATTATGGATGGCTGATAGGCAAGATATAAAAAAATAAGCATCCTTGACAACAACAGTGAGTCTCTAAACCAAAGGAAGCAAGTATATAATTTACCTTTCATGTAAAGTGATATTTAAACCACTATGAGTCAAAAATATTTCTGATGTAAATATCTCCCATGGATGGAACTGGAAGGGATTATGCTCAGCGAAGTAAGTCAGAAGGCAAAAGAAAAATACCAGATGGTTCCTCCCCTAGGAGGAATATAAGGGAACCAAATAAGGATTAAGGAAAGGAATGAGAACAATCATAATAATAACAACAACAATAAAGACACAAAAACCAAAAATGAAAAGACAAGGACAAATTGAGGACACTTGGTGGGGAGGGGAAGGGTTGAGGGTAGATGGGAGCACGGGGGAACTGAGGAGATGGTGCACTGGTGATATGGTGATGAGGAATACATGGGGATTACAATTGATGTCAAATATGTATAACTTTAAAAATATAAAATAAAGCAAAAATAAATAAATATCTCCCATGTGTCCAGCCAAGGTAATAGTAACTGTTCAAGTAACTGTTGAGCCCTGTGCCAAGCACTGCACTAGGGGTTGGCCTCAAGACAGTGGTACCAAATAGTTACTCAAGTGATTAGTATTTTGTGCATAGCTTATTCACCTCTAATATCTCATTTCATCTCCCTTCCTAACCCCATTTGGAGGGATTAACATTTGGGTGTTTCTTATGTGGCTGGCACTATATGTATACTTTGCTTAAATAAACAGAAACAATTCAAACTCATGTCTGACAGATTCAAAGCTCTTACTCCTAACCACTGACACAAGAGCAAACGATTCTGTGAAACCCTGGGTGTCTTAATGATGATTCCTGTGGTTGCTTAGGTTAGAGGGACTAGTTATTTCCTGACAGTCACAATCATTCTCATCATGAAACATTATATTGTGGGCATATTTTAATAATATGTTCCCCAAACATTTATATGTATTTCAGTGGTTCTCAGTCTAAGGGCAAAGAGGTTCAACTTATTTGACTTATATCAGTTATCGTCTGATTCCCTTCTTGACAAGTCTGTGACCCTCACCTTTTATTTTGAATTTCCTTTACATTTGAAATCCAGAAAAATTTAACATTTTCCTACAGACACTTTCCATTACCTCTTTTTTTTTTTTTTTTTTTGGCTCTCATTTGAACTTTCAAGATGGCCACAGATGAGTTCTGTCCTTGTTTCCTATGTGATGATGCACAAGTGTCATTTCAACAAACTAAGCATTTGGTAACACTCAAAAATATAAAGCAGGCTGTTTCTGGAGAATCATTTTTTGCACATAAAGAAAACTGGAAAATCGTACAAAAATATTTCAAAGCTTAAAACAACACTGAGCTAATGATGACAGAGATCAGCTATTGGCAGCTGTTAGGGATTTCATGGCTTTACTCTTCAAGTAAAATGCAGTCCTCATCTGTGGTTTTTACTGGCCATTACATAGGAGGGTTAATGGGACTGCTTTAGGCTGTCAGGGCAAGCTTAAGATATGTTCTTTATGTGGATCTCTAAGAGCAGACATTCGCTCTGCAGAGCAGATAGGTCACCTTCTTCAACCAATTAGCTAATTGTCGCAAATCTCTTCTCATAGATCAAGAAAGTGTCTTGTGAATGAACTCTGTTCATGAAAGAAAGCAAGAGTCTTCTGTTTCCTTTTGAAGACTCTATTCAACTCTAAGTCCCCTCCAATATACAAAATTCTAAAAGCTACAAATGAGATCAACTTCAATAACTTAATCCTTCCAGCTTTACAGTGAATGAGTGTTTTTTTGACTATCAGGTTTTTTTTCTTTTTTTTTTTAAGGATAAATTGTTTTTTAAAAGGAGCTCTTGAATGCACCACATATGAAATGGTAGACAAAAGAACAAATAGTTTTGTTGGCCATCTTTGGCTGTTCCCATCAAAACCTGCCAGCTGATGTCATTCTGGATACTTTCTACTCTGCTGTCCAAGCTAGGTAGGGTCTTCCTAGAAAACTTTATATTCTTACCAAAACAAAGCACCAAATTTTAAAAGCATAGGCCCATCTGGGAGATTGGTAGGTGGTTCTTACTAAATAAACAGCTGTAATTAGTTCCTTTTTGTGGTTAATACTAGATACAGGAGACAACCTTCTATTTGGATCAGAGAGGTAAGACTTGCTGAAAATCAAACATCTTGCATTGAGTGAAAAGATATCCTTATTTACACCATTTGCAAACTATTTCTCACTAATGCTTATTTTCCTGCTTCCAAATACACTGATTCCCACCCCCCTCCAGATTTTTATACCTCCCTGTGCTATAACTCTACTTAGAACTCTTTCTTCAAAAGTCTAATATCCAGAACAATAATAATAACAATAACAGCAATAAAGACACAAAAACCAAAAATGAGGAGACAAGGACAGACTGGGGACACTTGGTGGGGAGGGGAGGGGG
>JAGFMF010012144.1:3403817-3422788 GCA_019455555.1 Galemys pyrenaicus | reverse complement strand
GAGCACGAGGGACTGAGGTGATGGTGCACTGGTGAGATGGTGATGGGGAATACATGGGGATTACAATTGATGGCAAGTATATGTAAATTTTAAAATAAATTTATATTAATTAAAAAAATTCATTCAAAAAAAAAGTCTAATATCCCACAAACAATCCATAGACAAAAGGGAAAGCCCATATCTCTTGCATCTAGGGACACTGGAAAAGTTTTCCTGGAGAAGAGCTAAGGGCTAAAATAAAGAATGACAGGATTTCATCCTTTATGGGAAAGATGGGGGAGGAAGTAAAAGGGAGTCTCTCAGAGAAGAGAGAAAGGAATGAGTATGTACTTTGTGACAAGTACCACGCTAAGTAGCTTCACACAAATTCTCATTACACCTTACAAATTCTCATCCAGAGGTAGTGAGTAAGGTAGGTATTATTAGTATTCTCTCAGCAACTTTAACCAGCCTAAGAAATATGCCTAAGATTACAAAGCAAACAAGAAGTAATTCTATGTCTTAGACCCAGATTGAGCTCCAGATCATCTCTTGACTCATCACACTAAAGACCAATGGTATTGAGGTGGAAAAGGAGAAGATTTATTCAGGGAATGGGAACTGAGCCAATAATGGTGAGCAAGTGTGTAGCAGCATCTGAGTATCTGCCCTTCGGTCACCATTTAAAAAAAAAATCCCCCAAGAGAGAGAGTTTGCTATTAGGTGTATCTAGAATGAAACTTGATAAATTTGATAAGATTAATCAGAACAGGCAGCAAATCATACATTTAAAGAAAGGATTTGTAGCCTGAAGCCGATATATGAATCAGATACTGCTGTTCAAAGTGGATGAGGAATGTTAAGCCATATAATCAGGTTAAAGGAATTGGGTGTAGTGCAAAAAACATGGTAAATGCAAGCCACTAGATGGTTTGGGGCACCTTGAATGACAGGTGTAAGAATTTTACTTCATTTTATAGGCAACAAGAGAGCTCTGGATGTTGCTAGAGAGGGAAAAATCACAGTAGTGGGGAGGACAGTGATACCCAAAATGGTTTTAGATTGTTAGAGAACAGCCTGGATATCAAATCATTGTTGAGGAGGACAGTATGTTCTTCAGTCAAATACACCCAAATTAAATATATAGCCTCACTGCCAAGAACTCCCATAGATTAGAGTGGGAAGGTCAAAAAGAGGCAGAAAGCAGGACACTTTTGTCTTTGTTTCACAAAATTCCTCTTTTTCATGATAGCAAAGATCTTTTTTCCCCTCACTATTCTCCCTTTACTACCAGCCTATACTCTGTCTCAGTTATACTTCTCTTTAGGAATCTTCTTCCTTTCACTACCTCTCAAAATTTCTGATTAAATATCATTTGACTGGATAAGTGTAACAAGTGAGAGTTTTAGTACTGCTTTAAAAAACCTCACAATTTAAAACCTCTGTGAAAGGGAGAGAAATGTAAAATATATCGTATTCTTGTTCCTAAGGACAATACAAACTTTGCCTACTAAATTATGATCAGAGCCAAAACTGAGTGAAATGAGTTCTCTGCATCTTCTCTATGAAAGCACAGCAAGAATAAATATAAGGGGGGGGGGGAAGAATAAATATAAGGAGTGCCTCATTCTGTGACATGCAAATATATTCACAGCAGCAAAAATTTCTTCTTAGACCCCACCCTTGTACCACTGCTCACGCTCATCCTCACACCTCACTGACCTTCACCTCTGTATTGAAATTATAATCATCCTTCACCACCCATATTAAATGCCACCTTCGCCGGTTTGTTTTCTTTGATCTTTTAAATGAAATATAAAACTTTTCCAATCTATTCCCTTTTAACACCATGTCTGTACCTCTTATTACAAATCACAAAAGGACTTATGAGACAGTTTCTCATAACCGTTTCTTATCTCCCATTCTATTCACTTAATAAAAAATGTGGACATCTCTTATAGTTCCAAGAGTAGCACATGTACTTTATTTAACTAGGAGGCTCTCAAATAAAATGAATTCATGAATATATTACTTTCAGTGAGCTTTTATATATATTATTTCAGGACACGATTACCCCTAATTTAGAAATAAGAAAATGAAGGTTTATAAAGGTTAATTGTTTTAGGAAATAGGTCATACTTTCTAGAAAGACTGAGACAAAAAGCTTAGATATGAGGATTTGGATGGAATCTGGGTACCTCTTAGATAATAGTGTGCCATATTTTACTGAACTCACTGAGAATATAAATTGGTAATTTTATGAATAAATTTGTTGATTTGTATATAAGAATCATAAAGAAAATCATGTAACCTGAAACATGTCTACTTTTAGAAATCTATCTTTATGAAATATCAAGAGATGTAAACAGGCTTAAGAATGAAGATGGCCATCATATTGTCTTTAAAATAGTGATAAAAGTCAGAAAATTTTTGTTTCCCAATTAACACACTGAAAATATTTCTCTTCTCTCTTAAATTCCAAAAATGTGACAAGAAGTATAGGCATAATAACATTAAGAGTTGTCCGTAGTGTGGGGCTAGAGGAATAAAGGGAGAAAAGGCAACAGCCCAGAAATCTATCTATCTAAAAGATAAAAAGATAAAAAGAGATGAACTACACTGTACCTGTAGCTACAGAAATCCAAAGGTAAAGGAACTTGAAGAAAAGCTGCACCAGAAGTCAATGCTGCACCTTGGTGAGGCCTAAAAAGATGCCAAGTTGGATATTACAGCAGCACTGTCCAATAGAAATGTAAAGGTAATGTGAGCTACATATGTACTTTAAAATTTCAAAAGCAAAATGAAATAGGTAAAACGAATTTAAATAATATATCCAAAATATATTATTTTGACAATGGTACTAAGTCTTTGAACTTAGTACCAAGTCTTTGAACTTAGTACCTAAAGACACTGTTGAAAGATGCTATTTCACATTTATAGTACAACAACTCAGTTCAGACGAGCCAGATTTCACATGCTCAATAACTTGCATGTGGCTCAAGGCTGTCTGTCATAATCAACAGAGCATAATTAAGGAGGACAAGAAGACTAGGAAAAGGAGCAGAAAGCAAAGGAGTAATTGAAAAACTGTATAGAGAGCAAACAGGGAAAATATTTTAGATATGCAAGGACTTAAAAAGTGTAACTTCTAAGCATTATTTCTGAAAAAATTACAATAGATGCTTTGTAACAAAATTTAAGAGCATTTTAAGAGGGTGACATGAGGTACAAGAAAAGAGACTTAATCCAGGACTTTAATGACATGATAGCAGGCCTTGAAGCTAGGCCAGGGATTCAGTGAATTTAGAGAAGAATGTATCAAGATAAAGGTCAATGGCGAAGCTACTCAGGTCCTGCAATATCCTGCAAGGTCCCACCAGCCACCAGGCCCCACCCACCCAGTTTGAGCCTGAGCACTGCTTGGGAAGAAGCCAGAGCCAACCCAGGTCCCACAGTGTTCTGAGAGATACCACCAGCCACCTGGCCAGTTCGTTAAAAGCCTGGACGGGCATCAGAGATACAGTCAGAGCAACCCCAGGTCCTAGAAGTCATATCAACTGCCTGCCCACCCAACAGAGAGAACAAATCATCAGAATCCAGCTACAAAGACATGCAAGATATATTCTATCAGATACAGAGTTCAAAGTTGCCATGATAAAGAAATTCAAAGAAATGAAAAAAAATAAAGATGGTCTTTAGAAATAAACAGTAGAGCAAAACTGAAGCTTTAGCTAACAAAGGGAGATATAGATTATAAAAAAGATTAATAGATGAGATGAAAAATTCTGGAGAAAGTTATGCGAGTAGAATAATCACCAAATATGAGGGTGCATCAGTGATCTTGAAGATGAAATGAAAAAAGAATCCAGTTTTTTTAACTTCTGTTAAAAAAAATATGACTTTATGAGGAAAGGCAATATAAGGATAATGGGGTGAGAGAGAGAGCAAAAGGAATAGAGACCTTAAAGATACAATGAAGGAAAACTCCCCAAACCCAGAAGAGGAACTAATCCATGAAGCTAAAAGAATACCAGGGTACCTAAATAAAATGAGACCTACACTAAGACATAAAGAAGTAAAAACTCCAAGAATTCAAGACAAAGAGAATAGAAGCAGGAGAGGAGAAAAAAACAGATAACTTATAAAGGAACCTCCATCAGGCTAACACAGGACTTTGCTGAAGAAACACTACAAGTGCGGCTAGAATGGAATGATGTGATTAATATACTGAAAGATAAAAATTGCCAAGCAAGAATTCACTATCCTGAAAAGCTCTCCTTTAGATATGATGGAGAAATAAAGGCCTTCTCAGAAAAATTAAAATTGGAGAAATTTGCAAAACTAAACCATCCCTCCATTAAGTAGTGAAAGAAGTACTCAAAACCAAAGAGAGGCACATACACAAAGAACTAAGTAAGGCAATAGACAGAACCACAAAAATGAAGGACTTTCATATATCAATAATCAGCATAAATGTAAATGGACTGATGGCACCAATTAAGACACAGGGCATGTACATGGCTGGATTAGGAAACAGAATCCAAACTTCTGCTGTCTCCAGGAGACACACCTAAGCTCCAAAGACAAATACAGGCTCAAAGTAAAAGGCTGAAAAAAAAAAAAACCCTACAAACAAACAGGACCCAAAAGAAGCAAGGGAGAGCCATAGTTATACCAAATAAAATAGGATTTCCAATGAAAAAGGGTAACAGGTGTTCGCTTCAGCAGCACATATACTAAAAAGGGTAACAGGTTGGGGGTGGTGATACCATATAACAATTAAGCGAACAATACATCACAAAGACATGCCACTCATCAGTGCATGGAGCACCAAATGATGGAGCACCAAAATACATTAGGCTACTACTATCAACTCTGAAGACATTGGAAAAAACACATTTGTGGTAGGGAACGTCATTACTGACTGTCAGCATTGTACTGATCAACTAGACAGAAAATAAACAGAGACATGAAAACTTTAAAGAATTAGATTGCATGGACCTGAAAGTTATAGGGCACTGCAGCCCCCAAAAGCAGAATATATACTTTTTTCTCACGTTCACATGGCACATTCTCCAGAAGGGACCATAAACTGGGTCACAAGAAAAATCACAGTTTGAATCAATAAATTCACAGTTTGAAATCATACCTGAAATAAAAGTATCAAACTAGCAATCAACCACAAAAGGAAAGAAGAGAAATCTTTTAAGAGACTGAAAACACACTACTGAAAGACTACTGGGTTAATGAAATCAAGAAGAAATAAGAAAAATACTTCATTTGATAATGTGAACATAAGTTCTGCATTCCAGAACTTCTGGAATGCAGCAAAAGTAGTAATATGAGGAAAGTAAATAGCAACTGAGAGCACATCAAAAAATAAGGAACAGATTAAATAAATTACCTGCTCGCTCATCTTGAGGAATTAGGAAAAGAACAAACAAAACTAAAACCCAATAGAACAGAAATAATAAAAATCAGAGCAGAAAAAAATGAAATAGAAATTTAAAAAGACAGTCCAAAAGAATAATAACACCAAAAGCTGTTCTTTGAAAAAATTAATAAAAACTGAGAAACCTCTAGCAAGACTCACTAAGAAAATAAGAGAGAAATATAAAATAAATAGGATCAAAAATGAAAGAGAAGAAGTTACAACAGTGTCTGCAGAAATTCAGGGAACAATTAGAGATTACTGGGATTATTTATACACCAACAAATCCAACAACCTAGAAGAGATGGGAAAATTCTTAGAATTAAACAATCATCTGAGACTGAATAGAGAAGAAATAGAAATTCTGAACAAACCAATCACAAGCAAGAAAACTGAAATAATAATCAGAGCTCTTCCAAAAGTCCAGGACCAGATGGCTTCACAAGTGAGTTCTACCAAACTTTAAAAAATGAACTAATACCTACCCTGTCTAAACTCTTCCCAAAAAATTGGAGAAAAAAAAATGAATACTTCCAAACACATTTTATGAGGCCAATTTTATTCTAATATCAAAACCAAACAAAGACAACACAGAAAAACAAAACTATAGGCCAATTTCCTGAATGAATATAAGTTCAGTAAAATCTTAGCAAACTGGGGCCTCCCTGGTGGCGCAGTGGGTTAAGCAATGCACTATGAAGCAAACCGCAGCCACTGCAGCAGAAGTTCCATCACTGCCATTGGCCAGGAAAGAGGACCCACATGGTGCAGAAGACTTCTCCTGCCTCCCCTGCTGCTTTCCTCAGCAGTGTACTTCAGTTGATCTGCCTGTTCTGCTCCCCACTCTGTCTCTGGTGAATCCTCTCACCTCCCTGGACTCTGGCCTGTACCCCAACTCTCATATGCATAAATAAATCAATCTTCAAAAGAAACAACTTAGCAAACTGAATCCAATAATGTATTAAAGGATAATACACCATGACCTAGTGGGATTTATACTAGAGACAGAAGGGTGGTTCAGCATTTGAAAATCAATCAATGTAGTTCACCACATCAAGAAAAACAAAAACCATATGATTATATCAATAGATGCTGATAAAGCATTTGATTAGTGTCAACATTCATTTATGATGAAAACCCTCAAAAAACTGGGGGATAAATGGAACAAATGTTAACACAATAAAAACTGTATGCAACAAACCCACAGTTAACATCATTTTCAATGATGAAAAATAAAAGTTTTCCCACAAGATCTGGTACATGACAATGACACTATTTTTACCACAACTATTTAACAGTTTTGGAAGTCCTGGCTAAATCAATTAGGAAAGAGGGGGATATAATATGAATCTGAATTGGGAAAGAAGTACAGCTATCATTATTTTCAGGCAAGAAAACATACATACAAAACCCTCAGGACTCCACTTGGAAAAGATTAGGACAGGAAGTGCTGGTGAGGGTATAAAGAAATAATGGTGGAGCGAAGACTGGTCCAGCCCTATGGAAAGCAGTATGGAGGTTTCTCAAAAGATTAAAAATGGATCTGCGGTAATCCCACCCTGATGGTGTCACTTATCTGTGGAATACAGAGAAATGAAAACAAAGAACCAGATAAAGATAAGCTTAAAATGCTTTTTTCTTTATCAGGAAAAAAAAAGGCAATTAGAAACTCCAAGGAAAACAAAAAGTAAAGACAAGGTATAAATATGAAGTAAAGATAACATGGCAAGTGATGGCATATTGAATCAATTTGATCTTGATGTTGAGAACATTGCCCTTTAAATGACACAGGTTTAGAATCATAGAACTTAATTTTCTGTTATGGGTCAAATTATATAACTCAGATCTGTTGTGAATATTTATATAATTATAATAATGCAAAGAACTTTTATTGGTTTTTAATTCTTAGACTCAATCCACAGGTAGAATTTAAGACTTATTCGATAGATCTGAAAGTAAATGTTATTTAGCCATATGATAAATATTTCCGAGAACAGGATAAAACTAATATAATTTTATCAGCTGGAGACTTAAAATACTTTGTAGGGAGAGAAAAACAATTTTATACGTAGGTAGATCGTTAAGTCACAAGAGACAAGTTTGATTTAGAGAGTTTAAGGAACTCATGAAAATCCACCTATAGTAAACAGTACATTTGCATTCAATGATGGATCTGGAATCAAACCAGGTAAGCTTGACATCAAAGATAATGCTATGATTTCCTTTCATGCTTGGGTACCCTCAGAATAGCATCCCCTGATGGCCAGAGATAGTGTTTCTGGAGATTTCCTTCATCAAACTGGTAAACTCTCCCAACTGAGGGAGTTTTAGCAGCCATTTTCAAAGGAGCCTGACAGGTTGGAAGTAGGGTGCTCCACTGCTTGGGAGGCTAAGAAGAATCCCTTTGCTAAACTCCAGCATCTGCTGGTATTTTGTTAACACTTGGCTTCTTCATATTTACCCACCCACTGGTTTCCCAGAGACAAAAAGCCAAAAAATATTTTGGCTGAATAGGCAAATGGGTCACAGATGACAAAGGTAAAAAAAATAAACAAAAATCAAGACATTCTGTAATAAGCTTTTAACAAGCAAAAACAAACCACACAGGTCTCTGTTCTGTATTTTTTCTTATTCTCTTTGAGTTGACCATTTTGTGAAATAATCTGTGGTATACATTTCATTTATGTAGAATAAGTGAGGCGAGTGGGTCATGTTGTAAGTTTAAGTAAACCTATAGTCTTATAGTCCCCTGGAGCCAGGCTCAGAGACCAAGAAAACTTGGGCTTAAAAGTAGGCCTGAGAGAGAAATCAGGGGAATCTAGGATCTGGAAGAGTAGTTTAGGACAGGGACCAACACTGGACAGAGTAAGACCTGGGCTCTAGGATTAACTCTTATCTAATCATCCATGAGACTTTGGCAAAACAGGACCTAAGCCTGAGAGCCTCAAAAGATTGGATTGATCAAGTTTTTCAACTTTTAACAAAGGTCCTTCATTTATAATCAAAAATACTCTTTCTCCTAAGCCCTCAAGATTCTCATGCACTTCCTCTTTGAAGATTGCTCTGTTGTTTATTCCCCAGCAGCCAAGTTTTCTTTTCTGAAATCTGTACTACAAAAACAGACAATAAAATGTTCCAATATAAATTATAATAGCAAATATAAATATTTTAAGAGTATATATAAATATATAATGAAATTTTGTGAAAATCATGTGTGTTATGAGAATTGGAAATAAATGTTCTAAAACAAGTTGTAGTGTTTTTGGTTCCTCATTTCCATTCATGACTTAGCGTGAACTGCAGTTTTATGAAGGCTTCTTTGCTCCCTCTTCACACAGTTAAGAATTCACCACAGGGACATGTGCTTTTGTGCTCATTTAACTAGAGCCTCCTCCCCCAAACTATGCTCTGCCAAATTGTTTCTGGTAAGCAACTCTGAAAAATAAAAATTCCCCAGACGTTCGGACAAGTGTGTGAGAGGAACTGAAACATTCCCCCTTGTGTCCACTTCTGTACTGGGAGGATGGGTGGGTGGTAGAGGGAGGGAAGTTGCGGAAGAAGCTTTTAGAGGAAACACACTTGTAGGATTTTTGCTCAAACAGTTCAGTAATGTATCCAGCTGTTGACTGAGGCAACAGTCAGTTCTAAACCATGGAAGAGCAAGGAGGTCAGAGTTCTTACTTCTAAAGCAGGAAAGGTATAGGAATAGGAATAGGCTTTGCCTATTATAGTCAAGTACCTATATTCTAACTTAATAACGCTCAATGCCAGTGTTAGAAGGCACCTTTCATATTAATTAGTCAACAGTCCCCCATTTTTAAAAAGTAGTGGAGCCCTTCATTTTTACATACAAAATTTTATGCAAAACCATAATATCTAAAAGCAAATAAAAACAAAACCTCTAGTAGGGGTAGAGGGACACAGGCAGATAGTTCTGCCAACTCAACTGCCATCATTCCTTTCATCAGCCACCTCTTTGGAATTTTAGGGCCACAAGGAACATTCTTAGGTCTATTGATGAGCATTGATTTGGGTGTGATTGGCAGGTTTGATTTGTGGAGTCTACAGAAAAAACCATAGATAACCAAGATCTTAATTTGATTAGGCTGAGTGCTTGCAGTTTTACTTACATCTTTCCTACAAGTATCTCATTAACTCCAGGGTTTCCCTTACCATTTCTACATGGGAGACTTAAAATGTACATATTAAGACATGATCTCTCTACATAGCGGAGTTTCTAAAGCATACTGCTAGGTTTCAGGGACATCAAAATCTAGCAATGAATCCAAATGTTTGATTCAAAAATTCAGGACCAGGACTCTAGTTCTAAGAGAAGTAGTGAGAAAAAAAATAATGGAAATCTATAAATAATCAAAGTACAAGATAGGGACTTGGCAAAAGGAACCAAACAAGAATCCTTATTAAAGTTGGGAGTGAAAGTCACAGAGGGATTAGCTTTAAGGCTTGATGCTGACTCCCAGAGGCCTGGGTTAGATTCTTAAATCCCACCCCACCTCACACCGTTATGAGCCATAACTGCCTCACAGATCTGTCAGAAGATCTGACAGGACAAAGCCAAGTACATCTTCACAGCTGAGTATGCCCAGACCCTTCTTGTCTAGTAAGTTGAAAGTCTGTTTCTAACTTTTTTCAAGTTACTCCATGAGATAGATATAAATCTTAATAATTCAACAGTCAGTGTTTTTTTTATGACTGATACAGAACTAATAACTTGTTCAGAAGACTAGTAGAGACCCATAGTCCGTGGAAGGCAGACCCTCTCCTCTAGACATAGGGGCTAAATTATAATTGGTCTAAAGAAATTATAAAAACCCCATATATCTTTGCCATTATGGATCTAGAAGTGGGTATGTAATTTAGTTCTGACCCCCTAGCCCCCACCAAAATAAGGCATTTTCTGGGGAGGGAATGTGCCTGACTTTCTTGGTGACATACTAGAGACACTGAAGAACCCTGAAACTTCCTGCCTCTTACTTTGCTAAATGTACACCAATGCCCTTGTGATTCAAGTCAGATTCTACATTAACAAAGCTAATGTTTTCCTGACTAATCTGCTGACCCATCTCAGAATTATAATAAAAGAACAGCTCTATATATTCTGTGAGCTTTAATATGTGTATATATAAAATATTTTGCATTGGGGCCTCCCTGGTGGTGCAATGGGTTAGGCAATGCACTATGAAGCAGACCGCAGCCACTGCAGCACGAGTTCAATCCCTGCCTCCAGAGGGGGAGGTGATCCACACAGCATAGCAGACCACTACTGCCCTACCCACTTCTTCCCTCAGCAGTGTATTTCAGTTAATCTGCCTATTCTGTTCCCCACTCTGTCTCTGGGGGATCGTCTCACTGACCCCTCACCCCACACCTCTGGCCTGGACCCCAGTTCTTGTATGCGTAAATAAATAAATCTTAAAAAAAATAGTTTGCATTGAATTTTAGGGAGTTTAGAGATTTCAGGTCAAGAATTCTTACCGCAGATTAAAAATGAATCTACCACATGACCCAGCAATTCTACTCTTAGGTATCTACCAGAAGGACACAAACACATTAATTTGAAGGTAAACTTGTACACCTATGTTTACTGCAGCACTATTTACAATAACCAAACTACGGAAACAACCTAAGTGCCCCAAAACAGATGAATAAATTAAGAGGTGGTATATACAAAATGGAACACTACTCAGTGATCAAGAAAGATAAACTCATGTCATTTATGGCAACGTGGATGGAGCTACAGAGGATTTGGCTGAGCAAAATAATTCAGAAAGAGTAAGACAAAGAATAATTTCACTTATGTGGAATATAGAGAGAGCAGACAAAGGGTCAGATAAAGTCAAAATCAAAAACTAGTCCTTGAAAACTGAGGGGGAGGTAAAGAGGTGGGGGGAACTCAAAGTGGACAGAACACATGGACTATGGTGGTGGACTACGTGTGCTCTGGTGGCGGGAGAGCGATGGTTAACATCACCAGAAGGGACGATCCTATACTTCCTTTAAAATATAAACAACCATGTAAACCAAAGTTACCTCAATTTAAAAAAGAAATATTTCAAAAACAAAAGTAAAACAAACAGTGTAAGTACTCCCTCTTCACCAGAAAAAAAAAAAAAAAAAGAATTCTTACTCTAGTCCACTGGTTCTCCAAGTGTACTTCCTGGACTGGCAGCAGTAACATTTCTAGGAATTTGTTATAAGTGTAATTTCTCCAACCCAAACCCAGAACCTCTGAATCTGAAACTCTTGTGATGGGGTCCAGCAGCTAGCTGTGTTTTAACATACATTCCAGGTGATGTGATTCATGCTGAATTTTGAGGACCACTGCTCTGAACCAAGCAATATTTAATTTCTGTGATGCCAGAAACATTCCCATCTGTGCTCTCCAGCATGGTAGCCATGAGCCACATGTCTTTACTGAGTACCTGTAATGTGGCTAATACAACCATGAAGCAGAATTTTAAAATCTGTCTTAATTTATTTAACTTCAAATAGCTGCCATGGCTAGCGGTTACTGTATGGGCACTATGACTCTCTGGGTCATTTCTATTATCAGATGGCTCCTTGTACTAAGTCACACAATAAGTGAGAAGTTTGAACACTTCTGAATTTGTCAGAGTCACAAAAGGGCTTGGTAAAACACAGGGTGCAAGTCCTTGACCCCCAAATTTATGACTGAGCAGTTCTGGCTTCAGATGTGAGAATCTGTATGTCTAACAGGATACTAGGTGATGCTTATACTGCTGGTTCTGGTATGGCACTGTGAGAAACACTGAGGTAAGCAAATCTTGTTTTACCTTCTAATTCTGTACAGAACAGCTCAGTGACCTGGCTCCAGCGGGTATTTGATATTATTGAAAGAATGATACCTATCTCCTAGTAGAGAAAAACCTTTGAAAGTATCTACCATGTTCTAGAGATGATGATTACCTCCTCATAATCATGTGTGCTTGGCAGATATGCACAGAATGGTCAAGTAACTTTCCCAGTGTACTAGGTTCTCTTCCTTATTCTTCTGTTTTAAAGTATGACCTTATAAAGCATTCACGTTTAAGCATATGTTGCAGAACTCCTTAAAACAAACCAATTTAAGAGTTAAAAAAAGATTTTCAACGCTACAATGATGGTACGAAAGGCAACAGGTCTGGTAATCTGCACAGGGGCCTAAGTCTTCTCAAGTAATACAACATAGGAAACCATCCAAGCCAAGACCTGGCCTGGCCAGCAACACAGCTTTAAAGCATTAATGGGAAAAGCAAGAATCAGGGACATACACACAGGGGACTTTTATGAAGGTCAAAAAAGCAACAATAAATACCATGCCCAGAAAAGCTTTTAAATCTGACCTTTTCCTCTGCTGAAGCCATTCACCTTCCAGCATCTTCAATCTAATAGACTGAAGTGGGCTGAAACGGCTCTTAGCAGAGAACCGAGGCTAGTCTTTTCCTTCATGTTGCCTCTACCACAGTCTAGCAGCAGCATTACTGGTAATTACATCATTATGCCATAATGGAACGCATGCGGTGCAAGGGAAACAGTCCAGCAGGCTCCCCAGTTTAGGAGAGGAGGAAAGGGCTCCCAATTCACTGTTCACTATTAACCCATAAGGTTCTGGCTTATTCTCAAAGGCAAATCACCCTTAGAACATTTTACAATCTTTAAACAGAGACTATGGAGGTGGGGTTCAGTTGAAAACCAGGAGGGATATTAATGCAACAATGTGATGGATAACTCCACTGGAATAGGAATTAGAGTGCTGCTCTGGCTTTGCTATAAACACTGTATGTGACCTTGGTGATGTCATTTGCATCTTTTAGGTTTTATTGCTGCATCTATGAAGAATAGCAAAGCTCCATATAAGGAATCCCAAAAGGCCCCTGTAAGTGATTTGGGGTTATACTGAATGAACACCACCAGCATTCCCCTATCTTTAAGATTTTATTATATAAATCATTTCACAAACAGGAGATCAGAAGCAATGCAAATAGGGAAAGCCAGTTCTATTTGGCCTTTCAGGAGTTAAGTTCATAAGGACTTTTGACTCTATTCTGACCCATATAACAATGTCAGATGACTTTCATCAACATCCACTGCAATTCTTCAAAAGACCAAGCTCAGAATTCATTGATGGACCACAGAAAGTTCCCCCAAAGGAAGAAAGGACACAAGCTCAATGAGGTATAGAAAGGAGACTGCTGAAGTTCTAGCTGTCTCAGTTTCCTTCTATAAGCCTGAGTCAGTCACTTAGAGCTGGTCAATTCATCTTTAAGACACTCTTAGACTCTTTAAACTCAAAGAGTCTACAATGTTGATATCTCTGCATAAGTTTCAAGTGCTACTCCTGGTTATTAGGGGTCCTGTTGGGATGGGTGGAGGTTGGCACACAGAACATGCTAAGAATAGCAAATCCTGTAAGATGGAGATGACCCTTCTTATGATATTCTAAAGGTTTTCTCACAGAAAGGGAACAAATATTAGCTAACATATCTCAAGGAATTATTACATATAAAATGATATTGTTGCATCTCAGAATCTTCCCTTTCTAATACCTAAAAAGCAAGAACATAAAAATGTGTTCTCTGTAGTTGTTCTTCCAGTCCTCACAAAGAAGTATAGACTTTGACTTCCAGCAGTAAGATGTCTAGTTACTCTGACCCTGAAGGAAACTATTTAAAAAGCTAACAAAATACTGCTAAACATTAATTTTTTAATTATGTCATGCTGAGTTGTCAAGAAAGTAAGGAATGTGCACAAAACAAAAATTAAATGAAAGAGGTAGAGACATTCCTTGTTAATGAAAGGATTAATAAAATATGGTATATGCATCTAATAGAGTATCATTCAGTCTTAAAAAGTAGGGAAATTGTGACGCATTATAAGATGGCTGAATTATGAAGACATTACACTTAGTGAAATAAGTCAGACACAAAAGGGTACATTCTCTATGAATCTACTTATATGAAGTGTGCTGAGTATTTACAGTCATAGAGACCAGAAGTAGAACAGTGGTTGGCAGAGACTTGGGGTAGTGGGGAGTGATTAGATTTTATTTAATAGAATTAGGATTTCAGTTTGTGAATATGAAAAAGTTCTAGAGATGGACCACAGTGATGGCTGTACAACAATATGAATGCTATTTAGTGCCTCTGAAATGCATAGTTAAAGATGGCTGACATGGTATGTTTTATGTTATATATATTTTACCACAATAAAAAGGAATTAAATGAAAGCAGCAATCCTGGAAAGAGCATTGAAAGCATCTTTTGCTCTGAGGCTATGTAATAAACACTAGTGACCACTGTGATGACTGTTTTGAGTGTGGGAAACAGAAAATAAAACCTAGGACCCACAGTAGGTGGGGAGTCTAATATAAAACCCCTTTATAAAGTTGGGACACCAAAAGACTAACTAGCCTCAGTGTAGAGATGAACCATCAATGTCTCGTCTAGGAATCCTTAAAATAAGCTGCCTCTAGTGTCTACTCATGACCAAATCCATGAGACTTCAAGTGAAGACTAAATGTAGTACAAAAGCAACCCCTAATCCTTTCTCATGGAATAGAAGTTTAACCCAGGCCTCAACTTCCACCGATAAAGTCTTAAGGAATATTTTATCTTAATAGAAAGAAACACCCACCTTGAAATGAGCCATATTAGTGATACCCAGGAAAAAACACAGACAGCAGAATCAGATCTTCCAAGTTATCAATACTGGGATTAGAAACAGAATATAGTATGTGTATGATTATTACATTTTATAACTTAAAATCACTATGGAACAATTGAGTATTACAAAAGAATCAAGTGCACTGAAAACAACCACACAGAACCCCAGAAAGTTGTAATTGAATTTTTTTAAATGGCAAGGTTAAACAGATTAAACATAGCTGAAGAAATAATTTATGAACCAGAAGGGTGATCCCAAAAAATTCTAGAGAAAGTGACCAAGAAATAAAGATGTGAGAAATATGAGTGTTTAAGAGACATGGATGAGAGAGAAAGAGGTTCTACCATATGTCTAGTCTTACAGCTGAAGTTCAAGAATGAGATGAATGAGAAAACTAAAGTCTTAGCTAAAGGCTGAGAATTTTTCCAAACTCATTGGTAGAACACCATACTTCAGAATGAGGAAGTTCAAAAATGTCAAGCAGGATAAAGTATATAAAAAGGCATATTGTACTGAAACCAAAGGGCACTAAAGACAGTAAAAGAAGATATTTAAAAAGTGGAAACATCACTACAAAAGAAAAGCAATTAGGTTATTAGCTGACTTCTCAGCAACAGTAAGAGCCAGAAGATCACAGATTAATATTTTCAGTGTGCTAAGAAAAAATAATTCTCAAGTCAAGACAATAAGAAGAAAATTACAGAGTGGGAAAAAATATTTGCAAAAGACTATCTGATGAAGGCCTATTATCCAAAATATAGAGAGATAACTTAAAACTCAACAGTAAGAAAATAGACCTGATTTTAAAATGGGCAAAAGATCATAACAGATAACTCACTAAAGAAGATGTACAGATGGCAAATAAGCATATAAAAATTATGTCATCAGGGAAATGCAATTTAAAGTAAGATGCCACTACATATCTACTAGAATGGCCAGAATACTTACAACACCAATTGCTGGTAAGGATGTGTCACCAAGAATATAAGTCATGATTGGCAGGATTGCAAAGAGTAAAGGCACTGTGGAAGACAATTTTGTGGTTTCTTATAAAATGAAACATATTCTTTGTATACATACCAGTTATTGAGCTCTCTGTATTTAACCAAAGGATTGAAAACTTATGGTTACATAAAAACATATACCAATGTGCAAATTTGTTTTAAATACTTTATACAAAGCAACTCTGTTCATGATTGGCAAAACTTGAAAACAAACTTTCAATAGGTGAATAAACTGTGATATGACCAGGCAATGAAATATTACTTAGCACTAAAAAGAAATGAACTATTAAGTCATGAAAAGATGTAGAAGAATCCTAAATGCACATCACTAAGTGAAAGAAGCCAGTCTGAAAGGCTACATACTTTATGACTCCAACAATAAGACATTCTGGCAAAAGCAAAATTATGTAGCTAGCAAAAAGATAAAAAAATTGCCAGGAGTTGAGTGGGGGGGTGTCAGGAAGGGATGAACAGGTAGAGGACAGACTTTTAGTGCAGTGAAAATAATCTGTATGATGCCAAAATAATAAATACATGTCATTATACATTTGTCTAAACCTACAGAATATACAACATCAAGCGTGAACAATAACATACACTGTATAAGTGAATCCCTGTACATTTCCCTAATTTTTCTTTGAAGCTAAAATGACTGTGAAAAAGTCTTAAGGATAGTTAATAAGTACCTCCCCCACCCTGTGGCACAAAGGGTTAAAAGTCACAGCACTATGAAGGTATCTGCAGCTACTGCAGCATGAGTTCAATCCCCAGCCACGAAGCTAACCCACATGGCACAGGAGACCTCTCCTGTCTCACCTGCTGCTCCCCTCAGCAGTGTATTTCAGTGGATCTGCCTGTTCTGCTCCCTACTCTGTCTCTGGTGAATCCTCTCACCCCCTACACCTCTAGCCTTTACCCCAGTTCTTGTTTGCATAAATATATCTTTAAAAAATTGTTAATAAAATTCTTTTAACAATGAAAGCAAAGATATTTTCAGACAAAATAATAGAGATTGTCACAGACAGATTTTCACAATTCTAAATGATATATCTCAGGAAGATGAAAAATTACCCCAGGTGGAAGTTCTGACATAAAAGGCAACAAAGATGAGTGAAGATAAAAAGTGGAAAATCTGAACACTGCCAGGGTTCTGCTAGGGTAAAAGAAGAATATTACTTAATTTGTATGGTAGGAAATAAGATAGAATGACAGTGATGGTTATTAACAACACTAGTTGAGAGAAATGATCATATTTAAATGGTCGAAGATTCCCATAAAATTCAGAAGAGGGTGTGGTGGTTGAATGGTGGCTCCTGCAAAATGATATGTGCATGTTCCAATTCCTGAAAACTGAATATTATCTATAATAGCAAAAAGTGTGACTAAGGATTTGAAAGGAGACACTTATACTGAATAATTTTGGTGAGCCCTAACTAGTCACACATGCCTTTAGGAGAAAGAAAAAGAAAGAGAAGAGACACAGAAAAGGCACAGAAGGAAAACTAACAAGTCAAGGAACATCTAAAGCCAACAAGCTGGGAAAAGCAAGGAAAACACCTTGACTTTGAACTTCAGGCCTCCAGGGAATGAATTTCTGTTGTTTTAAATCAGTATATTTGTAGTGATTTTATACAATAATCACCAGAAACTAATACAGAAGGTAAATACATTATTGTAGGTCAAATTAAAATATGTATGCTAAAAAAGAGCTCATCTCCCTAAGCAAATCTATAAATTTAATATGAATCCTGTAAAAACACCAACTTTTTTTCTAGGAAAAGGTAACTTCACAGTTCATACAGGAAAATTAACATGAACAGCAGTAAAACAAGACTTAGGGAAGTATATGATAAATATTTTATAAAGCTTTATTAGTTAAAACAAAGTATGTCGCCATGTATAAACGGACTAAGCAATGAAACTTTAGTAAGTCCAAAAATGGGTACTAAAACACAAAAACTATGTTATATACTGATGGAATCTCAAATTTCAAGAAAAAGATTTGAGATTAGGGACTTCAATGACACTGAGAAAGCTGCATTTGTACCTCTAAGCATAGATCAAGAGAAGTTCCAAATGGATTCAGATTTAAATGTAATATAAAATGATGTTATAAAAGTAACAGAATGTTGTTGCTTTTATTACTTCTGAGTGGGAAAGTTTTTCTACTTTATGATATCTAGAAACCATAAAAAAGAAAATATTGTAATAGTGACTACATAAAAACCCTACATGACAACAGAAACAAGCATGTGCAAGCACACACATATACTACACATAATACACATGTACCCTTGTGGGCAAAGGAAGACACAAACTTCTGTGTCATAAATATGTTGCAGTTCCCATTATGAAAGGCTAAATAATGAATTCCTACAATGCACTCACAGCCCTGTAGAAAATGAGCAAAGAATATGAAGAGATTATTCACAGAAAAATAAAAATAAAAGGTATCTGAATATGTAAAACTGCTGACTTACAAAATGAATGCAAATTAAAACTCAACTGAAATATTATCCACCCACTAAATCTGCAAAAATCTGTAAGTTCGATAACTATGTTTGCAAAACCATGGGAAAATGGGTGTTCTTATACATTGTTGGTGGGAATGAAAATAGTTACAGGTTCTCTGGATCACAATCTGGCAAAATTACATATAGAATTTAAAAGTACAGTAGCATATATCCTTTACCTAGGAATTCTTTTCTGGAAATTTATTCTAGAGATAAAAAATTAACACATGTGCACAATGACCTATGTAGATTTTGCAGATCTATTTATTTTTTTTTAAAGATTTATTTATTTATGCATACAAGCACTGGGGTACAGGCCAGAGGTGTGGGGGGGTGAGAGGATTCACCACAGAGAGCGGG
>JAGFMF010012144.1:3361540-3399702 GCA_019455555.1 Galemys pyrenaicus | reverse complement strand
TCATATAGTGGACTATGCTAAGGAAAATGTTTCCTTGAACAAGTAGATGCTGAGCACAAATGACAACATCTCAAGAAATAAATGTCTCAATTAGAATTTAAAAAAAAATTAGCTTGTTAGGTACACAGTAACAAATCAAAGAGATTTTTTTTTTAACCTATGTGGAAATCACAAACCAGTGTTGGAGCTAAACTCTGTATTATAATATGATGACTCCTAAAAAGGTGTATGCACAAATTGAGGAGGGGGGAGTAATTTATCATGGTACTAAAGAATGGAGGAGAAAATTGTCAAATTCTTCTATGATCTTGATGAAGAACAGAATCAGTGGGATGGAGTTATGGAGAAAACACTTGTAGAAGAAATTCAAATGGGCAATCTCATGATCCCCTACTACAAAGTATTAACATCTTTTAGCCTGATTTACAAAGTTCTTTTTTTTTTTAAAGATTTTATTTATTTATGCATACAAAAGCCAGGGTACAGTTCAGAGTCCAAGGAGGTGAGAGGATTCACCAGAGACAGAGTGGGGAGCAGAACAGGCAGACCGACAGAAACACACTGCCGAAGGGAGCAGTGGGCGAGGCAGGAGAGGTCTGCTGTGCCATGTGGGTCCCCTCCCATGCTTCAGTGGCTGTGATTTGCTTCATAGTGCATTGCTTAACCCACTGCACCACTAGGGAGGCCCCTACAAAGTTCTTTTTTAAAGAGACATTTTAAAATTCTGCTACTCATTTATGGAATATTTAATCAGTTAGCATATGCCAGGTATTGCATGCATCATACAAAACATTCCAAAACAAATTTCTGATCCCTATGAGTTTATCAACCAACAAGGATGAATAAGTCATAAATGAAGATTACAATGTTAAGCCATATATAATGTTTCAAGGATAAAGAAAACCTTATTGCACTTCTGAAGAGTTTAAGGCAGAAAAATTCCATCCTCTGGAGAAATGCAAATCAAAACCACAATGAGATACCACTCACAGCAGTTGAGAATGGCACACATTAAAAAAACAGGCAACAACAAATGTTGGTGAGGATGTGGAGAAAAAGAAACTTTCCTACACTGCTGGTGGGAATGCAAACTGGTTCAACCACGATGCAAAGCTGTGTGGAGGTTCCTCAAGCTGGAGCTACCACATAACCCAGCAATTCCACTCCTAGGAATTTACCCAAAGGACACAAAAACTAATTCAAAAGGACACCTGCACATCAATGTTTATCGTGGCACTTTTCACAATAGGTAAGATATCGAAACAACCCAAATGCCCAAAAATAGATGACTGAATTAAGAAGATATGGTATATATACACATGGAATATGATGCAGCAATCAAAAAAAGATAAACTAAACACAATTCACAGCAACATGGATGGAGCTAGAAGGGATTATGCTCAGTGAAGTAAGGCAGAAAGAAAAGTAAAAATATATAGGAGGAATGTAGAGGAAACAAATAAGGGACTAAGGAAAAAAATTAATTATAATAAATTAAAAATCAACAGACAACTGAGACATTCCCCAGGGGAAGAGGGAGAAGGAACAAAATGGGTGGGAAGAGCACAATGGACTATGGTGATGGGACATGGGTGAGTTGGTGATGAGAATTTCATGGGGACAAGAAATATACACTGTACAAAAATGAATATAAAATATATACAAATATTTTTTAAAAACTCCATCCTACTTTACTGATAAACTTAGACCAAAGAGGGAGTGGGTGGGTAAATGGGGCAAAGGGATCAATAGTGTGGTGAAGGATGGGATTAGACTTTTAGTGGTGAACATAATGTAGTTTATACAGATGTTCGTTTATGATGCACACACAAAGCTATAACTCATAATGCAATACTACTTCCATAAAAATTTAAGGAATGAAGTATAAATTTTGATGGCCTAAGAAGACGAATATGCAGAAGAAAAGTGAGAAACCACAAAGAGGATATTAATAAGTCATTGCTTATTGTACTGTATAAAATCATTAAGCCATCTATGTATTTTTCCCATGTTGTAAGTTTTGTTAATACATGTTATCACAATCATGGGGAGAAAGTGTCACCTGTGATAGTCTAACCAACAGAATTCTGTTCAAAAAGAAAAAAAAATACATGTTATCACAATCACCCCAAATATATTTTATAATACAAATGTTTTTAAAGAAAAAATCTTAACATCAATCACAAATTCATTCTACCCAGCAAATAATATTCTTTAATCTATGTGCCAGTTTACCTTCTGGTTATAAGGAAAAGACAATGAACAAAATGGAAGAAATATCAAGATGTGAACAAGAGTGACCCAACTGCGTTGGGGTGAGAATATAGAGAACTGGAAAGCATATCATCTGTCTGAAATGAACAACTAGTTCCACAAGTTTCAACTAATTGATGCTAAGCAAAAATTTGTGCCTAGTGCTCCCAGATATGGAATATTGATTTTCAAAAGGAGTCAATAATATCAGTATCTTCTAAATTTAAGTCTGATGATAATATATTTTTATTATTTTTATTAAAAATATGGATATTATGTAAAATCTCTCTGCTTTTAATACTCTACTAATTAAAACTGCTTAAAACTCTTCAAGTCAAACAAAATATTCTGTGGATCAAATTCTGGTCAGATACCAGTTTCTAATCTTTGTCTTACAACAGGTATTTAATTTTTGGTTTGGAGGCACAGTTACTATGTAAGTGTTAGATGTGAGGAGAAACCAGTTTCTAGCTCAGTAGATGTGGATAAGAATCAAGGAGGTGAAGCTATTTAGCTTGGATCTTGACGTTTTGCCTCCTTCAGAAAATAGTCACTTGCTTAGGTAGTTCCTTGCAAAGAATGACGAGACCTCTTTCCTCAACCAGAAATTCTCTATAAACAGCAACTGCCTTGCTATTTGTCTGGTCAATCAAGAGATTAATACAGCTCATTAATATGATTAATTCCCATCTGCTTTATAATAGGTTTGTGATGGGGACCATGCTACTTACTAGTGCCGTGAGACAAAAGTCCGTCATGAGGGAACTATCCTGAAAAATTGGGAGCTCCAAGGCTGGCCCCACCAGATTCTTTTCTGTTTTGTTTTGGCTGATTCTATAATTAAAGTTTTGTAAAACTTTTGAAATGTACTTACTGGAAAAGTACCCGTGGGGTGGTTGTACAGTTGGCTGTATTACCAAGCAAAATAATTGGTTACCATGCATTTTGATGACGTACTACTGATTAGCTAATATCATAATGCAAATTCTATACTGTATGATTAGATAAAAATAGATGCAATTGGAATGTGGCTAAAGTTAGTTATTAGGAAAATTTCCAGACTTAAACATTTACTTGGGGCTATAAGCCTCGGGGACCTAAGCATGACCTTTCTGTAACTTGGGCGATTGTGTAAGGCTCTGCATTTTCCTTTTGCCTTTGTTAAATGGGCTCTACATTCCTTATGGTGACGAATGTGTCACATGAACTCTCCATACCCTCTTTCCTTCCCTTTTTTTACTTTTTGTTTTAATTAAAACTTAATCTAGTATAGGAAGACTCCCTACTAACGAATATATTATCGATCAGACTTAGATTTAGAAGATACTGATATTATTGACTTCTTTTGAAGATCAAACATTAGGGCATAGATGTGATTTAGGTGTTAGTTTTGGTACCTTCCTCTTCCCACACACCTGCAGTTTTTTCAGAGTGCTGACAATAGTTCAACTCCAAACCCTGTGACTAATAATCAATCTTACACTCAGAGTGAAAAAACAAAATAATTAAGTTGTGATTCCTTAAATAACTGATATGATTGCCTTAACACAGATTGATCAATCAATAGTTTTAGCACTGTTGAAAAATGATTGTCTGGATTTTGTCACTGCCTATGTTATAAGTCTTGACTGGTCTTCCTGATCTATGCATATGTTGATGTAACCCCACTGCCTGCTTAAAGTGTATAAATAAAGAACTGCTGAGTCTCTCTGTAGGATGCATATCACACTCTGATCAAGTGTGCCACCTCCTCAAATCCCTCCAATCGGCTGACTCCGGTTCATCCTTCAGAGACCCAGCCTTCAAGTCGGAGCAGGATTCCGACAGATCTGCTACTTGGAAAGATACAGAGAAAAGTGATGTCACCCAGAATTCTCAAAACAGGAACTTTATGTAAATTACTCAAGGCAAAAAAATTATCTTAAAATACATGAAAATGGAGCACATGTGGGCCCTCTGACCTACCAAGTTGTCCAGTGAGCTGACCACAGAGATTGGCCCAAGGGTGGAATTATGGTCAAAACTGTCCATGTCTTTCCCCCAAATTTATCAGTTTAGAGTTCTGGAAGGAGGGGCTTTTGCTTTTTGGGTCACAGAGATGGGAAAATTGGAGGCTGTTGGTAACCATCTCCATCTTTCTTACCACCTAGAGAAAAGAAATGCAGCTACAGACAGTCAGAGATGAGACACTTAAAGAGCCCGGGTGGCAATGAAATAGGAATCTGGTGTCCAAAGTCACCAAAGTGCCAGTTGCCTGGTACCTACAACAGTTCCTTCAATTATCTGACTTTCCTTATTGTCATTCCAATACGTTTTTATTTTATGCTTAAGTTTGCTTTAATCATTATTAATTTAAAAAAGTCCTTAAAACATGAGTTTAAACATTATGTCAGACTTTTTGTAAGGTGCTTCCTATACAAAATCCCACAGCAACAGCTCTAGGGGGAAGGCACTGGTTCTTTCTCTCTCTCCCTTCACTCCAACAGTTTATCTATGTTACTATGAACCCCTTTATAAGCGTGGGGTCAAAGAAAGAATTGGGAGTAACTTTTTGTATCATGGAAATCTATCCACCCACCTCACCAATAGAGTTTACTCAGTTTGGACCTGCTTGGGTCACAGGCCTGATCCATAATGATGAGGGTGGTTGGGGGATGGAACACTCTAGCTGACCAAATGTAAAAGTTAAGAGGAGTCAGTTTCCCCAAAACACACCGGTGTCTTAACAGAAATTAAGGTGTTGCTAAAAATGGAGAAAGGGGGAAATGGATTCAGGGGAAGCGTTCAACAAATGTTTACATCATACTCAAAAGAAACACATTTTTAAGATTGTCTAGATTTCTAAACCATATGATCAATAACTCCTGCTGCTCATATCACTTTCTATGAGATCTCACACTTTTTCGGTCTCAGTTAAGACTGTTGTCCTCCAGAGGCCTCATCTATCTCCACAGGGAAGATAGTTATTTTATCAATAACTCTCTAAACACTCATCAGTACCAAATTGAAATGTTGATTTGGCAAGGTTATTAGGAGATCTCAAGGCACTTTCCAGAAGCTCTAACACTAACCACCTGATTAAAAGCATGTCCCACTTGACACAATTAAAATGTCTTTGACTGTTACCTTGCCTGGCTTCCTCCTTAGTAAGTATAAACTCTATAGACAGCAGTAAAGTTTAAAAAGTAAGGTGTTTTTTAACAACAAGTTTTATCATCTAGTTGACCAAAAAAACAGATTCCCCACTAGTTGAAATGAGCTAATAGTTATTATTATTTTTTTTTGACAGAAATTTCTGCTAGACTTCAATGCGAAATGATACAGGTTTCTAGCTCTAGACTGATATTCAGGAAACTAGGCTTCTACATCCAATACTTAAAGTCACTCTGAGCACCTGACTAGAAGAACTGGGTTTTAAAGTTGAACAGACATGCAATGTTGACCTTCATGATGAAAGGTTTCACTTCTTATTGTGACTGCCATCTTTCACAAGACCAATGTTCCTCTGAGCTTCATTTCCTGACTTACAAAAATTATTTCCATCTACCTCATCAGACTGATAAGAGGATTAAGTAGAAGCTAGCAGTGACTCAAATGTATTACCTGAATATAAATAATTTAATAAAATATGAATTTTGCAGCTGGGGTATAACAGTGCTTACCTGAATTATTTCTAGTTTTTGGCAGTTATGAATAAAGTTGCTATAAACTTAAAACAATTAGTATATAAGTCTTCCCCCTTTAAAAGAATTGAGGTGAGCAATGCTTAACATATGATAAAATATACATATTTTTAGTGTTCAGATTGGTTTTGAAAACTGTATATGCTCAATGTAATCACTACTCAAGATACAGGATATTCATTCCCATCATACACTTGTAAAGTTTCCTCTTATTCTTTACCAAATATACCTTCCCCCTTTGCCCTGAGGGATGGGCACTATGGATTTGTTTTGCCTATTCTAAGAATTCATAACTGAAATCATAGGCAATGTATGACCATGTTTGGTTTCCCTCACCATAATTCTATGATTCCTCAGTTCCTCCTTCTCGTTTCAGTACGTTCCTTTTTATTGCTGCGTAGCATTCTATTGCATGTCTGTATCACAATTTATTAGTTTGCCAACCTACTGATGGACATTTAGTTCTAGCTTTTGACTAAAAAATTCACTTTGTTAGCAAAGAAGCTGCTGTTAACATTCTTGTGTTTATCGCTCTGTGAGCATGCTTTCTTTTCCCTTAGTACACACCTATGAATAGAACTGCTGAGTCACTGGGTGAGGTGCAAATTTTTTAAGGGGCAAGAAATCATTTGTTTCACAACAAATCGCACCCCTAGTGTTTAGTTTAAAGCTTTTCCTTTATTTATCTGAGTTGATGCCTTACCTATAGACACTGGTGTTACTGCATTGCTATTACTGTCTCTTTTTTAAAAAAATTTATTTACTTATGCATACAAGAACTGGGATATAGGCCAGAGGTGTGGGTGGGGGAGAGGATCCACCAGAGACAGAACAGGGAACAGAACAGGCAGATCAACTGAAACACACTGTTGAGGGGAGCAGCGGGCAAGGCAGGAGACGTCCGCGGTGCCATGTGGGTCACCTTCCCAGCCAGCGGCAGGGATCGAACTTGTGCTACAGTGGCTGCAGTCTGCCTCAGAGTGCATTGCTTAATCCATTGTACCATGAGGGAGGGCCCTATTATTATTGTCTTTTATTCCAAAATATATTATCAGTACTTACATGTAGTAATAAATCAAATAGTGAGATTTAAAACAAAACTACCCCACCCATCTCTAAAACACAAATTTTTTTGCTATTTTACATTCCCACCATCAAAACATAAGAACTTTATTTGTCCGAATCTTTACCAAAATCTGGTACTGTCAGACTTTCTTATTTTAGTCACCCTAGTGCTTGTGGAAGTCGGTGTTCTTAGTATCTAATTATGGTTCTAAGATTCATTTTTTCCCCCAATATGGTTATCCAGTTGTTCCAGGATTGCCTGTTGAAAAAGCTTTCTTTCCCGTTGAATTTTCTTAGCATCTTTGTTGCAAATTAATTGACGATATAAGAATTGATATGTTCTCTGAGCTTAGAGTTTACAGAGACATGGCCAAGAATGTCAGAATCATCAGTAAATGTAGCGCTATTATGATGACTCCTTCAGGAAAATAGTGAAGAAAATTTAAAGCAGCCTGAACAAGTACACTTGCTCCTGCTAGGGCAAAACCAAGATAAAGGGATGAGCTGTGAGGATCTGGCATCTGGGTCCTGCATGAAGATGATAGCTGGGATCACTTGTAATCAGGGAAATGTGAATCAAAACCACAGTGAAATACCACCTTACACATGTGAGAACGACACATTATCAAAACAAAACAAAACAAAAACCTAGCAACAAGAAATGCTGGCGAGGATATGGAGAAAAAGGAACTCTCCTATACTGCTGGTGGGAATGCAAACTGGTTCAACCACTATGCAAAGCTATGTGGAGGTTCCTCAAACCACTAAAAGTGGAGCTATCACCTAATCCAGCAATTCTACTCCTAGGAATCTACCCAAAGGACACAAAACATTAATTCAAAAAGATACCTGCACCCCTATGTTTACTGCAGCACTATTTACAATAGGTAAGATATGGAAACAACCCAAATGCCCAAAAATAGATGACTGGATCAAGAAGATGTGGTATATATACCAATGGAATTATGTAGCAATCAAAAAAGATAAACTCATACAATTCACAGCAACATGGATTGGCGCTAGAAGGGATTATACTCAATGAAATAAGCTAGAAGGAAAAAGGAAAATATCAGATGGTTTCACTTATAGGAGGAACATAGGGGAACCAAATAAAGGATCAGGGGGAAAATAATAAATAAAAAGAACCAAAATTAACAGGTAACTATAAATCACAGACATTCAGCAGGAGAGAGGGAGGGAGAGGAATCAAAACAGGGGAGGAAAGAGCACAAAGAACCTTGGTGATGGTGCAGGGGACAGAGAGGGGCTGGGAGGGAGGTGAATTGGTGTTGGGAATTTTACAGGACTACACCTGAGAGGAGAAAGCAAACATTGTATAAAAATGAACAATGGTGTAAAATATAGATTAATTAAATAACAGAATCATGAGGGGAAGCTGGCGGTGCCACCAACCATTTCCACTGCCATTGTCAGTATCTACCATCAGAGGACCTCAGGGACAAAGACTAGTGGAAGTTCCACCATGTGAATATTGCTAGCCTATAATAAATCAGTTAATTTATGAAGCTTAATTGAAAAAAATTGCTTTATTAGATTCTTTACTTTGTCCCTTGTTTCTATTTGCTTATTCTCATGCTAACAGCACACTATCTTGATTACTGGAACTTTGGTTTTGTTTTATTCTCCAAATGTTTTTTCACAGTTGTTCCAAACCCTGAAAGCTGGATATAAATTTTGACAAAAAGTTCTAAGATTTTGATTCAGATTGCACTGAGACTATAGCTGAATTTGGGTTGGGTTTATATATTAAGAATATCAACAATATTAAGTCTCAATGACCCCATCAGTGGAGTACACCTCTCTATTTAGGTCTTCTCAGTAAAACTGGCAGTTTTCAGTGCAGACAGTAAAAATTTTTAATATTATCCCCAAATATTTCATGTGTTTTTCATGCTACTGAAAGTGTTAAGGGGAAAGACCCTCCTGAATGGATTACACATATAGGTTATGAACTTCAACCCCCATTCCAGACCTATAAGATCCAAGAACTACAAATCCCATAAGGTCATTATCAAAGAGCAAATCACTGGGACCTGAGGGTAGAGTTGAGCAGCCAGGCTGAGTATAAAAGCAGACACGTGGGCCTTGGCGGGGGTCGCTTTTTCCTGGGGAGTCAGCTCTCAGCGCACTGTTAAGTTCTAGCTCCAAGGAACTGGTAGGATATTTACAGATCTGTAGCCCTCTCTTCCCCTTGTGTTATTCACTACACTATTTTCCCTTCCCTTGTAAATAAAACACTTTATTAACCTTTGTTGTGTGTGCCTGCAGTTGGGGCATTATAAGTGCCGTTTGAGCGTGTGGGTAAGGACTCAGTCAGGCAAACCCATTTTATATTGGGGTTGCCCTGTAACAAAAGTAGTGTTATTTAGCTTTACTCCCCTAGTTATTTTAATGTATACCTATATACTGGCAGTGAAGTCTATATATTGACTTTAAATGATGTGATCTTGCTAAATTCACTTATTTCTGGTAGGGATATTTTTAGATAGGTTTCTTAGTTTATGTGTACAGTTATACCTTTATGTACAACCTTCTAAGGATAAAGACAAACTCAGGTTGTCAAATTTGTTGGCTTATATTTATTGATATTTTGTATTGTCTTAATAGCTTTTGGATTTTTAGTGATATTGTCCTTTATTCAGTCAGTGTTTCTTTCCTCTCTTTTTCTTCTTTCCCTCTGGTATGAAATTTTTATTATTCTTTTCAAAAAGCCAACTTCCAGCCTTGCTCATTTTCTCATTTGTATATTTTCTTCTGCATTAGTTCTGCTCACATTTATTTTTTCTTTTCTTCTATTTAGACTTTAGTTTCATCTTTGTTTTTGAGTTTACAGCTAAGATCACTGATCTTAAACTTAATTCTTTCATAATATAAAAACTAATGCTATAAATTTAGCTATTTTGGCACTACTTTAACTGCATTTATCTATAATTTGGCACTGATTTAACTGCATTTCATATATTTCTTTTTTTTTCTTTTTTTTTTTTTTAAAGATTTATTTATTTATGCATACAAGCACTGGGGCGCAGGCCAGAGGGCATTTCATATATTTCGATCTTTTCTGTTTTTGTCATTATTCAGAGAAAAATACTAATTCTTCTTGTAACTTTTTCATCCTATGACTTATTTTAAATTATGTTATTTAATTTCCAAATATTTGCGATTTTCTAGATCCCTCATTGTTAATGATTTCTTACTTAAATCCATTCTTGTCAAAGTATATACTCTGAATGATTTTCATGCTTTGAAAAAAATCACTGAAACTTGTTTTATGGATGAGCATATAGGGTCTGCCTTGCTGAATGTTTCATGTAGCCTTGAAAATAATGGCCCTTCAAAAATGTTAGATACAGTGTTCTGTATATCTCAATTAGATAAAATGTGTTGACAGCACTTTTCAAATCTTTTATATCTTTTCTGAGGTATCCATTCTGAGATGGATGGACTTAAATAACGATGTAGATTAGTCTACTTTCAGTTCTATCAACTTTTCCCCTTCCAGTTTTATTAATTTGCCAGTTGTTTACATAACTGTATCATTTAGGAGATACATTTTCATACCTCTGTATGTACTTGCTACATTCATCCTCCACCAAAATTCTTGTGCCAGTGTCCTATCCCCTGTCTTTCCCCTATCTTCAGACACCCTCATTCACTCTAGTAAATTCCAAAGTCTAAGAATTATTTTCACTGTGCTGTGCTAATTTTTCTGGTTACTTATAATCCACAATGAGTGAAACCATCTGGTATCTGCCTTATTTCATTTAGCATAAGCACCTTTAAGATCCACCCACTTTGTCCCAAAAGGCATTATCACATCTTCTTAAATAGCTGAGTAGTATTCCATTGATTATATGTCCCATAATTTCTTTATCCATCCTTCTTTCATTGGGCACTTAAATTCAGTGACTTGGCTAACTGAATGTGGTACTATGAGCACAGGTGTGCATAAATCTCATCATATTAGAATTTTCACATTTTCTGGGTAAATACCTGCCAATGGTATTGCTGGATCACACAGTATATCCATTTTTATTTTGTTAAGATAGCTCCCTAAGTTTTTTCTAAATGGTGTTGGAAACTTGGGCAGTCATATGCAAACAAATTAAACTACATTATTACTTAATTCCATACACAAATATTCAAAATGGACTAAAGATTTAGCTCTTTAATGAAAACCATAAAACACTTAAAATATAGTTGATACTCTCCTAGAAATCAACCATAGATTGTCTTTAAGGCTACACCTTCAATGGCAAGAGAAACAAAGGTAAAAATAAATGGGATTATAACAAACTAAATTTAGTTGGATTACAACAAACTAAAAAACTTTTGTAAATCAAACACAACAATAACAAAGCAAACACACTAGATTGAAAAGGCAGCCTATGAACTGGGAGAAGATATTTGTGCATCAAATGTCTGATAAATGGTTAATTTCTAAAATATATAAAGAACTCATAAAACTAAACAACAGAAAAACAACCCAGTCAATCAATGGGCTAAAGGCCTGAATAAACACTTCTCTAATAAGACATCCAAGTGGCCTGAATATAAAAAGAAATTTCAGTATCACTTACTATATAAGAGAAATGCAAATTAACTACAATGATATTTCATATATAATTTAAATCTCTGTTATTTCTATTTGCTATTTCTGATGAAACGTAATGTTCCTTTTCTTGAAATTGACTTTAACTGATACCAATATAAACACGTTAACTTTTGTTTTCAATCTGTGTCCTTTTCATTTTAAAGTGTTACTTATGCACAGTATATAGTCTTTTTTATCCAGTGTGATAATCTTTGCCACTTAGTTAATAATGTTTAGTTTATACACAATCTATTTATTGATATAGTTATGGTTAAATGTAACTTATTTTTGCTGTTTTTTCCTTACTGTCTTCTTTTGGTTAATCAAAAAAATTTTAAGTATTCCATTCTATCTTTTCTATTGATTTTTAAGCACTAATCTACATATATTTAGCTAATTAATGTGGTACTTCTACAGAGTAAATATCTATCCTAAATTTACCACAGTACACACTGGATTAATATATCATTTTAAATTTAATATAAGAACCTTCAAATTCCATTTACATCCAATTCCATCCTTTGCTATCACTTATATATATTTTTTGCTGTCATATTTTACTTTCATATGTAAAAGTACATTGTTACTACCTATCATTTAATCAATTGACTTTTTAAAAACTGACAAATAGAAAAATATTTCTAGAATTAGCCACCTATTTATCATTTTGTATTCCCACATCTCTCCCTTTTTAGAGAATTAACTTTTCATCTGGTATCATTTCCTACAGCCTAAATAATATTTCAAGCATTTCTTATGCCATGAATTACGTGGTAACAGATATTGATAGGTATCTGATACTGACAGACTGATGAACGTTCTTCTGTTTTCCTAGAACTCATTTGTTCCTTCTCTTCTATATCAGATGTACTAAACATGATACTGAAAGTTAAGAGGTTAAAAAAAATACCATATTTGAACACATTTGACCATGTATTAAACAAATGGTTTTATAATTTCAAAGTCTTCAATGTGATTATATATATGTAGCCACTAAGAAAAAGAAATATAGTATGGAATATATATCTCAATTTATTTAACCAAGGAACCAAAGATTTCTGTGGCACACATGTGAGATCAAACCACTAGAACCTATGCGGTTCCCAGCTCTCTAAAGAATAAAGCTCTAACTCCATCAGGTAACATACCAGAGTCTTTATAGCTTGACCCCCCCACCTCCCTTGTAAATATCATTATTCATCTCTTGCATCAGGTTCATTCTGATCATTCCAGCACGTAGGGGGCCAGTTTCACAAGGTGTTCTCTGGCTGACATAACCTTTCTTCTCCTCATCCAACCCAGCTGTTACTGGTCCTTCCAGACTTGTTCACATAACACCTCACTGAAGTCTTTTTTTTTTTTTAAAGATTTATTTATGCATACAAGCACTGGGGTACAGGCCAGAGATGGGAGGGGGGTGAGAGGATCACCAGAGACATAGTGGGGAACAGAACAGGTAGATTAACTGATATACATTGCTGGGGGGAGCAGTGGGCGAGGCAGGAGAGGTCTGCTACACCATGTGGGGGCCATGTGGGTCGCTGCGCCATGTGGGTCCCCTCCCTGGTTGGCAGCAGGGATCAAACTTGTGCTGCAGTGGCTGCAGTGGCTGCTTCATAGTGTGTTGCTTAACCCACTGGCCCACCAGGGAGGCCCCTCCTACTGAAATCTTTTCTGATCATTACCAGGCAATCGTACCCTCCTTTGGGCTTTCATGGCACTTCATCTATGTCTGTATTGCATGATTTTTTGCGGTGCTCTGAGCTACTGAAGGACAGATCAATTTCCTTTTAGTTTGGCCTTCTGAAAGCCAAACACTGTATCATTCAAATGCCCTGTGAGAGGCATACAGTAGGCACTTCGTAAAAGCCTACATTTCCTTACTTCTCCTTTGTCTCCTTTGCTGGGGGCACTGCAGCCCAAAACAGAGTTTTCCTGCTCCACTAAAGGGAACACCGGAGTGATGCTTTTTCCATTAACACAGTTAACAGGGATATTCATATTTTTATGCTTAATGAATCTTTTAAGAACTGCATTATATAAGTCTGTATATTACATAGTGCTCTACAAAATATTAAGTCAACATGCATGAAAATGGATTCATTTTTACTTTTTCTCAGTCAATTGTAATCATGAGCCCCTATTAGCTATAATAAAGTCTATATTTTCTAACAGTTCAAAGCACTGGAAAATAGTGTTCCACCAATTTTAATAGAATCACTATAGGTCTAGGAGCAAAAAAATATTTTTTTTATTTACTTAGTCTATTAATAACAAGGAATTCCAAAAGAATCAATGGTATGAAACTGAAAATAGTGGTGATAAGATGATTCTTCTAATCTTGGTGAAAGTTTCATGCCTTTCAGATTCTCTAATGTTTCTAAAAAAATACATTTAATATAACTTTGGTCTGACTTTAGAAACTGACTTCCAGAAAAGGCAGCAAGTCATGTAGGAAACAGTACCAATTCTATGAGAAGTAGGAATACGATAGAGAACTTACTAATTCAAGCATCCAACCATAAGCTATATCATAGAAGAAAATAAGCATATTTTCTCTTTTTCCTTCACAACAAATGGTTTCTGAGGCTCTAACTAATCCTTGTTTGACAACCTACAAAATCCCCTAGATGTACTCGTACTGACCAAGATTTTTAAAACACACTTTCAAAAATATGCATTTCTAAAGAGTGGGGTACAATATTCTCTCTTCACTGATAGCAAACTAAATTGATCTTCACATTCCCAAACTCTCATTAAGTTCATATTATCAAATATTTTCCACTGGGTCAGAATTATGTCCATAAAAACAGTAGTCTCTCAGTGGTCGAGAAGGTAAAGTTGTCAACAAGGCAAAAAAAGACATGCTGCACAGCTTACTTGTTGTACAACCACACTCTAAAAAATTTAAGTTGCAATCTGCCATTACTCTCATACACTGCTGCTGTCAGGTTGTGTAATGTTAGAAAAGACTTATCTGCAAGGAGAGGCAAAGAGAATTACAATGGAATGAGGAACTTTAGTCCCTCTCTGCCAACTATCCCAGGTAGAAAGGAGTCTTAGTGAGATTTATTTAGTATTTTTAAAATTTGAATTTACTTATTGATTTCCTTACATCATTGTTAATGAGGCTCAATGAGATTTAATAAATACTCCAAGGTCATATTCTTATTTAACAGTAGAGCCAGAATTCAAACTTTAGATTTATCCAACAAAAACAGGCTTTTTCTATATAAAGAAGCCAGGTAGGTATTGCTAAAGAATGCTTGGGACCTCAAAACTGTTTTTTTTTTTTTTCTTTTCTAACAGAATACTTTCTAAATTTGCTGTTCCATAGCTACTTACCACTAAAATAGTGAAGATAAAAATGCCTATCTCTTAAGGCTACTGTGAAGATGAAGTGAAATAATACATATGAAATGCTCGGAACAGTTTTCCACACACAGTTGACCCTTGAACAACAGGGGTTTGAATTTCATGAGTTCATATGTGAATTTTGTTCTATTCCAGAATTCCATATTCATGAATTCAACCAATGGCAGCTGCCTGGTGCTGTTTGATTGAATCCACAGATGTGGAAATCCTGTATATTGGGGCCAAATATATGTGCAGATATTCTATGGGGCAAGGATCAGTGTCCCTAACTCTTGTGTTGTTTAAGGTCAACTATATATGTAACAGACAAATCTTTCTCTCCCTCTTTACATGAATTGGTAAATCCACATATATTATATATATAATCTGCATGTATTCTATACATTCATAGGGATTTATGAGTATCTATATTCATATACATATGAATATGCACATAACCACAGATATGCATAATGTAGTCTTAGAAAAAAACTTCTTATGTTCTCTGGAATGCTCCCTGTAGAACTTCTGCCCTCAGAGCTATAGGTGTTCTTAGACAACATAGTTTCATAATAAGAAAAGCAATGATCCTATTCCCACCACTCGTTCTGCTGACTTCTGTTTTGTGAAAAGGGAGAAAGAAGTGAACTTCTACCTTGCTTTAAACCATAGTTCTGTGGGTGGAAACAGAAGAAGAAACTCACAGAGAAAGGAACTAGGGATGTCTTGGTCAGAAAAGAATTTTCCTCTAAATATCAAGTTGAAAAATCTAAGAATGTTAGTATAATTCACATGAATATACAATGGGTATACATTACACATATGTTCTACAGGCAACACAAAATTCATCCCAAGGCTTAGTCTTCACTCTCAAGGTCCTCATAAGTAGCAGCAGAGACATTTACACTATTAGATCCTTGGCAAAATGTGTCCTAAACCAGGACAGAGTTTCCATCACCATACTCAGAGGTCAGAACAGAAATGGTAATATCTTACAATGTCTCATGTCTGAGACTGACATGAAGAACATGTCCATGTTCTTTCCATCTTTTCTTTCAGAGACTGATAGAAGAGCAATAGCTCCTTATTGTTTTGACTCTGACTTTATCAAAAATTAATAGGCAACACAGCTTAGCAAGTTCCAGGGTATACAATCAGAACTAGAAGCACACTTTTCTTAGCATCCCCTCTAAGACTCTGTTCCATTTTTAAAATTAAAAAATTGATTCAGGCCCTCCCTGGTGGCGCAGTGGGTTAAGCAACGCACTATGAAGCAAAACCGCAGCCACTGCAGCACAAGTTCAATCCCTGCTGCCGGCCAGGGAGGGAACCCACATGGTGCAGGCAGACCTCTCCTGCCTGGCCCGCTGCTCCCCTTAGCAGTGTGTTTCAGTCCATCTGCCTGTTCTGCCCCCTGCTCTGTCTGGTGGAGTCTCTCACCTCCCCATACCTCTGGCCTGTACCAGTTCTTGTATGCATAAATAAATAAATCTTTAAAAACAAAACAAAAAAATTGATTCATAAGAATAAAAATATTATGCAAGTATAGTCTTCTTATAAAAAAAGAGAGACAGGGCCTCCTGGGTGGCGCTGCACGCTGAGCACCTCTATGAAGCATCTGCTGCAGAGCAGCGTGAGTTAAATCCTCAGCCAGGGAGGGCACCCACATGGCGCAGCAGACTTCTTCTGCCTGGTCCACTGCTCCCCTCAGCAGTGTATTTCTGCCTGTTTTGCTCCCCCCCTCTGCCTCTGGTGAATCCTTTCACTTCCCACGACTCTGGTCTGTACTCCAGCTCTTGTATGCATAAATAAATCTTAAAAAAAAATAGGGAGACAAATAGTTTTTCAGTTCCCTAAAACGTTAAATATAAAGTTACCATATGACCTGACAATTCCACTAGCTCCTCTAGAAGAATGAGATGGAAAACTGTTTTCCAAGCAAATTATCCAAACAATCATTTAGTAATCACATTAAGCTTGTTAAACAAAACATAATATACACACAGAATGGACTATTAATCATACATACAAAGGAATGAACTATATACATGCTACAACACACATGAGCCCAGGGAACATGCTAAGCAAAAGAAACCAGTCACAAAGGGCTACACATTATGTAATTCCATTTATATGGAAGGTCCAGAATAGGCAAATCCATAGATGGGAAGCAGAAGGGTGGGTGTCACAGGCTTTGAGAAAGAGGGAATGGAGAGTGACTGCTTAATGGGAATAGTTTCCTTTTGAGGTAGAATATTCTGGAATTAGAGAACAGTGGTTTTCATATAAATTTGTGAATTAAAAGGAAAACACTGAACTGTATACTTTAAAATGGTGAATTTTTTGCTATGTGAATTATATATCAATAATAACTAACAAGGGGCCTCCCTGGTGGCGCAGTGGGTTAGGCATGTACTGTGAAGCGGACCGTAGACACTGCACTACGAGTTCAATCCCTGCCCCCAGCCAGGGTGGGGACCCAATGGCACAGCAGACCTCTCCTGTTTCACCCACTGCTCCCCTCAGCAGTGTGTTTCCATCGGTCTGCCTGTTCTTTTCCCCACTCTGTCTCTGGTGAATCCTCTCACCGCCCTGGACACTGGCCTGTACCCCAGCTCTTGTATGCATAAATAAATAAATCCTTAAAAATAAATAAATAAATAAAATGAACTTTGCAGACCCTTTTAAAAATTTTTTTTAAAAACCCAACAATAGGGCCTCCCTGGTGGCGCAGTGGGTTAAGCACGCACTATGAAGCAAACCACAGCCACTGCAGCACAAGTTCGATCCCTGCCCTAGGCCAGGGAGGGGACCCATATGGTGCAGCAGACCTCTCCTGCCTTGCCCGCTGCTCCCCTCAGCAGTGTGTTTCAGTTGATCTGCCTGTTCTGCTTCCCGCTCTGCCTCTGGTGAGTCCACTCACCACCCTGGACTCTGGCCTGTACCCTAGCTCTTGTATGTATAAATAAATCTTTTTAAAAAAAAAACCCAACAATATAAACTAATACAATGCAATATGAAGGCCCTTTGACTACCTATAGATAACCAGTATCAGCAGTTTAGTATGATTTCTTGTTATAATGCTCTTTATCCTCAGAATGCTTAGCAGAGGTGTTTGCACACAGTAGGCATTTTCAATACCTGCACAGTAACTTTGTACAAGGATAAATAACACTGCTCTCCTTAGGGTAACATAGATACGTTTGTATCCACCATCACACAAATTCATTAGCTTAGGGTCAGACGATTTTAGAGGTACAATTTACATTTGCACCATACACAGAGCATAATGCAAGAGCACCACACTTACTGGATTAAAACTCACCAACTACAACCCAGTTAATAGAAACTCCTGATTTGTATATTTATGCAAATAAACAGGCACTTTGCATCATTCTCTTTGATTTATAAAGGAGCTAGATTAAGTGAAACTTGACTTAGACTAAGTGAAGCTATTACTTTGGAGTTCACAACAGCAAGCAGTAAATAAGTGACTTGCAACTTGGTCAAGTCCACCTCAAACTGAGGCCTTAGATAGGTTATTAAAATACTTACAGACCATCACAATGCTGTATTTCTTGTCTTTTTTTTTTTTTGCTAGAGGTTTTAATCTGAGACACACAAAGTCACACGACTTAACTTCTTAACACGCGACTTAATTTCTTAACACGCAACCACTGGCTCCACTCCTTAGTGGTTTATTATTTACTTAAAACAGAGCAGGTAGCATTTGTATATTTTATATTTTATATAAAAATGTATTTTTATATTTGTATATTTTATATAAAATATATTTTTATATTTGTATATTTTAAAGTTCCCAAGTAACCCGGAGACAGTGTTAGGAATCTTTAGGAAGAATGAGATGGGAAAATGGTTCTATGCAAATCATCCAACCATTCATTTAACAATCATATTAAACTTACAATAATGGGTGTCTGTCATCAAAATGGCAGTATATCCTAATTTTACTGAAGAGAAAACTGAGGGCCCTCCCTGGTGGTGCAAGGGGTTGAATGCTGCACTGTGGGGCTTCCATAGCCACTGCAGCACCAGTTCGATCCCCGGCCAGGGAGGGGACCCACATGGCGCAGCAGAGCTCTCCTGCCTCACCCTCTGCTCCCCTCAGTAGTGTACCTCAGTCTATTTGCCTATTCTGCTCCCCACTCTGTCTCTGGTGAATCCTTTCACTCCCCATGCCCCTGGGCTGTACCCCAGCTCTTATATGCATAAATAAAATCTTAAAAAAAAAAAAAGAAAAGCGACTTCCAAAAAAAGAGAGAGAAAACTGAGATCCAAGGATTCATACCTTAAAGTCAGCAATAAGGATGGGCCAACACTTACAGTTTTAACCATGTGCCACATCTTGGTATACTTTCCAAACCCCTTAACAGTATTAGAGCTATAAAAATGTGCCTTGACAGAAAGAAGCTAGTTGGGGTCATTTTATATCAGCCTCAATGCAATGGAGAATAATTGTTACTATATTTTTAAAATGTTTTGTAAAGTATGCCCCTTATTGACAGAGCAGTTTCTCTTCCTGTACTCCATATTAAGGTGCCTCCTTATTTGCAGTTAAGCTTGAATTGGAAAGAAGGGTATGATATAGGAGAAGCTCTAGATGTGGAATGAGGAGTAGAAGAGGAGTGCCCTTTCTGGTCCTCTGGGGAAGGAAAGTGTAGTACAGGAGAAGACAGACATGGTCCTCATTCACATACCCCTCCCTATATACACACACTCATCCTTCCCTCCAAAGCAGTTCAACCCAGGGAACAAGGGAGCTTTAGGAATACTGAGACCCCACTTTTCCAGAGATAACATGGGGGTAGATTTGAGGGTATTCTAGTTTGTTCTTCAGCTTTGTGCCAACAGATGGTATGGGAATAACTTTGATGTAGCACCAGGAGGTGGCCAGGAAGATGACCTTAGGACAGTATCACTCATTTCCTAAAGCCTGAGCAAGGCATACAGGACATCAAGAATTTGCTAAGAGGCTGGTGTACCAGTGAGGTCTACAATTGGAACAAAAAGTTATCAGTATACAGGATCTTTGAGACAAATGTCTAGTTCCAAAACTTCCCTATTATGTTCCTGCTTGCATACCTATGATGCCATTCAGAGCGGTCCACAGACCCATCTCTGCTCTTTCTCTTGGTGCATGGAATATAATAGATACTCAGGAGCTTTGAAGAGTGATGAACAGGGTCTGAGGAGTCAGGGGAGAGAGAAGATATTCAAACAAAGCAAAGGATCATGGTGAATAAAGATAATGAATATGGGATACTAGAGGTCAGAAAGGGCCACTTAAACCTCTTTCTTTATCCTTCCCCATCCATACACATTCATGTGCTCATATCTTTAAGCCTTCAGTTAAGGTGCTTTCATTACTTGAAATGCTCTTTTCCAATCTGCCTGATGAACTCTGACCCATTCTTCAAAGTCCAACTCAACTGTCATTTTCTCTGCATCTTTCTCTGACAATGCTCCACTCCAAGTAGAGTTAATCACTCTATCCCACTCTCCTGCAACATTTCCCCACAAATCTCTACTACTGCAGAATGTTCTCCCGCAGATTTAATAATTAGATGTCTCCTTTCCATGATAAACTGTGAACCACCACAGAGCAAGGGGAATTCCCTATTCATCACTTTATCTTGTACTTGAGTGTCTACACACCAAATATTAGGTCAAAAAAGAAAAATCACTGCCTTTGAGGAACCCACATAATGAAGGGGAGAAATATCTAGAAACACAGTCATGTTGCAGTGTCCTTTGTGCTGCACAGAGGAATGACAGGATGATGGGGAGGGAGGAAGGCACGTCCTTCAGGAGGAAATCAGGATGTGGTCCAGAGTAGGTGACATTTGAGGTGGGCCTTGAGATCAAAAATCAGGAGGCTGCATCCGGAATATCTGTGGAAATGAAGCTAAAAGAGTCTCAAAAGGTAAACGCTAAAGAGGAACAGCTGGTCAGGTGGGGGTCAATCTTTTCCCTCCCTACTTCTGGAGATTCCCTGTTCAATTTATTCCAAGTTTCCTTTTTATAAAACCCAAGGCTACTGAATCTCCCAATTACATCAATTATTTATACCAAAGAGCACCTACCATTCGAATAACTCATCAAAAAATGAGTTAATGATACACGAAAATATATTCAAATTAGAGCAAAGCAAAACGAAGTTAAACAAAGAGACTACTTTCTTAACCTGTCAAATTGTCAAGTACTTTTAAAATAAATATTTGGTATCAAAAAAGAATCAGGGAAATCCTAACTCTATGCTTATTGAGAGATAATTTAGTATAATGTACCCTAGTCTTGCAAATAACTGCTATTCTCTGTATAGAAATTCCACTAGGAATTTGTCCTAAAGATAAAAATCTTTGCTATAATGAATAGCACAGCAATATTTAAAATAGTGAAAAAAAGGTAAACTACCTAAATGTCCAATCACAAAGAAGTAAGTAAATTTGGCACTGCAATAATTTTAACAGTTACAACTTAGAGAGTAATTACTCTATGCCTAGCATTATTGTAGTTAACACCACAGTAATCTAAACATGGGTATGTAAGTGAATGTTGACTGAGACTTTTCTAGTTAACTCAAAACTGGAAATGCAACCAACAGCTAAGAATATTCATTACTTTACCTCATGCTTGGGTGTCTATGTACCAAATATTAGGTCATATCTGGGGGTTGTATGTTCCCCACAAGGTAAAGAAAGCCGTCAATAACTGCAGGCTGGGCTTAATCAAGAATGTAATAGGAAGCTTTAGTATCCTAGCCCAACTATCATCTCCACAAAAGAACATCACAGAGTGATGTTGACCTTGTGGTCTCTTCCAAGACAGTAAGTTACAGGGATTAGAGGTGAACAAAAATTAGAGAGATTAGAGGTTAAAAAAAAAAAAAACTTGCTTGTGCAGTAATTTTTAAAAACTGGAAGGTATGGTGAATATATGCTCAGACAGTTGTCTTATAGATCTTCTCTGAGCCATTCTGGATGGGGGAAGGGGAAATGGAGTGAGAAGGAGAAGCAATGTTACCCCACTATTTGTCACAGCTGTGGGTACCCTAGGTCAAGCAGTCCCGTGGAAGTTGATGGCCTTAACCCCTTTTGCCGTTCCCTATCTGAGGATTGCCCATTGAACAAGTGAACCCCAGCTATGGAGTGAAAAGAGAAGAAGGCGTTGGCCTGAAATAGACCCAAAGAGCTTGGTACCAGCTTTCTCTCCAGGTCTGGAGATGACACCTTGGCAAAGTCTACCCTTTAAAGAACTCACAAGTGTGGAGAGTCTACACACAGGCAATGCCAGTCAGGTAACTTATAAATGTCATCCAGGAAGACTGACAGCAGCTGCTTAAAAGACACCTTTCCCTGTACCTCTTCCCACTGCCCAATGGCGCACACCAGAACCACCGGGGTCTAGAAGAGAGCAGGAAGGAAGTGTCACATACAATCCCACTCTAACATTCTCTAAGGTGAGAAACAGGGAAGATTAGTAGAAATATAAGCTGAATCTACCTTTCCTCACTTCATATCTCCAAAGCCACAAATCTGGTCAGTAATAGGTATAGGAAAAGCTTTCAATTAGATATACTGACATATTGAAATAGTGGACTTCCAATAATTCAGAGCGATCAGAAGGTTGTATCAAGGTATCATCAAGGGATCCATTCCCTAGAGAAGTGATCTCAACAAAGCAGAGTTCGGATTCTAGCTAGAGAAAAATAAATTCATTCATGTTTGCTCCCTTCTGAGTTAAAACTGTCCAATTAACTGGTTAAATTACCATTGTATCCACTTTACAGATTAGGAAATTAAGGTTTTGAAAAGTTAAGAAACTTGCTCAAACCCATAAAACATGTCGGAAGCTTAGTTTAGATACCAACCCAGACCTAAACTCAGAGCTCATGCCTTTTATAGTCACATCAGGAATTTTTCAGTATTAGGTCCAAAGACATCTCTAGAATTCTGCAAATTTAAATTTTCTTTCAAGATTCTCTTTTTATCTCAAGGGTGACTTAAAAACGTAAGTATAGTCTTGATCATCTGGTGATCATCATACAAGTGAATGCTGCTCCTTGATTACTAGTCTGCTAGTAATCTCTAGCTAGTAATCACTACACTAGACTAATGAAGGAGGACAGAGGTGACTATAAATAAATAAAGTGATCACATCAATTAAAAACCAAATGGCTTACTATATATAAATCACAGTTTCACTGTAGTTCAAACATAGAAATGTAGTGGGAGAAAAATATGGGACACAACAGACTTCATAGGAATAAGGGCTGTTTTACATTTTCAGCAGCAATTCAGTTTTGGTATAATATCCACTGTAACATATGAATTGGTTCTGAAGTTTTACATTTAATTTCCTTATTTATTTTGGTTTTATCATTGTTGAAGAGCTGTAACTATACATTTGTACCTCGTAGTTTTGTTTCAGGGACATTTTTGTAACATAATAATTTAACATCAAGAACCTTAAAAATGTTTGTTTAAAGTGTCCTTATATCACACATGCTTGAGAAGCTCTGTATTTGTCATTATGCCTAAGCAGCTATTTATTTATTTAAAGGTTTTTATTTATTTTTTCCCTTTAATTTATATATATTTGACATCAATTGTAATCCTCATGTATTCCCCATCACCATATCACCAGTGCACCATCACCTCAGTCCCCTGTGCTCCTGTCTGCCCTCAACCCTCCCCCTGTCCCCTCCCCACCAAGTGTCCCCAATTTGTCCTTGTCTTTTCATTTTTGGTTTTTGTGTCTTTATTGTTATTATTATTATGATTGTTCTTATTCCTTTACTTGATCCTTATTTGGTTCCCTTATATTCCTCCTAGGGGAGGAACAATGGTATTTTTCTTTTGCCTTCTGACTTACTTCGCTGAGCATAATCCCCTCCAGATCCATCCATGTTCCTATGAATGCATCTAGTTTTTCTTTTTTGATTGCTGAGTAGTATTCCATCATGTATATTACCACAGCTTCCCGATCCACTCATCTGTTTTTGGGCATTTAGGTTGTTTCCAGGTCTTCCCTATTGTAAAGAGTGCTGCTATAAACATCGGGGTCCAGGTATTCTTTTGAATCAGTGTATTTGTGTCTATTGTGTAGATTCCTAGGAGTGGGATTGCTGGATCATATGGAAGTTCCATTCTTAGTACTAAGAAGCTATTTAAAGCCATGTCTTAGAAGGCTATTTGTGACACTAGGAAATATTTCCATTATATTGACTTAAAACATTCAAAGGTGATACCTTCCTCCCTGGTGGCACAAAGGGTTAAGGCCCAGCAATATGAAGCAAGGCACAACAATATGAAGCAATCAGCAGCCACTGCAGCAAGAGTTCAATCCCCAGCCAGGTAAAGGACCACATGGCATAGTAGACCTCTCCTGTCTCACCCACTGCTTCCTGCAGCTGTGTATTTCAATCTGACTATTCTGCTACCCACTCTGTCTCTGGTGAATCCTCTCACCCCTTGCACCTCTAGCCTGTACCCCAGTTCTTATAAGCATAATTTTAATAAACAACAAAAGGTGATACAGTCTTGCTCTAATTTTATAAAACATACAAAACACATATAAACATGGGAAAGAGTAAAAAATACACTAAAATATTAACAATGTCTATGCCACAGTAGGAACATTACAGGTATTCTTGGTTGATATTACTTTTTTGATATTGCTAATTTTTTTGATAATTTGTGTTTATGAAAACTTTATTATGAATAAAATTAAGTATTACCAAAGAATTCAATCTAAAAGCATGTGTCCCATGAAAGTTCCCAAAATCTGTTGCCAAAAGAATGGTGCTTTTTGTTCATGTTCAACCTTAAAGCAGTATTTATTTTTAATTTTATTTATGTTTTTATTAAATTGTTTTATTTATACATATTTGACATCATCAGTTGCAGTCCCCGTGTAGTCCCCACCACCATTTCACCTGTGCACAGTCACCCCAGTCCCTTGTGCTCTTTCTGCCTTCACCCAGATCCCTCCCCCTTGACCCTCATGGTGCCTTTGACTTGTCTTTGTCTTTTGGTTCTTGTTGTATTTTTTTTTTTTGATTGTTGTTCTTTTCCTTAAGCCCTGTCTTTTGTTTGTTTGTTCCTTTATATTCCTCCTAGTAGTGAAACCATCCAATATTTTTCTCTTGCCTTTTGACTTATTTCACTGAGTATAATTCCTTGAAGCTCCATCGATGTTTCTATAAATGTCTCTAGTTTATATTTTTAATTGCTGAATAGTATTCCATTGTGTATATGTACCACATCTTCTCGATCCAGTCATCTATTTTTGAGCATTTGGGTTGTTTCCAGGTTTTACCAATTATAAGTAGTGCTTCAATAAACATAGGGGTACAGGTATCATTAAAGCAGTATTTATTCAGAATGTAGAAGCATGTAAAAGCGATCACTCAGATACCAGGGATGCAAAGATGAACAGAGGACATGATGCACTCTTGATGATAACTGTCTGGGGGAAGTCCACTGTAAACCTACAGTCAGTGGCAGGGAAGGATAACAATGTCACAAGAGCATGGAGTAGAAGTTCCATAACTCATTCTGATGCAGGAAAGACTGCAGGAGAGGTACATGAGTCCTAAGAATGTATGAGAAAATAGGTATGGAAAGGTGAAATGGCAGACTACCCAGCAAGTAAAAGTCAAACACAGGTCTTGTGACACTGAACACACTCACCACATTGGGTCAATCTCTCCTGGGCTCCTATAACATTTGCTGTTTGTACTGACTGCTATTATAATTCAAGCTGCTTCCCTAACAAGTCTGTAAATTCAGAGGGAGTAAATGTACACTGCAGACTCACAATTTGTTACAGTATCTTCAGATAAAGACTTCTACAGGGCATTATACTCAACAAGTTGTAACCTCTATTAGTATGCAAATACATATATATCCCTTATCTATTTTTTCCTCTAGAAAATTACATCCAAATAAAGTAAAAGACTCACACCTATAATCCTCTACTATATAAGATTTACCACTTTCCTTTGTTCTTGTAGTCAGTAGAGACCAATAGGGCATGACCTTCCAGGGCAAGGCAGGCTAAGGCAAAATACACTGACTGCCTATCCAAGAAAATCTTCCAAGTGACCCATTAAAGATACCTAAGTGCTGTGACTCATCAGCTGGGGTGAAACTCAAAGACGTTCTACCAGTATGAAGGAACAGACCTGTATTGTGTAAACAGTGAAGAACTGGAAGTAACGTGAATGTTTAACCAGGGGAAATGTGTACATAAGTATGGCACATTCACTTGCATGGTATTTATAGGACTTAGGTACATGCCTGGAACTTGCATTAATGGATCTGGAGGGGATTACGCTAAGCAATATAAGACAGAGGGAGAAAGACAAATAACGGATGGTGTCATTTACATGTGGAATACAGCGAAATCAAACAAAGGTTCAGATGAAGCCAAACTAACAAAAAACCCTAGAAAACTGACCATAGAACTGAGGCTGCCCGAAGGAAAGCTGTGGGGAAAGTCAAGAACAAAGTGGGGAGGGGACACAATGGATTATGGTGGTGGATGATGTTGGTGTGGGGTGTAACAATACCTGAAAGGTGAGAATCTATAACACTAAAACACAAAAATGTAAACCAGTGTTACCCAATAACATCAAAAATTAAAATATTCCCCCAGAGGAACATTAAAAGGGATAAACGAAACAAATGTGATGAAGTCTCAATACTATATGAAGCTGCATGCACTGGTGTTCACTAGATCATTTTCTTTATTTTTGTGTATGCCCGAAATTCTTCATAATAAAAACATACGTGGAAGGAAACGAAAATGTTCACAGTGATGATTAATTGCATGGGGAGTGGGGAGCAGAATACAAAGTGATACTTTGTGTTGCTTCTAGCCATGTGAATATGTGACAGTTCAATAGTAACAAAATACCACTTCGTGACTACATGGGTTTCTAGATGACCATTTTTACTAAAAAAAAAAAAAACAAAACTGAGGAAATGGTTAATTCCAGGTCTGGATCAGGAAATGTACAAGGCAAACCTGGAACATCTTGTCATACCAGACAACAAAAACAATCAAATACAAATAAGGTCATATCAAAGGGACACAGAAGTGAAACTTAATAGGCTTCACTGGCTAAGACAGTACGATCTGAGCATCAATAAGAATAACTAAATACTAAATGATACTAAAATACTTTATCACTTTGAAGAATGATTCTAAAGAACCACTCACTATTTCACAACTGGTAGATAAATAAAAAGCAGCTGGCTAAAGCAGGACTGGGGGGTAGCTGTAAAAAATACCAATGTCTGAAAATGCCTTGCTCATCGCTGGTGACTGGCAAGTGGCACCCCACCTGCACCGAGCTCTAAATGAGATGCTTATACAATCTTATCGCACAGTCCAGCAAAGGGACAGAGAGAAGCCCAATATGAGAATGCAGAAATGGAAGCCAAAAAGGTGCCTTGGAAACCAGCACAGGAGTAGGGTCACTTTGGAGGGACTTGAGGCACTATCTGAAATTTTGAAGGGTTCCCACTTACTGGGAAATTTTGAAATGTGACCCATTTTCTTCAGAACCCCAATACTGCTCTTTACAGTCCTAGCACAAACATATTTCCCATGGAGTGGTCAAAGTTATGGCATAACACATATTCCCATGTGGTTTAATTTCCCTTTCCTGAGATCATCATCCCTTTGAGATGTTCCTTTCAGAAAAAAAATTAACTCTCTAGTACTTATTTTAACATCTAACTTGGGAATTCCACTTACAAATTTCAAGTCTGGCCCAGATTTAGATGGATATGAAGAATCCGGTGCTCATGTTTAAAATTCTTATGAAAGGGTTAACAAATATAAACCAACTTCAGCAATTAATGTCACATCCCTTATCATTCATCACCTACTCTGGCTAAGATTTTTTTCATTTGCTATCCTAGTAAATTCTCAAATCCAGTGAAATATGAAGTATTACTCAATTTTACAAGGAGTAGGTTCAGAGAATCCAGTCATTTTCTCAAGGAGCTAAAGGTCCTTGAGACACAAAGACAGAGGTTTGTAGATAATCAATGTCCACACACCTTTAACATTTAGCATGGAAGGACTGGCTATCAGAGATGTAACAACCTACCAAGTTAGAATGAAGCGCTTCATTAATAAATGTAATCCCACCAGCTAAAGCCTTTTATGAACTATCCTTCTCAGCTTTCCACTTACTCTTCCAATCTCTTTTGGTTTCCATTATAGACTCCTCCACTCTGGATTTTCAATACTCTTCTCCTTACTATGTGCACTCCCCCTTCCTCAATTTAATTACCATTTTTTCCCCAGGTGCTAATCTTTTTATTTCAATTCATATCCTCAACCTCCTTCTCCAGGAAGCCCTTCATCTTTCCTCCATGGTCGGAGCTCTTGCCTTGAAGCAACTTGTTCTATAAAAGATCATCACTCTGTTTCATATACATACTTCTGGTCTCCTTAGTCTTCAAATTCCTTGAAGGCAGAGACAGCTACTAATTTATTCCCTTGAGAAGGCAAAGGATACAAATTACATTCTATAAACACTTGTAAATATTATTTTGGATGCAGACAAAACTATTCCTCATAAACTGAGGTTATCATAGTCTACTATCCTCTTCTAGCTATAGCATGGCCAGCTACAGAGAGAAAGCAACATCAAAGTTGTTTCATTAAGCAAAGAGCAGACATTCATTAGTGCTCTGTACAACTTCACAGCCCCCGGTCCTCAGATATCCCTGAGAGAACTTCCTGTAATCACTGAAGGCTATGAAGATTCCATTCTTTTTTTTCCCCTTGGATTAGAAATATTAGCTGGGCCAGCAATGAACCCTCAGGAAATGAGGTTTTTTAAAAAATTGTGGTAAAACATACATACACAACATAAAATTTACCATCTTAACCACTTTTAAGTGTAGAGTTCAGGGGCATTCAGTACATTTAAACTGTTGTGCTATCATCACTACCATCTGCTGCCAGACTCTTTTCATCTGCAAAACTGTAACTGCATTCATTAAACAATAGTTCCCCAATATCCTCTCCCAACATGTCCCAGAAATGCTTCATTCTACTTCCTGACTCTATGAATTTGACTACTCTTGGTATGCCATGAGAACGGAATCAAAGTATTTGTGCTTATGTGACTGGCTTATTTTACTTAGCATAATGTCATTAACATTGATGCATGTTGTAGCGTGTCCCATGTATCAAAATACCCTTCCTTTTTAATGCTGAATAGTATTCCATTGTATACATATGACACATTTTGTCTATTCTTTCATTTGTTGATAACACATGGGTTACCTCTAAATGGGGAATTTTGATCACATACTAGTGACAAGAAGCTCAGGTGACTTTCTTAGGTGTTTTGAATACAATCAAAAGAATCAGTCCAGATATTAGGACCACAGAACAGAAAGCTGCTAAGAGGAATTCCTATCTGGTTATCTATCCAGGACTGGGACCAGATAGAACATTTATTTCAATACTTAAATGGTCTGGTGAAATAATGCACTGTTAACTAACGTGGTCTAGAAACATATCTTGAATTCAGTCTCTGAAGACCTCACTCTTCCATTTTCTCCCTGTCCCCAATTTTACTCAGATATAATTCACATAAAACATTGTGTAAGTTTAAGGTATATGTGTTGATTTGATACACTTATGCACTGCAATATGATTAGCACCATATCTTATCTAAAATCTCCACCATATCTCATAATTATCATTTCCTTTTAGTGCTAAGAACGTCTAGTATCTACTTTCTCAACAATTTCCAAGTATACAACACAGTAATGTTAACTATAATCACTGTTATGCATTCAATCTCCAAAACAGCTTTATCTTCTAACCAGATGTTTGCATCCTTTGACCAATATCTCAATTCCCACATCACCCAAATTCTGGTAACCATCATTCTAGTCTATTTCTATGAACCTGACTTTTTATAGATTCTGCACATAAGTGATATTACACAGTATTTTCCTCTGACATTTCTCTTAGCATAATGCCCTCAAATTTCATCTACATTGTCATAAATGATAGGATTTCCTCCTTTCTCATGGCTGAATAATATTCCAGTGTGTGGGGGGTTGCGTGGGCGCACGCGTGCATATCACATCTTTATCTGCTGACCTACTCACTTAGGATGGTCGTACTGTCGTCACATGTTCACTGTTGTGAAATGCTGGATGGACACTGGGGTGCATTATCTCTTTGAGATCCTCTTTTAATTTGCTTTGGATATACACCGAGAAGTAGAATTGCTGAATATGATAGTTCTATTTTTAATATTCTGAGAAACCTCTATGCTGTTTTTCATAGTACCTCTACCAATTTGCATTCCCACCAACAATGCACAAGGGCTCCTTTTTTGCCACATCTCTCCAACACTTGTTATCTCTAATCTGTTTTATAACAGTCATTCTAACAGGTGTGAGGTGTTATTTCACTGTGGTTTTGATTTGCATTTCCCTGATGATTAGTTATATGAACATCTTTTCATGTATCCGTTGGCCTTTTGTCCCTCTCCTGTTCTTACCAGCCCACATGCTAGAGTCTACAATCTCCATTATCTTGCTGATGGCCCACAACACGGAACTGTTTTCAGCGTCCCTGCATACACTGTGCACATCCTTGCCAGCTGGCTTCACTTATCAGTGGTCTTGCTTACTGGAAAGCTGTCTTTTCTTTGCTTATTTCTAGTTAGGGTCACCTTTCTGGGAAGGCTTTTCTTTTTCTTCTTTGCACTCCAAAAATTTGAGTGGTTGTCACATAATCAGTGAACAAAATTACATTTGGTATATTCACAGTCTCTGCTGAGAAGAATAGTTTCAGGAGGATAAATAAAGGTTAGTGGGATTATAGGAATTTTTATTGATAGTTTAATATTGTTCTATGTTTTAATCAACTGACATTTCAAATTTAACTTTTAGAAAAATTTAAGAGTAATTTGATCAAGAATATAGTGGAAGAATCAGGCTAGCAGATTTCAAGACTTAAAATATAGCTATAGTCTTTAAGACTAAATGGTATTGGCAGAGGGTCGGACACATATAACAATGGACTAGAAAATGGAACCCAGAAATAGATCCAGACAAATATGCCTAAGTGATATAAAAGCAATTCAGTGAAGGATGTAGGCCTTGTCAACAAATGGTTCTAGAGTAACTGGATATTCACTGTCAAAAAAAAATCTCAATCTAAGTCTCATACCTTACATAAAATTTAAAACAGATCATAGACTGAAATGAAGAAAATACAGTATTTAGGGGAAAAATGAGAAAATCTCTTTGATGTAGGACTAAGCGGAGTTCTTAGACTTGATCAGAAAGTATAACCCATAACAGGAAAAACTGGATTCATCCAAATTAAAAAATTTTGCTCTGAGAAATATCTTGAGTGGATGAAAAGACAAGCTACAGACAGAAAATATTTTAAAACCACATTATTTAACAAGGATCAGTATCTCAAATATATAAAGAACGTTCAAAACTCAATGGTAAAAACCCAAACAATCCATATAGAAAATAGAGAGGCATTTGACTAGAGGATATACAGATGGCAAATAATCACATGAACAGATGTTCAACATCTTTAGCATAAGGGAAATGTGAATTAAAACAATGGGCGAACCATTAAGCAAGTTGTGGTACAACCATATCATGGAATACTACTCAGCAATAAAAAAGTAATTCAACAATTTAAATTTTCAGTGAATTATGCTGAAAGAAAAAGCCAATCCTCAAAAGTTATAAATTATATGAATCCATTTATATAACAGTCCTGGAATGTCAAGGTTACAAAAATGGAAAAGAGATCAATGGTTGTCATGGGTTAAGGATGCTGTGGGAGCAGGAGAAGAGTAGATGTGACTATAAAAGGACAAGAGGGGGCCTCCCTGATGGCGCAGTGGGTTAAGCAACGCACTATGAAGCAAACCGCAGCCACTACAGCACGAGTTCGATCCCTGCCGCCGGCCAGGGAGGGAACCCACATGGCGTGGCAGACCTCTCCTGCTGTGCCCGCTGCTCCCCTCAGCAGTGTACTTCCCTTGATCTGCCTGTTCTGCTCCCTGCTCTCTGTGGTGAATCCTCTCACCCGCCCCATACCTCTGACCTGTATCCCAGTTCTTGTATGCATAAATAAATAAATCTTAAAAAAAAAAAATAAAAGGACAAGAGGGATTGTGTGGTAATGGAAATGTCCTGTATCTTGACTGATTCACTGTTAACAGCCTACTGTGATACTACCCTAACTATCCCAAGATGTTACATTAGGAGAACCTGGATAAAGGATACATGGGCTCTCTCTTTACTATATCTTACAACTGGATATACATCTATACTTATATCAGGACCTTCCAGGTGGCACAAGGGATTAACTCTCAGCACTATGAAGCTATTGGCAGACACTGCAGCACAAGTTTAATCCCTGGTCAGGGAGCTGACCACATGGTGCAGCGACCTCTTCAATCTTGCCCACTGCTCCCCTCAGAAGTGTATTTCAGTCAATCTGCCTGTTCTATTTCCCACTCTGTCTCTGGTGGATCCTATCACCACCACCACCCGCCCACGCACACACACACACACACCTCTGGTCTGTACCCCATTTCTTGTATGCGTAAATAAATCTTATTTTAAAAAAAAAAAGCTTAATTTTTTAAAATAGCTCAAGATTTGGGGCAGTGACATTGGACAAGTCATTTCTCAGAGGGCTAAGAGGATTAAAATTAAGGCATCAATGGTCTAATGGAATCGAATAGAGAACCCAGAAATAAATGCACAGATTTCCGAACAACTAATATTTGATAAAGGAGCAAAAAATATGCAGTGGAACAAAGACAGTTTGCTCAATAAATGGTGCTGGGAAAACTGAACTGCTATATGCAAAAGAATGAAGCTAGACTACTACCTCTCACCATGCACAAAAACCAGCTCAAAATGGATCAAAGACTTAGACATAAGACCTGAAACTATAAAATATATAGAAGGAAATATAGGAAAAACACTACATGACATACATCTCAGTAATATCTTTAAAGACACATCATCTAAAGCAAAGAAAGTGAAAGAAAAGGTAAACAGCTGGGACTACAGCAAATTAAAGAGCTTCTGTACAGCAAAAGAAACATTACCCAAAACAAAGACACACCCCACTGATTGGGAAAATACTTTTGTACTCCATACAACTGATAAGGGACTGATCACAAAGATCTACAAAGAACTCACACGACTCAACAAAAACAAAGTGAACAATCCAGTCAAAAAATGGGCAGAACTTAAAAGACACTTCTCCAAAGAGGAAATTACTACTCAGCAATCAAAAAAGATAAACTAATGCCATTCTCATAAACATGGATGGAGCCTGAAGGGATTATGCTCAGTGCAAAAGGCAGAAAGAAAAAGAAAAACTGGATGGTCTCACAGAAGGAATATAGGGAATCATGAAAAAAATAACATCAACAACAAAAAACACAAGAAAACAAAACAAAAATAGACAAGTACAAATCAGAGACATTCCGCAGGGAAGAGGGAGGGACTGGGATCAAGGCAGGGGTGGGAAGAGCACAGGGACTATAGTGATGGTACAAGGGTGAGCTGGTGCTAGAAATTCTATGGGATTATACCTGGAGAAAAGACAGCAAACATTGTAAGAAAAACAAAAAGCTGGACACAGAGTAAGTACTCAACAAGTGAGTATTAAAATGATAACCTAAAGAGGCGTGGCAGTAAGAATGGAGAAGTGTACAGAAAGGGATATTTAGGTAATAACACTAATGGCTTTTGGTGAAAGATTAGATGTGGGATAGTGGGTGAGAGTGGTCAAGGACAATTCCCAAATGTCTTGAGCAAGTGGGTGGTCATATGGCACCATTTAGGAAGCAGACAGACCCTGAGAAAAAGAGGAATGAAGAACCTAGTTTGTGTTGACTGGGACACATTTACATATAGCTGTCTAGTTAACAAGTGCATATGCAAGTCTGGGGTTTAGAACACAACTCCGGGATGTAATTTGAACTTGACAGTCCTAAGTATAGAAGAGACAACTGAAGCCAGGAGAATGGATGTGATTTCTGAAGAGAAAAAAGAGCCTAATCATAGTGACTGTGGCTGCAAAGCAGCTTCAATCTTTTAGGATTGGGTAAAGAGTATCAGTCTAGCAAAGCAGACAAAGAGTGGCCAGAAAAGGAGAAAAACCAAGCAGATGTGGTCCCGTGCAAGGTAAGAAAGTGTTTCAAGAAAGAGTGAGTATCCACTGTGACCAAGTAGTGAAGAGAAAAATTAGGTGAAAGTGAATTTAGTGACCTGGGTGTCACTGGTGTCTTTAGCAGAAGAGCTCTGGTGAAATGACAAAGTAAGATCAGAGCCAACTGAGGAAAAATGGAGAACACATAAACCACCATTAACAAATTTACTTAGTGCTACAGGAAAGGAGACAGCACAGTGAGAAGGAAGGGGTGTACCAGAGGGAGAAATCTGTTAAAAGTAAGTTAATTTTAAGGGAAAGGAACAGGTAGAGAGGAAGAGAAAAAGAAGTTGAAGATTTAAGACAGAACGATTACAGATGATGACCAGATAAGAGAGGCTATGATACAGAGTACAGATAACAGGCTTAGTTCAGTTGAAAGGGCACATCATCTACTCTACGAAGAGAAGAAGAAAAGGAACTATGCAAATACTAGTAGGCTCAGAAATTTGATCACAGTATGCACAGTTACTCCCTGAAAGCGTCAATTTTCTTTGTGAAGGAGAAGGCAAGGTCATCCGGTAAGACAGAAGGGCTGACTTAATTTTCATTTTCCATCTATCTCAACATGCAGGGCACAGTTATGTAATAGATATGTTTAATAAAAAAATTAAAAATAAACAATGTTTCCGTAATACAAGTTTCCCTTAGAATCAATATACACAACTTTCTCCAAGTTAGCCACTAGGGGGCAGTGCCGCTGCCCATCTTGTCCTCTAAATCTTATAACCTGTGAAATTAGAAAATTATAAAGCATGGTATGTCATAAAATGTTTTTCTATAAGAAAATACCAATTAAACTTTATGCACATGTGTAAATACGTGCATGTACACACATGCGTTTATACACACACACACACACACACACACACACACTGTCACGTCTGCAAACGTCCCACTGAAACAGTATTATGATGTCCCAGAGGCAACACTTAACCATTTCCAGAGGTCATTTTTTACAATTCTTCCAGGTCACACAGCAAATACTGAACACCTTTTACACTTTCCTCTAATTAATGCATTAGAAAAGGCTGATTTAAAAAAAAAAACAACTTAAGGTTAATCCTCTACAGTACTTGCTATAGTGTCTTTCAAATTACTCCCCCCATCTAGTCCTCTCTCCAATAAGAGGTAGATTTTAAAAATAATTAGAAATAGTTGTAATCTATTTCACAAACTACCCCCTTATCGCAGATGCTTAATACATTCTCACAATAACAATTTACCAATCTGTAATACCACAGAGCTATAATAGCTACCAGAATAAGTAGCTATTTTGAGGTTAGTGTTTAGCAATGGGCCTGGGAAATACTTTTTTGTCGTGAACAGAGGGAATGGGCAGAGTTCTAACTTAAAAACAGGGTGCAGAGATTCCCAGAACTAGGGGCCTCCCTGGTGGCGCAGTGGGTTAAGAACGCACTATGAAGCAAACCACAGCCACTGCAGCACAAGTTCGATCCCTGCTGCCAGGCAGGGAGGGGACCCACATGGCACAGCAGACCTCTCCTGCCTTGCCCGCTGCTCCCCTCGGCAGTGTGTTTCCGTCGGTCTGCCTGTTCTGCTCCCCGCTCTGTCTCTGGTGAATCCTCTCACTTCCCTGGACTCTGGCCTGTAGCCCAGCTCTTGTATGTATAAATAAATAAATCTTAAAAAGAAAGAAAGAAATTCCCAGAACTAAAAGCTGTAATGGCATACTGCTCCCTAGGTGTTCAGTTATGTGGATTAACTCAGTTACAACTTCCCCAGTGGGGAAGATGCCCAGTCACACCAATTGAACACATCACACCCCAGCTTAAGAAAAATGTTACTAGTTTGTTCCAATGCTTGGGCTGGAGCTGCAAGGAAGATGGGGAAGGAGGTTTAGGTGATCATGTGACTAAAGGATGCCAAGCAGCTCAAATGGGTAGAAAAGGTGCTTGACTCAAAAGTCCCTAAACTTTATTTTGATCTGAAGTTGCTTGGGAACAAAAATATCTAAGAAATAGGTCATAAAGAGAATCCGCAATACAAGTGAAGTAGCCATGTAGATACAGTATCAAATTGTTTGCAAACTGTTTCAAAAACTAAATTTCAAGGTTCTTTAGGCTACTGTTCTAATTTGACAATTACTGTGCACATTTTTACTTGACATGCTGTTCTACTAGCTGGTACGGTGATGCATTTTTTTTGTGTGTGATACTTTTCAGTAGCTCTCTGGCCCCAAATTTTTGTTATTAATATTTTTATAAATATAAAAAACAAAAATAAATGGCTGTTCCTTAATCTAATATGAAAATTCACCTTTTCTAATGAATTGATGGCAAAAGTCTCTTTTCATTAATTATAATTGTTGGCTACATGGACCTCACTGAATATGAGTTTTAAAATTGAAATGACTATTTCATTGCTTCATCCCTACCACTACATTTTAAATCTTTATCTACTTTCAAAAGTTATGCCCTCAATCCTGATATTTTTCCCAACAAATGAGCTAAGAGCAGATTTCATTTACACACACACACATACACACACACACACTTGCACTCCCCAACAACAACACTTCCTTTGAAAAACAGAATGTCACTTCCTCAATCCAGAGGCCAGAAGTCCCTCAGTTCTGATCTGAGGAGCCAAGACAGGAAACTCTGGTAAGCTTCTGCCTCTCCCCCCCTGGAGAGCCACTAGAGCAGCTGACAGAGGGCAGGGTCTGTTCAGAGCTCCCTTGATGCACTGCAGCTGGAAGGCAACAGCTCACTTCCACACTGAGAATGATTCCAGAGTCCACAAACACAAGTCAGTTTAACAAGGGCATTTCATAGGAAGTGAAGGAGGAGAAGATGGGAGACCTTGACACCTTTCAGCGACCTTACTTCAGTTTTCAAACTCCTGCCACTATCTCGGAACTGATTTCAACCAAATCTCAGTAATTGGCACCATCTTGTACTTTGACCCCATCAGGCAAAGCATCTTGGGGGAAGGGGAGTCAGAACTCCTGGCCGCTCAGTGCCAGACTGTACCACCTTCCCCTTAATGGTGCCAGTTTCTCACCTAGAGGGGAGCGGCTGTCCCAACAATTTCAGTAAACACTGTCGGTTAGCACCACCTGGCAACTGAGAACCTTGATCTCTCCCGACCCCAGGCACCGAGCACTGAACAACACAAAACCCAGGCCAGTGTAGCAGACCAAACTGCATTGTCACCATGCGGGTGGGGGGATGTATGTGAGAGACATACAGAATAAAGGGAAAGAAGGGGACAAACAAATGAGTCACTTAATACAAGGGCTGCACATGCCGCTGACGCTGCCCATGATGCAGAGGCTGTGGACTGGAAGGAAGCAGGCGGCCACCCGGGAGGGGCGGCCAGAGAAAGGGAAGGGGGAAAGGGTGTGAGGCTCTCGCCCTTTGTGGGGGCCGGACCGCCCGCCCCCACAGCCTAGTCTCCCCCTTTTCCACCTACTCCCCCGACCGTGCACGCTGAAGCCGCTCAGGATTACTATGGTCCCCCCGCCCCCGGAATCAACTCTCTTGGTCTCCAGAAACAATCAATACAAACTTCAATACCGTATTTAATTTCCAGGGAGGCTGGCTGGGGAGGCGCCGTCGCCTCGCCCGCCCCACAGAGAAGGCACCTCAGCCTCAACCTGCCGGCCCGCCCGCCCGCCCCGCCCCTCGGCGGCGCACCTGTGACAGGTGTGCAGGTGCCCCACACCGCCCCGAGCCGCGGGGTGCGCCGGCCGCTTCTAGCCCCCGGCACACCCCGGGGGCCCGCCCCCCCGTCGGCGCGGTGCCCCTGGGGGCCCCCAACCCCTCGGCCGACCGCCGGGGGCCCCCGGCCCGCGCCCGAGGCGGCCGCGCCCGCTCGCCGCCCGCACTCACATAGCGTCTCAACTTCTTCTCGGGGGGCGATTTTCTCAGCCAGCCGGTGCACAC
>JAGFMF010012144.1:3351161-3361490 GCA_019455555.1 Galemys pyrenaicus | reverse complement strand
GCGCCCGAGGCGGCCGCGCCCGCTCGCCGCCCGCACTCACATAGCGTCTCAACTTCTTCTCGGGGGGCGATTTTCTCAGCCAGCCGGTGCACACCACGTCGCCGCCGCCGCTCATGCTGCCGGCCGCCGGGAGCCCGCCGCGGGGTGGGCGGACAAGGGCGCGGACGCCGGCCGCTGGGTCAGTCCGCCCGCCGTGCGCAGCTCGCCGGGGAGGGGAGGGGCCGGGGCGGCCGGCCGCCGCGGGGCAAGGACCTGGCGGCGCGGCGCGGGCCCGGCTGCCTCGCGCGCGCCCGTCCTACCCACGCGCGCCCGCGCCCGCGCGCACTCCCAGCCCCGCCGCGGTGGGGGCACCACAGCAGGAAGGGCGGCGCGCGCTCGCCACGCCCACAGCCCGCCGCGCCCCCCGTCGGGCCGCTTTCAAAGACACAAACTCCGCCTAGCGTCTTTGGAGTCGAGATTCGCAAGGACGCGGAAGGCTGCCGCCGACCGCGCCCCCCGGGTCCTGCTTTTTTCCTGAAGCTTCAAGCTGCAGGCCGGGAAGGGCGTGGAGGCAGCCGCACCCGTGGTGGGGTGGGGGTGGGGTGAGGGAAGGGGCTGCGCGCGCTCGCGATCGATTTTTCACAGAGGGTTGGCCGGGAAGGGACCCAAGGGCCGCTCGCATTTCCTATCTGTTCCCAGAGTTTCAGGTTTCAGTGGACCTGATTGTGGCTGTATTGGTGATCCACTTCCCAGCAAGAGTTATATTAACTCTCACACCCCCTAGGCAGAGAAGGAAACATTACTAATAGGTGCGGGGTGCCTTACATTCCTTGTTCATATGATTGTCTTTACACATCTACAATTCGGGCGGGCAGTGTTACTCCCATTTTACAGATAGCCTAAGACTGCAAAGCAAAGCCAAGTTTCTAATTCGGGGGCTGGGGGTGGTTGTGGTCTTGTTCATCTGCTATTTAAAGTGGGAGAATTGCTTTCGTGTGTGCAGACAACTCGGACCTCTTACTACCAAGAAATAAAGTCCAGCTGATTCCCACACTGCCTCTGGGGAAAACAATTCGTAAGAAAATTTGTATGCGTTGCAGAATCAAGGAAGTAAAAATGAGTCAATGTATTTTATAGTGAATTGCAAGTGAAGGTGGCGTCAAAGAAAAATTGGAGCCAAAATTCCAAGGGCTCCAATTCATTGGCAGGTTATAAGGCCTCTCTCCGAGGCTTATACTTGTTGGGAGAGGATGCCACTTTCATTGCACGTAGGTGAGGTTTAAATGATAAAAAGTGGAAGCACTACAGGGATAGTGGGGGAAAGAAATCTTTGTTGGGGGTTCCTTCCACCTAACAATGTGCCTTTACTAGTTGCATTAAAAGGCAAGTACTCCCCTAAATTATTTGGGAAATGGATAACCCATTATATCAGTAGGGAATGTCCTGTACAGATGAGTGGGAGAAGTTGTCTTGCACTCCCAGTACAAGTTTAGACTAAGGCAACATTTTATTCATTTCCCTGTCTCTGTGCAGTCAAGCTAGTTGTGTTTAGCAGTTGGATATCCTTGTTTTATGGGTCTTGCTTGGTTTGAGGAAAGGTCATCCACTTTGATCAGTCTGTAAGAGCTAATACTTTACTGCACACTTAGTTAACTCTTTAAGGTGTGGTGGGAAGTTTAAAGATTGCCTCCCCGTGGACCCAGCATTTCACTCACTTTCTTCACTGTCCAGTTGCAATGCAGCTGGATTGAATGTAAGCCCAGAATCATCAGGCAATAACTGGGAACAGAGGGCCCTTAGCCTTCCAATTTAGGGATCCTTAAGAATTATGACCATTTTAACCTCTGGCTTTAAATACCTTAAAACCACGTGAGACAAAACCCAAAATACTCAAAGTGTGCCAAGTCAATCAGGAGGCAGTGAATCCCAGCCAAAATAAAGCAATTCTTCTGACTTCATTCACATCTGAGCCATGGTGCCAAGTATCAGCGTTTGCAGCCTGAGCGATCTGCATGGTTTGTTTGCAGCTGTGGTTTGTGATGCACGTCAGACATACATATGTCCTATCTTTCCCTAGAAGAGTAGCCTTCCATTGCATATCTCTGGGAGCTAAGTGATTCAAGACAGGCTGTTTAGCAGTGGTTAATTGGGTCTGTGCCAGAAACTCTTTAAGGTCTTAATTTTGTTTAGCAAAAGATCCTTTTCCACCCCTTATTTCTAATCCCACACGGAAACCGGAGTTTGATGTTCTGTGGTCAACCATTAAAAGGCGCCCTGAAATGCAAGATTCAGGGAGAATCAGCTTCAGGAAGTCTTCTCTGAACCTACCCCGCCTTTACCAAAGGTTCGACAGCGGACCCCCACTCTCTTCTGGTCATGAAGCTGGCAGCTCTCAGCTGAGGCTGCACTTGGATGGCAGGACTGCTGCTGAGGTCCTGGGTTGCCCTGGGATGTGACTCTGTCTGAGCTCCAGGAGCGTGCCAGGCCTGGAAACAGCCCTTGGACAGAACGTTCTTGTCTGGGTCTTTACTAACTCCTCTCCACTCTCTGCTGTGTGTGTGTTTTATTTTTATTTTTTAAAATTTATTTACTTATGCATACAAGCACTAGGGTACAGCCCAGAGGTGTGGGTGGTGAGAGAATCCACCAGACAGAGCAGGGAGCAGAACAGGCAGATTGACAGAAACACACTGCTGAGGGGAGCAGCGTGCACAGCAGGAGAGGTCTGCCTGCGCCATGTGGGTCACCTTTCCAGCCGGCGGCAGGGATCCAACGGGATCGAACTCATGCTGCAGTGGCTGTGGTTTGCTTCATTGTGCGTTGCTTAACCCACTGCGCCACCAGGGAGGGCCCTGTGTGTGTGTGTTTTAAATCTCCCTGTTTTTGTTTTTTTCACTTGGGAGAAATGGGAAACAAATTGAGTGCTTTATTTACATGAAGGCAGGCGCCATCTATTGGAACCAGTTGGGATGACAACCTCCTCCTCTCCTCCCCAGAGGTCATGCATCACCAGTCTATAATTTAGGCAATTTTGATTAAAGACCACGGGTATTTCCTGGGGGAATTAATGACCAGTTACAAGGAGAGCTTTGGGTCATTAATTCTATATTCTCATTAAGTCCCCAGGAAATGACCATTTTATGGGACGGGTTCCTCAGGAGGGAACATTGTAGAGATCAGAGAAATGCACACCTGGGAGGAAAGCATGGTTATCACAATTTGTTCACTAACACTCCCGTCTCCCCACCCCCTCCCCACCCCCGCCCAGGCCTGGTTCTAATGGAAGGCTTTGAGTGTTGTCAGCGCCAGCTTGCATCAGTGCCTATCTGGGAGTTGAGGGTTTGTGGCCAGTGGCAGGTGCATGGTTGGTGGAACGCTCCCAGAAATGGGTTAGAAGGGCTGGAAGGAGAGTTGTCCTGAACTGCACACCAGGCTGGTGTGATTAATATCACCCACGCCAGGTCTGACGTCAGGAATTGGAGAGGGGGGAACAGGGATGGATGTTTGTGTCCTAGCCCTTCTGCCTTTTTTCCACTTCAATTTAGTTAACAGGTTAATTTCAGAACTGAATGCAGTTTGCCAGTCAGTGTGACCAGCTGAGCCACTTCAGCTGTCTCTTAGGCATGTTGAGGTGTGCACCTCTTTAACTTTTGGTTCCTTCCATCAAAGAACTGATTTACTCAAATCAATTTTTGGCATCTGGTTGGGAATGAGATCTGAAAAGTGGGCTTGGGTGTGGCTGAGGATCTAATTGGGTTTACTCCCTGTCTGCAGCTAAGGAAAGATCTGATTTACTTAACATTACACCCAGTGGGAGACCTCTTGGAAATGAACTTTCTTAAACAGTTTGAGCAAGTCCCATTTCCCAATTTTGCCTTTGTAAAGAACCAGAGCTTGTGCTAGTAGCTTTCGGCAGTTAGGCTCCTGGGGCATTTCTGGTGACCCCAGTGGCAGTGGGAACGTCACTGTGTTCAGATACAATGCAGCAAAATCATTTTTCATGATCTCCCAAGAATGAAGACTGTCAAATTGCCTGGGAGAAGCGCCTTATTACTCCATGCTTTACATTTTTGCCCCTTGCTTCACAAACAGAACCCCTTGAATTAGATTAAGAACTTGTCCTAAAATTCACTGTTCCCACTCCCCAGCATAGATGTTTATTCATGGATTCAAACTGCATTATACATATTGACTTATCACTCTGTAGTGTAAATATTTACTAATTCAGGAACTGAATTTTTTAAGGGCAAGGATGCTTTCCCCTCTTTTTTTGGGTATTCCTAGAGTCTCTCAGCATGGTGCCAGGCACAGAGATGCTCATTAAATAAGTGTTTGTTATGAGAAGAACTAAACTTTAAAAGATGACAAGTGGGAGCATGGATCCAGAGCATCCAGAACTCTCTGATCTATCCACACCAGATAAAAATAACTGTGAAGGTATTTCCAAGTGGTTAGTGTTTAACCCCACAGGGATTGGCTGGGTGGGAAGAACTAAGCAACTGGAAGCAATCCTATGCAGTTCCACTTTTAAAGGTGGCTGAAATCTTTGAGTGGTTTCAAAAAACAATGGCTTCTTAGGCCTTTGAGTTCTACCCCCAGGCTCCAGAGAGCTATGTTAACCTCGGGTTTCCAAATTCTGACGCTGTTGTTGTAGATACCCTAGATAGCCTCTTCTCTGGGACTAAGAATTAAATCTCTCTGTGGCTTATCTGCTATCTGGCTTCACTCTGACAGTCCTAAAGGGGCTCTAGCACTTAATCCCGTGAACCCACACAAAATACTAGCAAAGTTGATGTAGCAGCAGGAAGGAGTATAGAGCAAGTTCGGGATGGTTGGTGGTGGTGGGGGGGTGTCTTGAAGCCCTCGATGGCTTTTTATGCTTTTATTATTAGAGGTGGCCAGGTACATGGCAGGCATGAGTGCCTGGGGGCTGGTGCATCTCACCCTCTTGGCTGCTTTGGTACTGCTGCTTCTTGTTGGTCTTGCTGCTTGCGTTGGTCAGTCTTGCTCCTTGTTCCTACTGGTGTCCTCATGATGCCCATCTAAACCTGTGTCCAAACTCAGGTGCGCCCATTTGCGCATGCCCTCCTAGGCATGTGCACAACACCGCAGGCGTCCATCATTATACCACTGGCAGGAGGGTGAAAGACTTGCTTTCTCTGACCTTACAGTTGGTACTTCTTGACTTCTACCCTTGACTATAATTCCTTCTAGCTCCATCCATGTTTCTATAAATGTCCCTAGTTTATTTTTGATATCTTAATAGTATTCTATTGTGTATATGTACCACATCTTCTTGATCCAGTCCTCTACTTTTGGGCATCTGGGCTGTTTACAGGTCTTACCAATTATAAATAGTGCTGCAAGACCCTACCCTTGACTTCTAGTGGGTCTCATCCAACAGATGATCTGAAATGCCATTTTCTTCTGCACCGAACGCATGCACATTTGCAAGTGTGCAGATTAACTAGTCTTTGCTTTGCTGGGCTTTGAAAGGTTTCCTCTAACTCTAAATCTACTGGTTTAGAGATGACTGGCCTACACAGCCACTGATAAAGTTTAAAAGGTAGTTCTGTGATGGTGATAGCCTTGAATTATAGAATATGGTGTGAATACTACCCTCTGGCCAATTTAAAGCTAGCAACTCCACTCTTTGAATACAGGGTTAATAAATGAACAGTCACAAACCATCACTTAGTGTTTCCAATATATATGATACATATATATAGTTTATAGCAAAATAATTAGTAACTGGTTATTCACTTAGTTTTTAATAGTTGTAAGTTTATACGACCTAATTTTTATATTTAATTGTATTTGACATCGTTTGTATTCCCTGGGGGTTCCCACCACCATTTTCACCCGTGCACCATCACCTTAGACCCTTGTGCTCTTTACGCCTCATCACCATCTTTGCCTTCCCCTCCCTCCGTCCACCCTCATGGTCCCTTGGGTTTATCTTTGATCTTTTGATCTTGTTGAGTTTTTATTTGATTGTTTTTGGTTATGATTGCCCATTTCCTTTAGCTTTCTCTTGTTTTTGTTTTGTTTTCTTCCTTTTTATTTTTTGTTGTGATTGTTTTTTTCACATTCCTCCTAAAAGCGAGGCCATCCGTTATTTTTCTCTTGCCTTCTGGCTTGTTTCACTGAGTGTAATTCCTTCTAGCTCCATCCATGTTTCTATAAATGGCCCTAGTTTATTTTTGATCGCTGAATAGTATTCCATTGTGTATATGTACATCTTCTTGATCCAGTCCTCTACTTTTGGGCATCTGGGCTGTTTCCAGGTCTTACCAATTATAAATAGTGCTGCAATAAACATGGGGGTACAGGTACTCTTTTGGATCGGTGTTTTTGTGTCCTTTGGGTAGATTCCTAGGAGTGGGATTGCCGGGTCATATGGTAGTTCCATCTCTAGTAGGCCGAGGAACTTCCATACGGCCTTCCATATTGGTTGGATTAACTTGCATTCCCACCAGCAGTGTAGTAGAGTTCCTTTTTCTCCACAACCTCGCCAGCATTTATTGTTGTTGGTTTTTTTGATATATGCCATTCTTACTGGTGTAAGGTAATTTTTAAGGTATTTTTCAGACTATAAAAATCACCTTTTTGAAGTGCACAATTTAGTATATTCACCTAGTTGTACAACAATCATTGTTTTCTAATTTGAGAACATTTCTATCAACCCCCAAAGAAACTCCATATATATATATTAGTAGTTGTTCCTCATTCCTCCAACCTCAACCCCCATCTTGGGCAATCTATGGATTTGCCATTTCTGGACATTTCAAGTAACTGAAATGTTATGATACAGTTTCATGTATGACTGTTTTCATTTTGTTTTCTACTTTCATCCATTTTGCAATTTTTCATTTTTTATGGTCAAATAATACTCCGTTATATGGATATAGCACATTTATCCATTCATCCGTTTTTCCTATTTGGGGGTTATTATAAATAATGTTGCTGTGAACATCTGTGTACAAGTTTTTGTATGAACCCACATTTTCAATTCTTGGGTATATACTTGAGTGTAATTGCTGGATCATATTGTGACTTTAACTTTTCACAGACCTGTTGAACTATAGTGGTTACAACATTTTATATTCCTAATAGAAATGTATGAGGGCTTCAATCTGTCTACATCTTGTCTAGTACTTGTTAATTTCCTTATACTTTTAACATTTTTTTTAACAACCAGTTTGCAATTTTTTTCCACAATCTAACATTTCACACTCTAATTTCTGGGCTGGTCTGAGGCAGCCCTAGCACACCACTGTACACAGCCTACAGGAGACAATCCCACCAGCCTTCTCTATAGTCAGTCAGTTCCACTTCCTTTTGTTGACAATAACAGTACTCAACAGATCTGAATTTCCTTCTTCTTACATCCTTCCTTTAGAAAACTGAAACAAAAGGTCTCAGGTTTTCTTCCCTTTTGGAATTAGGAAGAGTTTTGATTCTGGAAAATCACATGGTTTTCAGCTCTCATCAAGTACTGGGGCAGAACTGTGTGTTTCCCTCCTACATTTGTGTTGAGAAACAAAAATAAAAACGAAATGTATCTTCCTGACACCCAGATGTATCTTCTGGATGAGCTCTCAAACAGTTGCTTCAACAGGGCAAACAGCTGTGGTCTGTTTCAACATAATTTGATGTAATCAGGGTTAATTTCGATGATGCAGTAAGTCTGAAGACTGTTTTTTAACTGGATTACTGTTGGGTCAACAATCATGTGGCATTACATTTAGTGGGTGAAACAAAAGCCAGAATTAAAACAGCTTCCCCCCTCACCCCCAACCCCCTCTAAAGGACAGCCCTACTGGGATTAGAAATTATGAGGCACATTTAACACAATTAACTTAAAAAAGGAAAGTAGCTGCAGTCAGATTACACGCAAGTTTCTCCAAGGTCCTGAATGGCCACTCAGAATGAGAGCAAGAAACTTGTTGTTTTCTTTTCCTATGGTGGTTAGGGACATTTTGGCAGCGCTCATAGCTTAATGCTGTTTTTAATATTCTAGGAAAAAGACCTAAGATTTTCCTCAGAAATTTTTCTTGAACCAGACACATAATGATTTTAGCAGTGCACATTTCCCTTTATTTCCCATGCATGTTTTTAAAATGATTATTTTAACTGAGAACTAAATTCTGTGTATAGCATGCCAGGGTTGAATGAATGTGGTACACAAAGCCCTACACACATTTGAAACCATTTCTGGACAGCAAAATGCTCTGTACTTTCATAGATTTGACTATCATTATTTATGGCCAGCTCAGCAGCAGGGTCTGGGCTGCTCTAGGCACACACACTTTGTAGTTTCTTCCAGTTTTCAGTTTTGGCTCATCTGAAACACAGCGATGTGTTTGAATGACAAAAGCCATTCTTACGAAGTTCTGGAAAGCAGAGTCTTCAAAAATAGATGTCTTGGGAAGATGCCAAATGTGTTGGTTTGTTAGAACCTCTCTTATTCAATTTTGTAGTTCATAAAAGGTCTCATATACGTCCAGTCTCCTGTGTATTTAAACCTTCATTCATCTGCTTTCTGATTTTGTGACTTAGGTACGTATTAAGAAACTTGTAAAGCAAAGAAGTCTCTTACCCTATGTAGCGGCAGGAAGGCGCATGGAGCAAGTTCGGGATGGTTCTGGGCAGACAGGTCAAGGAAGGGAGTCTTGGAGCCCTCGGTGGCTTTTCATGCTTTTATTAGTAGAGGTGGCCACGTACATGGCAGGCATGGGTGCCGGGGGGCCGGGAGGCTGGCATCTCACCCTCTTGGCTGCTTCCTTCTCTCTCTTTCTGCTGCTGCTGGCATTGGTCAGTACTGTCGGTCCTGTTGGTTCTGGCGTCCTCATGACGCTGCCCATTTAAGCCTGTGTCAAACTCAGGTATGCCCATTTGCGCATGCCCACCCTGGAATGCTCGCAGCACTGCAAGTGTCCATCATCACAGTGGTGGGAGGGTGGAAAGACCTGATTTCTCTAACCCTACACCCTATTATATCTTGTTGACCAGGAATCCCTCATCTAAATTACTTCATGATTAACATTATATTCTTGGATAGTAAGTAGGTGTGACTAAAAGTTAGTGAGACCAAAAAAAATTCTTCCCAAAAACCAGTATATTGTCTTCTTTTAGTTGCAAAAGCAGATCCCATTTAAGATTTTCTTAAGCCCAAATAAGGACTACAACTATAAGAAAATGACATATCCCACAGAGCCCAAGAAAAAAGTTGAATAATCTGATCTCAGGAAGAGTAGCAACCAGGACTAAATATAACAAAATCTAGGTAGCCAGTCTCTCAGAGGACATATTGTTATCCATCTCTGAGCATTTTGCTTTTATGTTTTTCTATATGCTTTCTCTGTCTTTTGGTTACACAGTTGCTTACTACTCTTTATTTCATATTTAGTTTACATGTTTCCTGTTCAAGCAACCAGGCCAGACACTGGTGTTCTCTACCCCAGTTTTCCAAGAGATAGGCCTATTTTGGATCAGGTATCTATTCCTACTCCATGTCAGCAAGGGAAGTTCCAGTAAGTCTGACCTTAATCTAGCAGGATAGGATGGAATGGAAAATTGTAGGAGGAGGATGGATTTGATAATGAAGTAGACACATTAAAAAGTGTTTAAGAGACCGAAAACCCAGTTCTTTTAGGAAATACCCAGTAGCTATCATTTGAAACTTGAAAACACTTAGAAAGGTGTATATTTGTATTCAAATACAAATTATATTTATATTTAAATACATGTTACTTAGGAACAGCTATTTATGTATTTATTATTCAATTCTCAGTAAGGATTTTATGGGAAATTATTCAGCATAGGAATAATTCAGCACAGGAATAGAAAATGAATATGAAAAAGTCTTAGGTTCAGGGTCTTTCTGGGGAGAGACAGGCAGATGCTTAGAGTAATTTGCAGGCAACTATAGAGCTATGGTCAAAGGATTGTGGGAACAAAGAATTATCAACCAATTGTTACAAGGACTGAAACTGTTAAGGGTTTATGTTGGACTTGTTTTGTGTTGCCCCAGGGACATAGGTTCCTCAAGAATAGGTACCTATCAACATCTGAATTAGATGATCTAAAGGCAAGAAATTTGTCTAGAGAGCAAGATGGAGAAAATCTGGACAATTACAAATAATTCCTCTGGGACTTCTGACTTTCTTTTAAAACATTCATTAAATACCGAGCACCTAATGAGCACAAAGCACAAAACTAGGTGCTGATTTTGTAATGAAGAACAGCTCTTTTTTTTTATTAAAATATTTTAAAATTTACATATACTTGCCATTAATTGTAATCCCCATGTATTCCCCATCACCATCTCACCAGTGCACCACCACC
>JAGFMF010012144.1:3245068-3351111 GCA_019455555.1 Galemys pyrenaicus | reverse complement strand
CCCCACCAGGTGTCCCCAGTCTGTCCTTGACTCCTCATTTTTGGTTTCTGTGTCTTTATTGCTGTTATTGTTATTATTATTATTGTTCTTATTCCTTGAGACATCCATTAAGCCATATATTTCAGAAGCAACACCAGGAGAGATACTCTACTAGGAGAGCTAGCTGAATTCATAGTTATTTTTTTATTCCTGTTCAGGCAAAGAATTCAAACTTAAATTTATGCTGTGAAGGCTAGCTTAACTTAAAAAGATTTCAGATACATAAAGAGGGAAAATACAGTTTGGAAATTACTTTTTTAAGTAGTTCCCTTTCAGTTGATGGACATATTTTCTCTCTTTGGATGCTTCAAATGATAGCCAATTCATTTAAGAGTTATTTAATGAGTACCCTCAATGTGTGCGATATTTTCCATGGCACTGCAGTTACAAATATGAATTTGTAGTCTGTTCTTATGGAGTTCTTGTTGAGGTGGAGAAAATAAACGAGCAGAAGGGTACTGGCATTTGCATAAACTTTATCAGGAGCATAATGAAAGCAGGGAGTCTGGAAGCTCTTGTCCAACCCTTGATATCTTGAAGTACAAGTAATATAAACACTAACACTAACAAGTATGTGAAAATTTATAAAGCCCAGTTGCATTTTTGAGCACCATTATTCTTGAATAAAGTCCTAGAGCCTCAGACACTGTTTGGGGTTGTTAATATTTTGACTCTGGGTGACTAAGAGGTGACAGGTGTGTAGCCTGAGAAAGCCACCCAAGCCCATTCACAGGCATGTGGAGATAAGCAGTGCTGAGTCATGGTGAGGGTATAGGCTAACTCAAAGGACAGGAATCTGTTGAGGGCTGCTGACCCACTGGGAAAATCAAGAGCTAAATAACAAATATAAAGACAAACGTTCCCACATATATTTTTGTGGTTGTTGATCTTAAGTTTTTTGAGAACCATGTACAAAAGACTTCCAGCACAAGCTAGTAAACTAGATACAAGCCACCCCCCACAAAGTAAAATTGACATATATTGTTAGGAAATGTAGTGGAGAAAGGAAAGAGAAGCATTTGGATACCAATATATTAATAGGCATAGGAGAAATCAGAGTGGGAGAGAAATGCACGGGGAAAAACCATGGGATATATGGTAGAAGAGAAAGGGTGTGAGGAAGAGACGAAGGTGGATGACAGTGTAGGCAATTCTATGTTGCAATGACTTCCAGAGAACTACCATTCTGACTTTCTTACCACTGACAAAAGAGGCATAAGAAACAACTCAAGAGTGCAAAGAGAACAATCAAACACAAATCTTCAATCAGATTTGTGTAATTATTACTTGTCTTACTGTAAAAAATACTAAAACCTCAGCGAAGGGTTCTTACAATGTAGTGTAGACTTGAACTACCTATATTATAATCACTTAGGGTGACTATCCAAGAAATGCAAATTGTAGCTGTTTCATCCCAGACTTAACAATCAGCTTTTCTAGGGCAGAACCTGGGTAATCTGAATTTTTAATAAGCTTACCAGATGGTTCTTATACACAAGAAACTTTGACAAGAACTGTACCTGAGACAGGAGAGCTTATCCTATTTCTCTCTGCATCCCAGAGTATGAGCTGGCAAACTGAGTGCTCAGTAAATTTACTGGACTGAACTGAAGACACCAAAGAGATTTTTAAAGAAAAGGCCATGCAATTCCACTGACCTATACCAGCCAATTGCATTTTTCTTCCTATGCTTCTAGTGCATGTACCCAGCTTTTATACTGTTAAAACAGCAAACTACAATAAATTTTTTTAAACACACTTGCTCTTACAATAGTCAATGGCTGCAAAATATTTTATTCAACATGTAATAAATACCTAAGTTTAGACAGATTTCTTTTTTTGTTTTGAGAAAGTTTCCCTCAGACCTTACATTTGTGTAGTGCTATTCAGTTTACAAAACCATCTCAGAGTGTTCATTATTTCTTAATACTTAGTACAACACGTATAATCCTCATTTTACAGATACACATATAGATTCAGAGATTAAATAAATTGCCCAAGTTTCTGCAACTTGTAAGTACAGCACAGCATCAAGCTTATAGGGTATATAGAGAGATCATTTGCCAGCCATATCTTAACAGCAGAGAAATTAAGTCCCACCTTTTGAGTGGGACTCAATTTCCATTGTATTAGTGGAAATCTTTAGTGAGTGAACTTAATGTTCTTCAATAACAGTATGTCCCAAGCCTATTTTTGTATTTCTTAAAAGTGAAGGGGGATGGGATTGGCCTGAACATTCTGAAGCTGGAATTAAGATTCTTCAGCAGTTTATACATAGAGGAAGAGGAACAACAACTACTATGGGCTCTAAGACAGATAGGGAGGCACTAAAGACTTAAAAAATCCTTCTAATATTGTGGTCATTACAGGACACTTGGGCAGCAGCTGAACGGAGAGTGGGGAAAAGCACTCCTCTACTAAGAGGAAGGCCCTTTTAAAAGATACGCTGACTGATGAATAACTGAGTGGGGAGCAGCCCTCAGGGAAGGACAGATTATCCAACTGAGTGCTACAGAGATTCTATTCTGGAGATGAGAAGGCTGGGGAGAAGGAAATGTGTTGCTTGCTGTGTTTTTAATTCATTATATTTACATACTATCAAGAGGCAGTTCTTGCTACTATCAGAGTTCTCCAAGGATAGAAAAATTCATTACTTAGGCATAGATTTCTTGTTAGTTGAATGGATAGTGTGTAAATTACTAGGAACTTGTGTGAATACAGAGGGTGGTTTATACATCATAAACAGGAGAAGGGATCTCTAAAAGATTTTTCCAATCTAATTAAACAGCAAACCAGCAGTTCTTGTTGAGCCAGTGGGCGGGCAGAGAAGGTTATGAGTCAGTCATAGTTGTAAATGGCTCTGGCGCTGCAAAATATAATTCTAGCTATATACGTGTGTATTTGTAGCATGAATTTTTTTTCACTTAATAGACCCACCAAGTTTCTGTTTTTAGAGTATCATCTTGCAATATTTAAAGTTAAGAACTTTGGGAGGGATATTAATCATTCTTACCAAAGTCCCGGAATCTACCTATGTGTTTCTAGGATGATTCTAAAAGTCACGGAGGGCAAATATGAATATAATTTCATGAAACAAATTGAGGCATAATGAACATATTGCTGGGTCCAAGACCCTTCATTTCATTTTCAATGTTTCTCTTTATTAGGACATCTCTGAGCTCAATCATCATTTTCTTTTTTTTTTTTATTTTTAAAATTTTTTAATTTTTTTTTTATTCATAGAAGAACTGGGGTACAGACCAGAAGTGCCAGGGGGTGAGAGGATCCACCAGAGACAGAGTGGGGAGCAGAACAGGCAGATTAACAGAAGTACACTGCTGAGGGATGCAGCGGGCGAGGCAGGAGAGGTCTGCCACGCCATGTGGGTCACCTCTCTGGTCGGCAGCAGGAATCGAACTCATGCTGCAGTGGCTGTGGTTTGCTTCATAGTGCATTGCTTAACCCACTGCGCCACCAGGGAAGGGCCCTCAATCATCATTTTCTTTTACATTCTTAAGTCACATCTTTTTAGGCAACGCAGGAAATTAGAGGTCAAAGTGTTTATTTTACAAATGCCCAGAAAACTCTGGGGTTTAAGATGCAAGATTCTTTGACTACTATAAAGGTCTGTGTTTTCAGTTTCTCTGGAGGCTGACAGCAATGAACTTCATTTTTACATTTTTATTCTTTCAGTATTAGGAATTTCTAATAACCAGTCTCTACAATAAACAAAATAATCTTTCATTAAACCAAATGAATTTGGTACAATAAGATACAAGAGCCACAATATATTGTGACATTAAAATTTTTCATAAACTATAATGCAATGTCCAAATGGTAGTCATTAATAACAATTGTGAACAGCAAAGATGTAGCAGAAAGTTACTAAAGAGTCATGAGCTATGTTAATTCAATGATCAGCTGCCTGAATGGCATCTGAAGTACCACTTTAATATCTGACTTCACAAAGGTCTCCCAGAAACTGCCACACAGTGAGCTAATAATGGCTATAAATTCACTGGACTCCAAACCAAACTGCTCATGTGCTAAGTGGGGCTTAGCTGATCAGGGGCTGTCACGGACTTTGCAAGAGCAGAAATGTCTGGAAGTGTGATAACCATGACCTAATAAGATGCCATCATTATAGAAGTCCTACTGAATCATTTCAGCAAGAGTGATTAAGGTTGCTTTCTGCTTTTAATGCTTTATTTATCTTTGAATTTGGAATATAAACTGGGAAGAAGCTATAATCAGATTATTACTCCCACTTGTTTTCTTTTTATTATACATACTTTAGATTGCAGACTGAATACAAATATTGATCCAAAGCCAAAAAGTCCCACACATTTCTTATCAATTCAATCCAAGTCAATCTATCTTTCAACTCTGCATTTTTATGCTCTGCCCTCACCACTTACTAAAATAAATATATGAATAAACAGAATCCAATCCAAATAAGCATCTTTCATCTATAATTAACTGAAGCAAGAGATATAAAGAAGGGTAGAGTTAATTCATTTCACCAAATTGTATCTTCAATGCCTGTTCAGTCATGCTTGAATGTCTAGATTCAATTTATAGAAAATATGAATGTATAACATTGTAGAGGGATGCTTCTGGCAGATCCTGTCTGCAAGGGACAAAAGGTCAAACAGTTTCTTTGCTGTTTTGTGATAGTTAAAGAGTCTCTGGGCTGGGCCAGAGGGTGGGAGAGTTATGTCTAGCTCTGGAATAGATCAGTCACACAATTAAGTTCTTGTCAGCCAAAAAAAAACCCCCCAAAACAAAACAAAACAAAAAAACCATAAAAACAGCACAACTTACCCAGGCAAGAGGACAGGCAGATGGAAAGTAACTATTTTTCTACTTCAGAATTTGAAATGAGAATGGGAATTAATGGTGGGAAAATATTTCTAAATTTTAGAATACACTCTTACTTGGGTAGCTGAGGCTCTATTTTGAGGAGGTGTTTGGAAATCTTAGGAAAACAGAATCTAACTTTCCCTCCACTGGAAACTAGTTATTACATAAAAACACCTTCAAATCATCTTCTAACTTACAAATTAAATCCTAGACAAATATTACAATAGTACAGTCTTCAACCATAAATCCACACTTTTATTCACTATACATAGATTTTTATATGGATGCTTGTATGTGAAATTTGTATATTCGGAGATCAGTTGACAAATGGACAGTATAAAGATTTACTCTTTTGATGCTGCTTGCACGCAATAGTTTAGTTTTGGCATTTTCATCATCTTTGATACCAGGATTTGCTTTTCTTCAGTTCTAGGTAAAAAAGAAGTATTGAGCCAGAAATGGAAATTCTTGTTTCCATTCCAATGAAAGGCTTGTTACAAGTGGGAGGCTATGACATCAAGCAGATATTCATTGTGTGATCGATTGTGATGGAAATGAGTAAGTGAATAAGTATAAAGATTTGAAAATATATTGCTGAAGATTCTGGAAAAGGTCAGGAGCAGTGTATATTTGACTCCTTGTGAAGGATATTCCTGTACTTCACATACACTCTTATTGTACACATTTCAGTAGCTCATTAAATTTTCAGTGATTTGACTTTACCATACATTTTCAGAGATCTAAACGTTACTCTAAATCAATTATTATTGACGACTATGCCAAGCACAGAATCAAAGAAAATCAAGAGACAGAAGGATCCTTAGAGTTCACTATTTAAGATGGTAGTTCTGCAGATGAAATAATGAAGCCACAAAGATGATTTCAGTTCTTTAATGCTCCATAGCTAAATTAATGATGGCGCTGGTACCAAAATCTAGTTCCTTTAATTCAGTTTTTTTCCCTAATACTGTAAACTTTATTGCCCAGCAAGCATATTAACATTAAAAAAAATCTATCAGGTTCCTCAAGAATCACTCATTTCTGACAGCCTAGATATTAGTGCCTCCATTTTTAAGGTCTGTGAATGTTTTTGATTTTTGCTGTATAAAATACAGTATAAATTAATACTCAGTGCAAAGTCAATATTAACTAATGCTGCAAATGTTTTTCTAGTTTATCTATGCTTGTCCTATTCTTTAGATAATTTTATAACATGTCATATTCTGAAATAATACATTCGATTACTGATTTTGTATCTTCCCTAATAGTCTGTAAATTCTGTGAAGGCAGTAGTCATTTCTTTGGTGTTCACTGTTTATCCAGCAACTAGTACAGTTTTTAGTATAGAGAATAAGCTCAAATAGTATTTGTCGAATTAACAAATGGATTTATCTTACACATCTGGTGAAGAAAAGTTTTAAGGAAACCCTAATTACCTTTTTTATCCTGTTCGAAACTTGGTATCTAAAGCCAAGGGATTAACGTTCCAAGGAAGTAGATTTTTAGCTCAGCAAAAGTTACCAATCAGAGAGATTCAGAAAAGGAATGAGTTATGTTATAGCATACTGAGCTCTTTGCCAAGAGGATACCAGGTATATAAGATATCTATATTAGGCAGAAATTCAACCTTTACAACCTCTCAAAGATCACCAATTATAGGATACTGATATTTTCTGCTGTTTGACTTTGAGTTAGGTTAAATAGGTAAATAAAATGAACTTTTTAGGAAATACTAAGAAAAGTCATCTAATGAAACTTAAGAATTGATGATTTAGGTATATATACCTTTTTAAAACTATTTGATACATACAAATTCTGAGTATACAATTTTCTGTAAGTCCACACATAATGTAACTCAAATCTCAAAGAATGAAAACTGTGTGTAGCATTTCAGTTTTAAACACACACATGTGCGTGCACCACATACACACTTTCATGTAGTTACTGCATCAACTCTAAGGAAAATAATGCACAGACGTCTACAGAATTAACAGCCTATTCAAAATCATATGTAAGTGATCGCAGAACATATTACTTTTTGACTCCAGAATCATTCAACCTTTAAATGTAGCCATATTTCCATCCTCATCTTGGATTGAAAATATCTTTCTTCCAAATTTCTCTGGGAAAAGACCAATGGAATTTTGAAATATAATTTTTTTCTTTCATAGGTATAAAAAAATCTATTTTGATTATTAAAGAAGATATAAACATCTAATATAAACTAATTACAATACATCAGTAATGATTAAGCTCATTAGTATTTGTAACTAAAGATCAAAAATTATTAAATATCATTTTCAACCAGCTTGATGAAAGAAGATTTCAATTCACAATAGTAACTTTATTAACTCAATTAAGACTTGAAAAGGGGGCCTCCCTGGTGGCACAGTGGATTAAGCAATGCACTATGAAGGAAACCGCAGCCACTGCAGCACGAGTTCGATCCCTGTCCCCGGCCAGGGAGGGCCAGGGAGGGGACCCACATGGCGTAGCAGACCGCTCCTGCCTCACCCACTGCTTCCCTCAGCAGTGTGTTTCATTCAGCCTGCCTGTTCTGCTCCCCACTCTGTCTCTGGTGTATCCTCTCACCACCCACACCTCTGGCCTATACCCCAGCTCTTGTATGCATAAATAAATAAATCTTTACCAAAAAAAAAAAAAGACATGAAAAGGGAATATTTTCTTCTGTAATATTTAGAAAGCACCAAGAATAGGACGGACATTTATCATAGGTTAAATGGCAAGGGAAAAAAGATCCAAATAATGTTTTATTTGTAGCTACCATTTGTTTCTCAAAGATCACACATGACACTGATCTAATGATTAAAGACAAAGCAAACATACTATCCCATCCCTCTGAGACCATCTAGTTCCATTCCTTCATTTCTTATTGACATAACAGATTTGAGAGATTCCACTTGCTATATGAACCTTTTGCATTGTTCCATGAGATAGCCTTAATTTTGTAAGAAAATCATGATCACTTCTATTTTCTTATGTTATATTATAGCATGACTATTCCATATCAAAAATTTTTGCATTTTTAAAACTCAAGCATTCATTTTCCTATAAATACATTCATATGGAGTACCTCTGGCATGGGGTGATTTCTTTAACCTGTCTTCCAGCTATAAAAGACATGAATGAGTAAATCTTGGAAAAGGGATAACATCTTTGATATTGTCAACTCCCAAGATACACTGTAGATAGCGTTCAAATCCCATCCCAAAACCTCCATGTGGCACAGATCCAAATCGACGGAGGTCCAGATACCTGATTTTGGAAAAAAGAGAATCATCACCTATAAATGCTGTATGAGATCAGACATGATGATATCATTTTTTAATGTTTCAAACATTTTGTAATCATTTGTTATCATACACATCACTGTGCTATAAATGATAGATGAGGAAACAGAGAAGTTAAAGCGGTCTGTCCATGGTTACCCAGACAAACAGCAACAAATCCTATCATGCAATCATGAACTTGAGTCAACTGATCCTTTTCTTTTTATTTATGTATTCATACACAGAAAACTTGCTTCAGAAGGCTACAGAAAATTTTCTGATATCATTACCAATTTTCTTGAGAATATAGTCTTCTTCTTAGTGTGCTAATAATGCTCTTTTTTCTTACCAAAATCATACTGCTAAATAAACAGAGTGAAGGTATTATAGTGATATTATAGTCAGTTAAGTATTTGTTTTTCTAAAAGAAAAGGTGAATTGCAACCAGATGAGTTACATCCAACTGCGAGATCAACATAATTGGAGTATTTAATATAAAACTTCAGATTAGTTAGAACTATCAAGGATAATGGAAGGAACACAGTGTTGAGTAACTGAAATGCTTGCAGTTTAATTATTTTAAAGTTTACAAGGCTGGGGGCAGGGCATACTTTGATTTAATGAAAAAATATAAGATAAAGGGCATATCAAGCCACCTGCTACAAACACCTGCTCGATCTGAGGTGAGTGCCGGAAGTCCAGCAATAGTTTTAGATGGCTCTAAATTTCTCAAACACTGATGTCAAAACACTGGCATAAATGTCTGGTAACTGAATTCAACAGAGGGATTCAGTCTGTAGCCTTTTTCTTATCTTTGCTTTGAAAAATAGAAAAATCCTCTTCTAAGAAATAAGCTTTCTAATGAATACGTACTTGACCGTTGTTAAACTGATTCTCGGGTAGGCAGATTATAAAAGAGATGGTACAAATTTTGTGGAACTAGTTTCAGGTTTTATTCACACATGACATGTAGAAACAGGAAGTGAGTAAATTCTTAGACACCTGGTGTGGCTACTCACTGTGTGGGGGAATGCTAGCAGAGATCACAGACTTGAAGATTTCTAAGTTTCCATCCACCTTTAGAATATTATGATTACCATATAAAATGAAGCAGATTCAAATAATCTTTATGGTCAGAGATCTTTACTTGGGAAAGAAGAGTACTGAAATTATAAATAAAGACCAGAAAAAGCCTAAATTTACTCAACCAGTAATTGAAACTTGTTAGCTAGTTTTTACACTGTGAATATAATCTTGTAGATGGAAAGACACTGAGGTAAGATGCATAGACTTGGTCAATGAGGCTCAATAGTAAAACTCACAAAAAATGAAAGGGTAAGGAAATTAGCATTTACTTAACTTCTGCTCTGTGTAGGTACTTTACCTGTATTGTTTCATTTCACCCTCACAATAACTTTGTGAACTCTAAGAATCATTAAGGGCCTCAGACTTACCACTGGTACATTTCTGTTAGTCCTAATCTGTGAAGGAAAAACAGCAAATTTCTTTCAGAGAATAGCATTAAAATAAATATTCAAATCACTAAATATTTATTCTGGGTGGTATATAAGGATGTAAGGTCTGGTTCAACATAAGTAAATAAACCAATGTCATCCATCAGATCAACAAAAAGGAAGAAAAAAGTCAGGTGATCATCTCAATAAATGCCAAAAAAGCATTTAACAAGATTCAACATCCATTTTATGCTAAAAACCCTCCAAAAATGGGAGTATATGGAATCTTTCTAAGTACTATAAAAGCCATATATATGATAACCCCACAACCAATAATCATCATATTCAATATTGAAAAGCTGAAAGCATTTCTACTAAGATCAGGAACAAGACAGAGACGTCCACTATCACCACCATTAATCAGCATAGTCCTGGAAGCCCTAGCTGAAGCAATCAGGTAAGAAAAATACATAAAAGAATATAAATTGGAAAAGAAGTGAAACTATCACTTTTCATAGAGAACATGCCAATATACTTAGCAGAACTAAAAGATTCTATAAAAAAAACCTTCCAGACATAATAAATGAACAAAGTAAGGTGGTAGGTCAAAAAAAAATCAATACACAAATCAATGGCATTTCTATATGTGAACAAGGTATCAGAAAAAAGGGGAATAAGCAATATAGTCCATTTATAATCATAGCAAAAAGAATGAAATACCTATGAATAAACCAAATGAAGGAGGTGAAGGACTTAAATAATGAAAACTATAGAACTATTAAAGGAAATGAAAGAAGACACACAAAGAAAGGAAAGTTATCCTCTGTTCATGGGTAGGAAGAATTAACATCAATAAAGTGTCCATATTACCCAAGCAATTTACAGAATTAACTCATACCTATCAAAACCAATGATCTGTTTAAAGGAAACAGAACAATTATCAAATTTATACAGAAACAAAAAAGGCCCAAAAACAAGATCCATATTTAACACCATGTAGGCAGATTCACTCAAAATGGATTAAAGATTTGAAATGTAATAATGAAACCATAAAGTACCTGAAAGAAAATATAGGGGACACTCTACAGGACATCTACCACAAAGTTACAAAGTTGTATTTGGGAACATAACCCCAGCAGCAAGGGAAACAAAAACAAAACCAAACATGTGGTACTCTATCAAACTTAAAATCTTTTGTACCTCAAAAGAAATCATCACAAAACAAATGACCCTACAGAATGGGAAAAATATTTGTATACCATATACCTGACAAAGGTTAATCTCTAAAATTTACAAAGTACTTACATAGTCCATCAAGAAAGAAGCAAATGACCCAATTAAAAAAATGGATGAAGGACATTAATAGGCACTTCTCTAAGGAAGCCATTCAGATGGCCCATAGACACATGAAAAAAATGTTCATCCTCATTTATAGGAGAAATGCAATATTAAAACCACACCGAGATGCTGCCTCATCCCTGTGAGAATGGCCACATATAAAAAATGTTAGTGAGGTTGCGGTGAAAAAGGAATTCTCATACACTGGGAATGCAAACTGGTATAGCCCCTGTAGTATAAAACGGTCTCAAGAAAATAGAAATAGAAATCCCATTTGACCCAGTAATAATGTTAGTAGGTGCTTATCCAAATAATATGAAAAATTTAACATGAAAAGATTTATCTGCACCTATGTACACAGCAGCACTATTTACAACTGCCAAATCATGGAACAAACCCAAGTACCCTCCAACAGGTGAATGGATAGAGAAACTGGAGCATATAGTCAAGGGACTTTCACACAGCTGTGAAGAAAGAACTGTTGGAACTTGAGGTGGTTATTCTAAGTGAAATCAGCCTAAAAGCAAAAGACAGTGGATAATTTCATTCATCTGCAGAATTTAAATATCAAAATAACAATTACACACAAACAATAGAAGAAATAAAATTTGAACTCAGCAAAATAGAAGGTAATGGTTACTAGAGGGAATTGGGTAAGGGTGCAGAGAATGGAGAAGCAGATGGGGTATGGGCATGAATGGTTTGGTGGAGGCAATAATAAAAAAAAAAAAGAAAAACAACAACAACAACATATCCTAAGGCTACCTTCATTACAGGACTTCAAATTGGCTTCATCCAATGTGAGAAACAGTGATAAAAATTTAAACTCATTAGTTCTCATTAAAACTAATTTCAACCCTTTAAAAACTTTTGGAATTACAGTGTATCTGAAGTGATCAGGACTATGAAAAATTCAGGTAATTAAGACAATAAAGAAAACATGAACAAAAATCACAGAAAGATCACTGAGATGGAAACACATACATCCATTTCATTGGAAGAGATAAATTTGGATATTATTAAATATTAGGTAAACATTTAATGTTATGAGGAAAGATTTCCTGACAGAAGGAAGCAAGCAAAGAAAACAGACCAATTAATCTTTCAACAGATGAGTTTGTGTGATTTTTATTGTGCTTTAAAAAAAAAAAAAAAAAGCTCAGAGAATCTTCAAATTCTTTCCATTTAAGAAATCTGACCTTCACTTCAATTCCATGACTTTCCCAGGATTTTCTAATACTGTAGTAATGGTAAGAAGCTAGTAATCTAACTGATAAAGAATACACCCCCCCCCCCCAAACTTATTTATCTCGTTTCTTCTGGATGCTCACCAAATACAGCAGTTCAAATGATCTGGATTAACAAAACCAAGATACCCAACAGATTTATGGGTTGGGATCACAGAAAAGCACCAACTTTTTAAGCATTTCTCCTTAGGAAAAGAAGGCTTTACACGTGGCTAATTTAATAGAGCATTTTAAACAATTACAGCTTTTCTAGGTTACTATGAAACCCAGTATTAACTGGAGAAAAGGATTAAGCCTTCAACATGGGAAAGTCTTATCTGCCACAGCAAAATGGAAACCATGAAAACAGGTCTGTAACCCTGGTTAGTTTAGAAAGTTATTGTAGCTTGTTGGCAGACTGTGTATTTACAGGAGGGGTAGTTCAATTAGAAACATGAGTCCTTGGTTCTCATCTCTAAAACATTTGCTGGGTATTTATTAATTGGTTTCCCGGGTCTCAAACAGTGAATTTAAATAGTTATTCAAATAGCTAAATCAAGACCATTACATAGTAGAAAACCCAAAGAAGGGAAATCCGCTTGGTAAATACTAGCTTAGCGGATATTTTTAGTATCTTTCTTTTCCCATCTTCATTCTTTCTCTGGGTCAGAGTCTGTCCTTATGTCCCTGTAAGGACATAAAGACATTATATATTTAAAGTAAATAAAAAAGATCACAGAGAAGTGAAAAGTGAAGGATAATCTTTAAGAGATAAATCTCCCTTTTTTATCACTAATTTCAAAAAAGCAATTTCTAAAGCTATTTCAAATAGTAAGTGGCAAATATCACTGTGGCCTTGTTTCACATAATAGTTCCAGTCTTCAACAAAGGGAAGCTGGAAAGGCTAACTGACAACTTGCTAAAGGTCACACAGAAGCTGAGATCCAGGTCTGTCAAATGCTGAGGTCCATGCAGTTTCCTGTTACTTTGCTATGAATGCACTTGAGTGCCTCATCCCAATTTTCAAATTTTTATTTCTTGCAGGTTTCCCCCATACCTTGCCAATCGCTGCTCTAAGAAATGGTACCGTTCTTCTCTGAGGCTTCCTCCAAAGAGTTCTCCAACTCCAGGAACCAGAAGATCAACAGCAGCAACCTGAAAAAGAGAAGAATATATTTTCAGGTGATTCCGCAATTTTTACTTCTTAAGCATGGGGAACTTTTAACATTTTGACAGGTGGTCGTTTAACTGATTACCAGAATCTTATATTATCTGTTCATCATTGCTGTTTCAATATCAAATATTTAATATTATCATTAGATTATGTGCGACACAAATTGCAGGTGGACAGCTTCCTTTCCTCTCTTGTACCATTTGTGCAGTGTCCTTAACAAAAATGTGTTTTCTTTACAAATGTCATGTGAATTATAATGTGGAAAATATTAAAATTATTACATCTATCACATGTAGAAGCAATTATAATTTGGCATATTTTCTTTCAGATGTTTTTTCTTAAACATCTGAAGAGTATAGAGATCAAATTACATATAAAATTTACCATTCTAAATATCTAGCCTAATATTACATAATTAGTTTTTTCCTAGGTCAGTAAAAATACTTCATATACTTGATGTTTTAACAGCTGCAAAGTTCAGAATTATATTACTTAGAACTATCACAATTTATTTAACTTGTTGAACATTTAGATGTGTGGCTTTTCCTTTCTTATAATGTGGCAATGAAAATTCCTCTTTGAGCGCACACACGACTCAACAAAAACAAAGTAAATAATCTAGTCAAAAAATGGGCAGAAGAGCTAAAAAGACACTTCTCCAAAGAGGAAATGTAAATGGCCAACTAGTATATGAAAAAATGTTCAATATTACTTATGATCAGGGAAATGAAAATCAAAACCAAAATGAGATACCACCCACCTGATACCAGTGAGAATGGCACACATTAAAAAAATAGGCAACAACAAATGTTGGTGAGGATGTGGAGAAAAAGAAACTTTCCTGCACTGCTGGGGGGAATGCAAATTGGTCCAATCACAATGGAGAGCTGTGCAGAGGATCCTCAAACTACTAAAAATGGAGCTACTATATGAACCAGCAATTCCACTCCTAGGAATCTACCCAAAGGATACAAAAGCATTAATTCAAAAAGATACCTGCACCCCAATGTTTATTGCAGCACTATTCACAATAGGTAAGAAATGGGAACAACCCAAATGCCCAAAAATAGATGGCCAGATCAAAAAGATGTGGTATATACACAATGGAATACTATTCAGCAATCGAAAAAGATAAACTCATGTCATTTGCAGCAAAATGGATGGAGCTAGAAGGGATCATGCTAGTGAAACAAACCAGAAGGAAAATATAGATTTCACGTATAGGAGGAATACAAAGGAAACAAATAAGGGATCAGGAAAAAAAACAGTAATAATGATATAATAATAATAAAACAAAACTAGCAGACAACCATAAATAAGAGGTATTCTGTGAGGGAGGGGGAAGAAAAGAGAACAAAACAGTGGAGAGAAGAGCACAAGGAACTATGGTGATGGTTCACAGGTGAACTGGTGGTGGGAATTTTATGGGGCCTACACACTGATGTAAAAGATATAAATAAAAAAAGAAAATTCCTCTTTGAGTTGTAGTATTTTGTTAGGACACATAAGATATGTTCTGATTATTAATCAAAGTACAATGATATACCATTTTGGAGTTATTAATTTATGAAGAAAACAATACGGATCAGAGAATGCATAAACCAATAGTCTCTTGCACTTGATATAAATTATGGTTAGCAATTTAGCACAAGATAATCAAAAGCTTTCAAAATGCAATATTCAAGGACTCAGCAAGAGAAATCCTAGAAACTAGTCCTAACAAAATAATCAGACACATGAAAAAAATTAATACAGTTTATTATAGTATTAATTATAATAAAAACTCAAGTGTACATCAATAGGTGAGTATTAAATTTTAGACATGAACAGAAAAAAGATTGAAATCTACACAATGATATGTTAATTGTGTTGCTAGTATGATTTTTTTCTCTTTTTCTAATTTCTTATTTGCTATAATAAAGATGTACTTTACTTTCATAACAAAAACTTAATGGGAAATTGGTAGCTCAATATTTTAATTTGTATTTCTTCAGTTACTAATAATATTTATAAGCATGTTTACTTGCCTTTTTTATTTTGTTACTTGACAGTTTTTTTGGGGGAAGAAACAGGTAGACATTTTTAAGACTGAGTACATAAAGCCAAGGAAAGATTTAATATAACAAACGAAAAACTAGAAATCTAAAAGGCACATTTTAATCTTTAAATGTCACATTATATTATAAACTTTAAACTTCACCTCACTTTATTATTGAGCCATTCCATTTTGATTTCAGAACTTTTGATTGATGTTTTATAAATAAGAGATTAATAAATAATAATTCAACAATGTGTCCAAATGTTGTATATCTCCATCCTCATTACCATCATTAAACAGAAAACATTAAGCATGATTCTCACCACTCAGCTGAATTATAGTGAGAAAGAACCAGAATTCACTAATGGTTTCTACATTTACTAAACCTTCTGCTCCTTAATAAACTGATAAGGAGTAAGTACAAAAGAAGTTTTTGTCATGCTTCCACTGCTTGGTGACCACCTTAGTTATTCTATGAACTCGGGGGGTTTGCAGTGAATAGATAGGTATTTTAGAATGTTAATTTGATGACTCGGTTTTGATAGACCCATTGGCTCCTATCAATGAAGCAGCACTGGCTAGGTGAGCAAGAGGGGTTGATTGAAGTGATCAGGAAATTCTCACTGGTTGTATAGTTAATAGACTCAAACCAGGATACAGTGATTACCTATACTATTCTGAGAAAGGAGAAAGTTCAAGGGAGTTTTTATGGCTATGGAACAATTAGTATTTTTTATTTTGTAATATTTTGCTTTTAGATATGACTAAAATATGCTAGGTGTTGAGAAACTCATAATGAAAATTTTGCTCCTAAGTTTAATCTAGAGTTTTAAATTTAGAATTATAGGCATTTATGGTTAAAAAAGAATAAATAATCAAGAGGCTCCCTGGCTTTTGCATGCTATTTAAAGACTAGAAACCATTACCCTAAAATAAAGCAGTCCATCCTCGCTAGCTCTGACTACTAAACCTAGGATGTATGTCCAAAAATCTATCCTATCCAAGTTCTCAAGTAGGGCCAATTCCATGCAACAAAGGTGGGCAGTAATTGCTTCTGAAGCACTAAGTACATGCCCTCCTGAGGGACGCGTGACAATTTATCTGTATACAATAAACCAGTTTACCAGTTACTTATCCCCTCACATCCTGAACTCTTACACCTCCACTCTCCCAACCAGTGTCTCATTGTTAATCAGAATTAAGGCCAGAACAGTGAGGGGGGGAAAAAAAACAAACTTGCAGGCAAACTTGGAGACAAACAACAAGGGAGGGGGAGAAAGAGGGATCAAAACAGGGGAGGAAAAAGCACAAGAAACTTTGGTGACGGTAAATGAGTGAGTTGGTGGTGGCAATTTTATGGGGCTTACACCTGAGAGGGAAATGAAATATTATACAAAAATGAACAATGCGGGAGGCCTCCCTGGTGGTGCAATGGGTTAAGCAACACACTATCAAGCAAACTGCAGTCACTGCAGCACAAGTTCAATCCCTGTCCCTGGCTAGGGACGTGACCCACATGGTGCAGAAGACCTCTCCTGCCTTGCCCACTGCTCCCCTCAGCAGTGTGTTTCTGTCAGTCTGCCTGTTCTGCTCCCCACTGTCTCTGATGAATCCTCTCAACCCCTGCACCTCTGGCCTATACCCCAGTTCTTGTATGCATAAAAAAAATTGAACAATGCTGTAAAAAAAATATATATATATGTATATATTTTATAAAAGAATTAAGGCCAGAATAGTAGTTCCCCTGTTTTTGTCCTCTGTATACTGGGAGAAGAATTTACTTATAGGAAAGAACTTACCAAGAAAATAGTCAATTTTGTTAATAAACGTTTTAGAAGACATCTGGATAAAGTTCCATACAACTATTATTGTAATTTTGTGATATATGTGCAGAAGAAACACATATATCAGCTATGTTCTGTCTTTATCTAGATGGTCTGAAAACCTACACTCTCAGGTCAGTGGGTTTCTCTCTCTTTTTTTAAAAAAGAGAATAAACTTGCTTCCCCACTTAAGCAATTTGTACCTTTTGAGTAAAGGATTCATTTACAATGCCTCATAAATGTTCCAGACAATTAAAGGGTAGTTTTTTGGTTTTTTTTTTCTTATCAAGGACAGAATTTATCCTGTTGTAAAAAAGGCTCACAAAAGACTTTTTCTCTTTTCTTCTTTCACATAACTGTCTTTCTTTTACATTAGGTTTCTCTTCAACCATATCAGATTCTATACTTCCTGCCTTTTTTAAAAATAGCCTATCGAGAGATTTGGTACACTTTCTGAGAAGCTCTAACAGTAAAATATTACTCAACCATAAATAAAGACATTTATATTTGTAAACTTAACAGAGCTGCACTTTCTTCTCATATGATATAAAAATCACTGCATCTTTTTTTTTAAGATTTATTTATTTATGCATACAAGAGCTGGGTACAGGCCAGAGTCATGGGAGGTGAGAGGATTCACCAGAGACAGAGTGGGGAACAGAACAGGCAGACTGACTGAAACACACTGCTGAGGGGAGCAGCGGGCGAGGCAGGAGAGGTCTGCTACGCCATGTGAGTCCCCTTCCTGGCCAGCAGCAGGGATCAAACTCATGCTGTAGTGGCTGAGTTTTCTTCATAGTGTGTTGCTTAACCCACTGCGCCACCATGGAGGCCCCTAAAAATCACTGCATTTTCTAAAGGTCACTAGAACAACCTCTCAATTTCCTTATCTTTTAGTTAGGGTTGACATTCAGGGTAGGATTCTTCTATCTTGTATCTCTCCCTGGTAACTACTGGGCTAATTATTACATAAACTGCCTATTTTTCCAAGGCTGTAGGGGAAATAAAAGACACATACAAATATAATACAAACTATGACACAAGTGTGCACAAAATGCAAAATATGAAATGAATCACACACATTTCTTAAGTAGTGAGGAAGAGTTGGTTGTGTGCTTACTAATTGATGTGTGATGAGGGAAGGGAATGCAAGTTGCCTAGAACATTAGCTGGTAACTCTGATTTGCTTGTATGGGCTGGCGAGTTTGTGGTGTGTGGGAGGCTAAGGCTGACTTTTAAAAGCGCAGGGTTAAGAAAACCTGCTCCTGATCAGGGAGAGTGAGAATTTACTGGTTGCACAGTGAAAACAAACACCATTATAATTCAAAGTTGACCAAATCCGAGCACTTCCGTACCTAAATTCTCCACTGTGCTCCTATGAATCTTCCGTACCTAAATTCTCCACTGTGCTCCTATGAATCTTTGGGAGACTTCAAATAAGTGGGAGGACTTTAGTTATGCTGCTGTTCTTTTATGTTCCTACACAGATAACAATGAAGGCTACAAATTTTACTATATTCTTTCCTAACTTCCTTTGTTTTTAACAAAATGTATTTTGTACTGGTCACATCTTCGAGGTCAGAATGTTGCCTGGACTATCTTTCTACATGTGTATGAGTTTTGATTTTGCCTAAGTCACAAAGCTGTAGGGGGCATGCTGTCTAGAAATAGTTTGTGTTGGTATTCAAGCTGAATAAACCTGGACTCTATTTATGACACTCTCTTTTGACTCTTACCCTTTGATTCCAAACAATGTACTGAAAATAAAACTAAGACTTTGAATTAAAAAAACAATTAAGCTAGACAGGAAAAAGGCCTTTAATATACTATGTTTTCTATGTCACTTCAAAGAGAATTTAATGTCCCTGTGCTACCTCTCCCCTATCTCAGCATTTTTAAATATTGATGAAAAACATAAGTTGAACCGCCTCCCTATCTGGTTTCTCACAGGCTGCTACCAATAGTGAGGCAACATTACATACTATTATCAAAAGAAGAGGAATGTTCCACAAACCATAGGAAACATGCTTGTGGTTTCAGCCTCTAGAGCCTTTGCTCTAACTGCTGACACAAATAGCAGTGTATATGCTGAAAACAACAAGGTGCCATAGGAAAGAGGGCCTTCCACACTTGACATTGTGAAGGTGCAGGTTGGCGAAGGTAGCCATGGCTGGACTTTGACTGGTCTGGGAACATGTGAGATGGATGAAATGGGTACTTTCAACTCTGACATAAAGTCCCAGGATTATCATTAGTTCTAAATATGGGGAAAATTGGTACTACCCTTTATCACAATTTCTGTAAGTCTGAGGCTCAAGCTACTTTGATACAGTTAATAAGCTCCAATCCATGGAAATCCATACAACACCTCTGACTGAGTATTTTGCCTTTTATGATGGCTTCACAAATATGCACTTTATTGAACACACACTAATGCTTAAATTTTTCTGATTTTATAACTAATACTTCTACCATTTTAAAAATTAGAACATCATCTGGTGATTTTGGTATTTCATCATGGACCACTGAACAGTCAATTTTTCGTCATTATACAGAGCTGGAATGAATGGGTATTCCCCATGGAGCCATTTCTGAACTGGATAATTTGTCACCAGCTTTTGCAGGATTTACTCAGGGACTCAGTCAGACCTATGCATGTTTATTTAGATCCATTTTATGGAAGCCCATTATCTCTTCCCTTCAAATTACCAAATATGTTTGGTATTATTCTTATATACCAAATGAGGACAAATTTAGAGAATCTTAGAGCTGGTTGAGTACCTAAGCAGTCATATAACTAATTCTCTTATTTTATGGGGGCAAAAAGAAGGCTAAGAGTTTGTAAAGTTTTGCCTAATATCATACAGTTAACTAGTATGAGAATTAGATTTCAAATCCAGCACCACTAACTTCTTAATTCAGCACACTTTTAAGTGTACCACAGTGCATACTTTTTTTTTTTTTTTAGAGGGGATGTGGTTGAGGGAGAGGAGAGGGGGTGGGAAGAAAAGAAACTAGATCTATAAGAAGATACGATTTTAGGGCAGGGATGGGGGAAAAAAATAAACAGATAGCATTTTATTATTTATTACCTCTGGCCAAATGTTACACGTAAAGGTTAATCATTTCCCTATCCTTTTCTTTTGATTCCTTACAGAGGCACCTGTGAAACAAACATTTTCATTTTTTTGTATCCACTGCAGAAACTCTCTCAACCTTACCTGCAACCTCTGATCACAGCCCTGATAGAAAAAACACAGGACTTAGTTATCTGGATTAAAGACTATTCATTCACCACTGAAAGAATACAATTAGGGATGGAAGCAGGCATTTTATACAAGTAGGTTGAAAGTAATTCTAGGTTTCTAATGAATCAAAATTACAATCTATTTCTAAAATGTATAGTTTACGTAAATTGCATTTTAATAATTTAGGTCTGAGAAGCTATAGACTACAGTGCTGCATAAATTATGGAAACACACTAAAGCCCCATTATAATTTGTCAGTTTCAAGCTGTGAGATCACCTTACTAGAGATACTTGTCATAGTGAAGGTGTCCTACACATCTAAAGGTAAGAGATATTTGGGAGTGCAGTTTATGAAAGAACTGCTTTTTAAGGAACTTTATGTATTAGCATGTTATGAAATGATAATACACATACACTGATACTATAATGTGTCTCTCACAATAAAGGTCTTATCACAATTTAAAAAGAAGGCCTTCATACTTATTTACTACCACTTCAATATTTGGTTATATATTTTTCACATATATTTTCTAATTTAATCTTCATAACTTTGGACATTATTATCACCATCTCATTTTTAGCAGATGGGAAATTAAGACTCAAAGAATTAGTGGTTTATCTAAGAACACATAGTTTATTACACAAAAATGTGCCTGACTTGAAAGTCACTGGACTTTTCTTTGGGTCATGTTAATCCATTGCATGTTGGAGGTTCAATATTGAATTATTTAAGGTTGGATAATCTGTGCTCTAATTGTCCCTCCTTTTCTGTTGCTAACTTGTGAGCCAACTGATTTCTCATAAGGGTTTATAGGGAAGAGGATGAGAATGATAAAGTGATAATCATAAGTCAACTGTGTTAATGGAATGCTACTCAGTGATTAAAAAAAAAAAGATAAATTCTTGCCATTAGTGACAAGAGGGATGGAACTAGAGAGGGAAAACTAGGTGAAATAAATCAGAAGGAGAATCACAAATATAGCACAGTTTCACTTACATGTATAATATAATGAAATGAAACAAAGGGTCAATCAAAACAAATCCAATAACAAGCCTAGAAATGTTTGTTGAATTAAGGGGTGCATGGCAAAGTGTGGACAGAGCCCCATAGACTGTGGTGGAGCATTATGGGTGCCTTGGTGGTAGGTGTGATGTGGCGACATGCCTCTGAAGAGATAATCACATACACCAATGTTACCTCAAAAAAAGAAAAAGAAAGAAAAAATCTTGTCAAATTCCAAGATAAAGTGTATCTAAAATAAAACATTATTTTGCTAAAAAATCAACTTGTTGCTCCCTGGTTTTCAATAATACCATGTGGAAGGTAGGATGAGAACCTCAATAGCTAAAATGTAATTTTATATTATTTGTGATTTTGAGTATAGCTACAGATAGACTGGAAAATAACACAGACATGAGAGCCAAAGGGGATCAGGTCTGAATACCAGTGCTGTCACTTACTGTCTCTGTAGCCTTAGGAAATGCATTTTACAGTTTCTCATCTGTAAAATGGGAGAAATAGTAGGTTTTTTGGAAAGGTTGTTTTGGAATTTGGAGATGAGATGTTCATTCCTTGACTCACAAGAATATAACAGATGGTGGCTAGTATTGTTTTAGTAATACTATAAAACAGGAAATATGTTCAAAGAGATAATCTTATATACCTAAGAAAGGAGATATTATTTATTAGAGGTTCCTGATCAACATTCTTCTTCCAGTATTTATCTAGAGACAAGCGAAAAGAACCAGACGGCAAAGCTTAGTTTCTGGAAATATTTTGAAATAAACATACTTGTCTCATTTAGTACATAGACTTTTATAATTAATGTTATTAAGTATGTAACTATTCAAATAATATTTATAGAATCAAATATGTTCTTAGTTTGTTATTGAAAATTTTGTAAAGGAGAGAAGACAAAAAAAAAAAGCAATCAGAAGGAGGAAAATTAACTAAGGGGTGAAAACAACAGAATCAGAAAGGCTAAAGAAAGCAGAGTTAAGACAGGGAGAGTAGACAGGACAGCTGACAGCAGAACCTGTCCAGATCTCCTCCCCCGCAGCCCTCCCCTCACTATTTCTGATCCCAAAACAAAGTACTCTAAGCCTCCTACTCTGTCATGCTACTTCTTTCTTTGACCCATCATGCCACTATCATCTCTTGCCTAGCATACTTCCTCCATCCAGATTCCCCAGTCTCCTAGCCAGTATTTAATTTGATAGAGTATTGTTAACGAGTACTTTAGGCCATTTCCTCTGTTATTTAAAAGCAAACAAACAAAAACAAAAGACACCTACATTCACATCTGCTAACCTAAGAACACCTTGTGATAGAAATGAGGGTTTATGTTTCTATAACACTGGGATCTTTGTGAGTGATTTTAAAGAGGTGCTTCAAGAAATGTTTATCATGTTAAGAGGTAAAAGAGTGACAGACATAATTTAAGAAAATATGCCAAAGAGTAATGAAATTAAACCACGGGAAAAACCCAGACTTCGAGCTGATTTATTTAATTTCTTTTCTTACTGTGTGCTGAGGGGCATCTTCATTATCCCTCATGTAGAAAGGCTTGAGTGTTAATGGATAATTAACAACAAAAACTGGTATGTTGCCACAGTGCTGCACTAGATACTTTTCATGTTCAGTGTGTAAATCCACACCCCACTGTAACGAGAAAAAAGAAATTAGCAAAGGAGGAGAGCTGAAACATATAATACAGCACCTGAAAATAACCTGTGTCAGTTTCAAGGTCTTCTTCTGCCTGAGGTTCAAGGTTGTGTGGAACTGTCCCGCTGAGATTACACAAAAGACTAAACTAGACAGAGATGTGTTAACAAGAACCAACATAATCCAAAGGCTTTGAAAGATAGATGCTGAAATAGTAGATGAATACTATGCTTCCTATCCCCATCTCAGGAGAAGCTTTTAGCAGATGAATAGTATCTGCAGGAAAAGAGTACACATTCCACAGTAGAAAAACTGACTTAGACTCATGGTTTTATTAATATTGCCTACAGCTTCTTCCACAGTTACTGTTCCTAAATCTCAGGAAATTAAATGATGAAAGATAATATCCCCAATATTAAATCTGTGGCTAAATGCTTCTCTCAGTGAATTATTTTTTAATAAAAGAGTCAACTCACATATCAGATGCTCTTTGATGAATATTTAATAACACAATCCTTTCGTCTATTTATTCAGCAAATACTAATGTGCCTGTTAGATTGCAGGTATCATAGAATATACCTGGCATTGACATAGTGGTAAGAAATAGAATTTTGGACTTCATGAAACTTCCAGGGTAAGAGACAAACATTAAATAACCAATTACATCAAGAAATCAATTAACTATAAACAGAATTATTAGGTATTATTATAACTTATTAAGGCATCTGACTTAACGAGAGAGAGGACTAGTATAAAGAATAATTTGAAGACAGAGGCATTACATTGTGCACAGTATCTTATTAATTCCATGGCATGGCCTACTTACGGGAAAGAAGCACTGGCATAGAAAACAGACTTGCCTCCAACATTTTGCATCCCCACTATTAAATCATGTGCCCCGTCTACCTATATCTTTACCAATAAAATAAAGGATTTCTTTAAAAATATCAGTGTTTTTCAAACCTATGGTATGATTTCAAAGGTCATTCTTATAATTTGTCTGATTCTCTGTTTGGTCCTAAATTAGAGCAAATTAGACTCTACAGAGTTCAACAGGAAAACAAACATATTTAATGTGTTGCCCAAATTTCTTTGATCACATAGCCACTTTTGTCTGCCACCTTTTAACATCATTCAGTATACACTTTGGAAAAGACATATAATTGATTTCTATGATGACCACTGACCATTTGTTTGTAGGATTTTTATTTTTCTAAACTGGTAAAGGTCTCCATAATCCTTTAGTCACTGCTATTCCAAGTGATATGATTCTACTTCAAAATTACTGCTCATTTTAAATATTTCAACAAGGTTGAGCAAACATCCGAAAGCTAATGCACCGAAGAAATATGCACATCACTAATAAAAAAAAATCAAAAATTATTTTAAATTATTCTAAATGAAATAAATGAGGACAAGTGGGAAACATATTATACTACCTCTGGGGTGAAGGTGAAGTTCTGGGATGACTGCTTTAAGATCTCCACTGCTTCAGTATAAGAAATGCTAGAGGGAAATAGGATAAAAGCAGAGAAAGTTTAATTCAACCAGGCTGCTGTTAAGTAGTCCATCTGAACTAGAAAGGCAATTTCCTTATACTCTTTGAAGTGATGAGTATTAAATGGTTACCAAGTAATTAGGAATGCTTACATGTAAGTGGTTATTGAATAATTAGGAATTAAGGTTGATTTAATCCTAGTCTGATCTGCAAGAAGAGAAGTAGCCATTTGATAATTCCACTCCTGATCTACTTGCAAAGCACACAGAGGAGCTGGTTACTTTAGCAAATAGATTTTCTCTCAATTCATGCTATACCAATGTCCCAATAAATGGTATGAAATATTGAGACTAAAAGAGCAAAAGTCTTTTAAGTCACCATTCATTTATTCAACAAACATATTGAGCAACTGCTTTGTGTTAGGTATTAGTATAGGTTTGGGAGGTACAATAAAAAAAAATAAAGCCCCTATCTTATAGAGCTGATGTGTGTATGGGGGCATAGGGGGGAAGGGAAGAGTAGTGGGGAGATAGGGTAGGGAGTGAGGAGTAGGGAGAAAGATAAATAAACAAACAATATAATATAATAATACAATTTAAAAAATGAGGTAAGAAATCAGAGGGTTTAGGGGTACTATTTTCGGTAAGATGGTCAAGAAAGTCTCACTGAATTGACAACATGTGAATAGAAAATTGCATGAAGGAGTTGAAGCACATAAATATCTGAGGGGGAAGTATTCCAAGCTAAAAAGAACAGTGAGTACCAGGCCTAAAGTGAAGAACAGTTTGGCTCACTCAAGGAAAAAAATTCAGTGTGACTGTTAACATATTGAGTAAGGGAAGAATACTAGAAAATTAGAGAGAAAGGTATCCAAAGGTCAAATCCTGTACTCTTTCAGGTCATATGTGATAAAGGCTTTAAAACATATTCTAAGCATTTTAAGACTTTAGGAAAAATATTATTGGTCACCTTAGTAAGAAACCCACATGCCTAAAGCAAGCCAAAACCTAGGGTTTATTTTAACTGAATAGGTAATAATATGCCCATAAATTTTCAAAAGTTATATACATGTCCTTTCTATCCCTGTCCCATAGCTACCTAGTTCTTCTCCTCACACACAATCACTCTTACTGGTTTCTTGTGTATCTTTCCAGAGGGTTTGTAAGTTCTTATAAATATACAAAATATGCCTTTTTATTTGTTTTAGTAGATGGCAGTCATATTAAACATAACATACACACTCCTTGAACTTTTTGTTTACTCAATAATATACCTTGCAGATTCTTTAGTATTAGTATAAGAGTTTCTTCATTTTTAAGCTGTTACACAAAATTCTATCATATGGATGTATCCTAAATAGTTGAACTGGTCATCTATTGATAGATATCCCAGCTATTTCCAAACTTTGTTATAAATCATGACTGCATATACCTACTTTGTGCTGTTATAACCAATTCTTATATACTAATTTTGTACATGGAAAAAATAGAATTATAGAATCAACGGGTATTTGCATTTGCAATTTTTATGTATTTTGAAAGATACTGCTCTTCTTTTACAGGTTACACAATTTTATACCCACCAATCATATATGAAATATAGGTTTCCCTATGTCCTCTGCACAGTATTTTGGATGATTTTTTAAAAAAGCCTACAAATTTTCTGAAGAACTCTGCATCCAAAAAATAATTTACTCAACACAAACATCTTTGAAGCAAAAATGAAGTGCATACTTGTAATAATTAACTAGAAAGAATTGTATCTTATAGTACAAATAAAGGCCCAAAAGCTAACCTTTGAGTAGTATTTTTCTAAGACAAAAATTGTATTTAAATTTTAGTATTAAAGAATAGGACATTTCTCAGGTAAGAATGGTGATGGTGTTGGAAGTAGCAATAATTTTAAAACAAGCATTTTATGGAAGAGAACCTAAAGCTAGGAGAAGATTAGTAACTTGCCAAAAAAACCCACTCATATAAGTAAGGAGTTAAACCTGATATGCTGATTCCAGAGCCTAAGTTTTTAATGGCTTAGATAATGCCTAAACCATTTGGAGTTTCACATATTCAGTCAAAACAGGTAATGGGGCTCTGGGTTCTTCTTGATGCTACCTCTTACTAGCTATGTAAATCACTTCATCTTAATGAAAGCATTTTATAAATTTTTGTAATGTACTATCAGACATTAAAAAAAATCAACTATTTGCATTTGTAAAATAAGAAGATTGGGTTATATTGTCTAAAGTTCTTTTCTTCCTATTGTTCTATTCCATCAATTACTTGATATGATCTACTCATTATACTGAGCAATACAAGAGCAGTCAAATGAGAAGCACTGGGATTTTGAAATGTTACTGTTACACTATTAGGAAAAATGACTCTTGTCCAAATATCTCTTGTTATTTCGGATGTGGCTTACTCCCCCAACACTAATTTGAGGCAGAATTTTTAAGTTCAAATTACAGTTCTGACATTGGATATACTTCGTGACTTTTGCCAATTCTTTCTGCTAATTTTTCCTGGTATATTGAATATATAGAAATAATAATTCTTCTCTTCCCCAGAAATTATTTGCAAAGTGCTGAGGAAAGATAGAGAAGGCATTGCACTACTGTACAATATAGTATTAAACTACCTTTATATTTCAAAATTTTTATTGTTGAATGTAAAGAAAATTATCCGAATTATTGAAATAAAACTGCTAAGCTAAAAAATTATTACTAGGTAAATGTTCAGAAAATTAAAAGAGCACTCTATAGTTTAAAAAACTTAACACTATAAAGGAAACAAAATAACTGAATTCTATTTTTGCTTGATAAAGCCTTAATCAATTACTATACAAAATACTTTAAAAATATGTCTTCATATGAGGGCACAAGGGGTTGAGCGCTGCATTGTGGGGTTTCTGCAGTCACTGCAGTGCTAGGGAAGGGACTCACATGGCACAGCAGATCTCTCCTGCCTCATCCACTGCTCCCTTCAGTAGTATATTTCAGTCGATCTGCCTGTTCTGCTCCCCACTCTGTCTTGGATGAATCTTCTCACCTCCCTGCACCTCTGGCCTGTATCCCAGTTCTTGTATGCATAAAATAATTAAAATCTTAAAAAACATATCTTCATATGAAACAATTACAGTGAGTATTCAAGAATACACTGAAATCTATGTATTCAAAAGACTGCAAGTCATATGGTATCTTTTGTGCATGCATGTGTGTTTGTGCATGTACATATTTTGGGGATTACCTCAATTTTAATTCATCACACTTGGTTCTACTCTTATGTTCTCTATTGGCTGTTAAAATCTCTTGTTTCAAGGACCATCAAACCACCTGCTATCTCCTGTGCCCTCCACTTTAAGACTCTGCAGCACCTTGTCACTTAGGGATACCCCTGTTCAGTTTCCTCTTCATTTCTAGCTCTAGAACTTCTCATACTTTTTTTTTTATGAACTCAACAATATATTTAAAAGGATATTATATTTTAATTAGCATTTTCAAATGCTCTAGATGTAGCAGGAATGTCTTCAACTTATCTAGGCTGGCATATAACTTAAGGCAATATGGTGACACCATCCATTATTTACCTTTCTCTTGGCTTATTTCCTTAATATAATCCCTATCAGTTCCTATCCATGTTGCTACAAATGACATGAGCTTATCTTATATTGATTGCTAAGTAGTACTGTGTATATATACTACATCTTCTTGATCCACTCATCTGTTTTTGGGCATTTATTTTGTTTCCATATCTTGGTTGTTGTAAATAGTGCTACATACACATAGGAGTGCAGGTTTCCCTTTGAATTAGGTAGACATCTTTGGGTAGATACCTAGTAATGGAATAGCTAGGTCATATGGCAGATCCTTTTTCAGTCTTTTGAGGAACCTCCACAGTGGTTTCCATAGGAGCTGGACCAATCTACATTCCCACCAATAACATGAGGGTTCCTTTTCTGCACAGCCTCTCCAACAGTAATTTTCACTGGTGTGAGGTGATATTTCATTGTGATTTTGATTGTATTTTCCTGATGATGAGTGATGAATAATGCTTTTTTCATCTTGTTCATCATATGTTCTCTTTGGAGAGGTCTGCCTATTTTTGATTAGGTTGTTTTTTCTTTTGCTGAGTTGTATTAATTCTTTTTAGGTCTTTGATATCAGTCCTTTGTCAGATGTATGGTGTAAAATATTTTCTCCCATTCAGTAGAGTGTTGAATTCCTTTTTATTTTTACTTGCCTAATCTCTATGAACTGCTCCTTCATCTGTACCGTGGGAATAATACTTATTTAGAATTGTGAAAATAAATGTACTCATGAATGTAAAGTCTGCCACATAGTATATATTCAATAAATGGTAGATACTTACCACCACCCACTTAGGCCTTATTCATTATATAGGGGTTGGATAAATTCTCTTAAGATCTCTCTGGTTTCCTGATATCAGCAGATCCCCAGGGATACCCAAATTACTTCTTTTTTTATCTACATAATTATTACTTTTATCAGTATGCTATGTCCATAACTCACCTGTAAGTTTCATATCTGTAACCTCAAAGTGCCTGTCCAATGCCTGTAACTGAAGGCTCGAAAGTCATCTAGTCTTAATGTGATACCTGGCGATGATGATGATCCTGAAACCAGCCCTTCTTCCAACAAAAACCTTTCTTACTTTCACGGTTTTCCCAGCTTCAGTTAAGAGTTAAGATAAAAGTCTTCAAGTCATCTTTGACTCACTTTTTCTCCCTCAATCCTATGTGCTTTATCTTTAAAATACACCACAACAGGACACTTCTCTCTACCTGTGTCCGTCATCCTTTATGAGTAATTTTATGTATCAACTTGGCTGGGCTAAGTACCCAGATTTTTGGTCAAACATTAGTCAGGATATTTCTTGAAGGTATTTTAAAATGAGATTAACATTTAAATCAGCGGATTAAGTAAAGCGGATTACTTAATAATATTACTTAATAATATACTTAATTCCCCATCCAATTGGAAGCCTTAGCAGAACAAAGAATGACTTTCATGAGTAAAGGTAGAATTCTGCTAGCAGAATACCTTTGACTTAAAATGCAACTCTTCTTTGAGTCTACAGTTTACTGGAATACTCCATTAGATTTAGGAGAACTTGCCAAGCCTCCAGAATTGCGTAATTAAATTAATTCCTTAAAATAAATCTTTCTCTCTTTATATATGTCATGTTGGACTTGCTTCTCTGGAAAACCCCGGCAATACCTGGTTCACACCACCATTTATGCTCACCTTAAGACTATAATAATTGCCTACATGGTTTTCTATTCTCATTTATCCTACTACAAGTTATTCTCAACAAGTGGCCAGTGATCCCCTTAAATACAACTCAGAACTAGAAAGCCCTCTGCATAGAACACTTCGACAACTTTCCCACCTCACCCAAGCAAAACCCCCAAACTTTTCACAGTGACTAGTAAGGATACACATGATTTTCCAATTCCTGCTTGCAAGTTTTCCCTATTCACTCCTATTGAACATTTCAGGCATACTCTCACATCAGGGCTTTGCACTTGCTATTTCCTATGCCTGAATTATTCTTTTCCCACATATCCTTACTTTAGTTATTTTACTTTCTTTAGGTTTTTACTCAAAAACCACCTCAGTAAGATCTTCCCTGCCACACTATCTAAATTTTTTAACTATCTCACTCTTTTGTCTTCTGTTCATTCTCACAGATGATGTCTATGATTAATTGTGCCAGAAACGTAAGCTCAAGGAAGATGGGGAATGTTATCTGCTCTGTTCACTGCTTTAAGATAGTTTCTAGATTGTAGAACAATACCTGGCACGTAGTAAGTATTCACTATACATTTAAGTGAAAGAAAATAAGCCTCAAAAACCTTCACTATACTTCATTGCCTTCTGATTGTCTGTCACAAGGCTCCTGGCTCTCTCCCATTTTTCTGGGTCCATGTCGTCACCATGCTACTCATTCAAGCTCAACAACTCATCACTTTTAATTTGTAGCTTGAAGTCTTGGCTGATACTGGAAATTCTTTTTTTTTTTCCCAAAGATTTATTTATTTATGCATACAGGAGCTGGGGTACAGGCCAGAGTCGTGGGAGGTGAGAGAGTCACCAGACAGAGTGTGGAGCAGAACAGGCAGGCTGAATGAAACACACTGCTGAAGGGAGCAGTGGGTGAGGCAGAAGAGATCTGCCTGCGCCATGTGGGTCCCCTCCCTGGCTGAAGGCAGGGATCGAACTCGTGCTGCAGCGGCTGCGGTTTCCTCCATAGTGCGTTGCTTAACCCACTGCGCCACCAGGGAAGCCCTTGATACTGGAAATTCTTAGCTCAGAAAAGTCTGTCAAATTTTTCTCATTCTTCTTCTCAAGGACAGGTTAAATTCTTTACTTGCTTAGAACAAAAACTTCCTAGACCCGAAAAGATGTTAAGTGAAGAATAACACCAACTTATGTTCAGGACTAATTTTTCGTTCTTCTCAGTATCAAAGTTACTTTCTGTATACTCCAGAAATATACTGAATTGTCTGTACTATATATGAAGAAGTTGCTAATTGTTCTTTTTCCATATCAAGGATGTATTGATTTATAATAAATTGTGAAAAGGAACAGCTTTTCTGATTAATACTGGTAGTGAAATGATCCGATATCAAGCACTAATTGAACAGGATTATAGTGGAAATAAAGCAATAAATTATGTGTCATACTTAAATGACCTTTAGATTTTTTTTTAAAAAAGTAGTTAAAAGCTGTTAGAATATATTATCAAACTTCAGCAAGTAAAGGTAAAGGAAGAAAATGAAAGACTGAAACTGAGGAAAACTGAGGGGCAGGCATAACATGCATTCATTTTAAAATTAAAAGTCTGTTTTCTAATCAAGTCAAATTTTGATTGCTAAAGTTAGTAGTACTTTGAATTGTATTAATACAGCTAACAATAGCTACATTAGTTTTTCCTGATATGATTTATTTATGAAACATTGATTTTCAACTTTGACTCAGATACAAGAACTATACAAGTCATTAACACATAGGCCTTCTTCAAGTCTAGGGAATGTGATAAGCGGGTATATGAAACAACAAATTTACAAAATAGTGATAAATATGATGAAGCATGAAAAATGTTCAGAAGAAGTATAATGTTTACTTACACTACAAAGTTGTTTTTTAGCATATGTTCTAGTCTGTCCTTGGGGAAAGAGAAAAAAGAAAATTTACTAAATGTACTTATATTTATCATATATAATTAACATATTTAGATTAGGTGTATTAGGCTTTATCCATAAAACTAATTACCTTTTGTCCGGGAGCTATGAATTTGTGACAGAGTTCAATATCTTCGGGACAATTTGAGAGAACTGACATTGTGGCGGACTTAAAGAGCCCCTCCATCACCTAGGAGAAATGACAGAATTGCCTGACAAGTTACTTGATATGAAAAACCTGTTCAGGTCCCAGTTACATTGCTCTCTGGGATTTAGTAATTATAAACCATCAGGTTTCTTATGCCCTAAATGTACTACAGCAAGTTAATTCACTTTTGCAGATTGATTAGAGGAAGTAGCAAAACAACTTGTCAGAGTGGGTAAAAAAGAAAAAGAAAAACTTTGAACATTTTGTTAGCAGTTATAATACTGGTATTGAAGTGTGATATCAAGTGAACAGGTCAAACCAACTGATGCCCTTTCTAAATTTCAGTGGCCTCACAGAATCAGTGCAATAGTAGTACTTAGATTATGAAAATGTGTGAGAACTAAACAAAATGATCCATGTATATATGACTTAGTAAGTCCTTAACTCAGAGAAGCACACAACAAACCTTAGCTGTTACGAAGAGTAAGACACTTTGATAAATGCTTCATTTAGTTATTGGTAAATGAAAGTAAACTTTAAAGTTAGAGGAGTTGTGAGTTATAGCTACACCTACATAAAATAAAAAAAATATAAATTATTATATAACACAAATATGTATATATAGGAATTCATTCTACCAGTGGTATCCACAGAAGTCTCATTGGAAAAACTATTTTTTTTTTTGACAAATTTATTCTTAGAAGAGGTGATTGGAGTAGAAAGTATTTTGAAGATATTTTTAATCATGACTAGAATTTTTGGTTTGGATTTAACGTGATCATATTTTGCCCCACAAATGCTGCCCTAATAAAGATACACACATTCAGTAGGTACAGACTGCCTCAGAGGTAGATCTCTTCCTTTTGTTCTCTGCATCACTAGGATATCTTATCAAGGCTGGAAATATGGGCATAAGTGTCTTCACTTATATGAAGTAATTTAACACAAATAGGACAGTACTTAATTACTGACAACCATATGTAAATAGTTATATATAAGATTATCTTAACTGAATTATTTTAAATAAACTTCCTTTTTATATATGATATTCATATATAAATAACATTTATATTTAAATAATAAATTTATATATAATATAATAAATTTATATGTACTTATAGGTAATATAACAATAGATTTATTAAATGAACTTCATATTTATAAATATGTTTTGTATAGTAGTAAGGAACAACTTGAAAGATGAACAAAGGAGACTAAAAACTTTTTACCTTGAGGTTTTATTGTCTTCAAACTAGTAGTGAAATAAAGAAATCACTAAGCAATTGAACAATTTATGAAGGGTCACAGGCTTCAATTGCTAAAAAATAAAAAGGCCAACGTATAGTGGAAGGAAAAAAGAACAGATAGGTTGGACAGTGTGCCTGCACTCTTGAGGGAGACAATGTACCTTTCTGTAAGATGAAGACTTTGACCACTGAGGTTGTTAAATTGGTGTCTTTCATGAGCAGTAAATTTTCATGGGAAGAGAAAATCATAGGCTTCTCTAACCTTGACCTTCAGACTATGTCCTAAAAATATATTTGAAGAAAACAAAACTTTAAGTATTAGCACTATCCTCTAATATTTTAAAATATATTAATACCAAAACAGTAATTACTTATGCCTTACCCCTAGTAACAATATTCTCATTTAATATTTAAGAGACTGCTCTTTACTAAGATAATAATTTTCACAAAATGTTATAAAAGGGAGGAAGTCAAGAAAAGTGGATTACTTTGGGGGAAGGTACTTTCCTAACCTGTTTTTAGGAAAAAAGTTCACATTTAAATTAATTGAATCCTTCAACAATGTGTACGCCCTGAGTACTCCTCAGTAGAGTATAAAATAAATAAAAATGTAAGTAGCAAATCCTTTGACACCAAAATTTGAATATTCTTCTTACTGAGTTAAGAGCTTCATGAAGGTTAACATTAAAACTCAAAAATTAGTCTTTTCTGTGTAGCTATGTAACGGATTGTTCAAGCTGGGACACTTTTACAGTAGTACAATATTAACAAACCATTTTATTTCTCTAGCTGGTCAAGATGGAGTAAGTTGACTACTACCTATCTTTCTGACCAAACCACAACTAAAAAATCCGTACAAACATAAAGAGCAACTATCTAAGAACTCCCAAAATCAATGACAGGTAGACTGGGAACTGGTGAATTTTAAAAAATAACCTACAAAGGAGATATAGTTCACTGCCTGTTTCTTCCTGTCTATTGGCTTTGATGTGGGGTGAAAGGTCAAACTGTGCAGTAGGTTCAGGAAGAAAAAATTCTGGGAGATACGTGTTTCCAGACACAGAATTGGGAAAAAGTCCCTGTGGACTGAATAGTGTTTGTAGGGAAATCCCTGAGTTCTGTTTTTCCCTGTTTTTTCTGGTCCTGCCCCAAAGGCAACCCCAGTTGTGGAGCAGTGATGTCAGGGCAACAGAAAGAAACCTAAGCACCCAAAACTCCAAGAAAAATTCATTTCTCTAACCACAGGAGCTGTGAAAAGGGCCTTTGCTGTCTGTAGAGTGTATATGGGGGGAAGCCCCATTTTTTTTTTTTGTTTTCTCTTGCCACTTTTACCCAAAAGATGGCCACAGTCACCTGGAAGGGAATGACAAATTAAGAGAAAGCTGTCTTTCTGGTCAGAGGACCAGATTTAGCTCTAGGGGGCCAGACAGTGTGGGAGAAGTTCCATAGAGCAGGAGCTGCCACCCTGTTTCTGTGTAAGAACAGACATAAGACTGGGGCTGATCCCTAAATAGTCATGTGAAGAACAGACCTACAGAAGCAAATGCAAACTTTAAGCGTTAAGTTATAACATAAGCCACTGTGCAATTTCCAGACTAACAGCTGAGTGGCATGTGCACTGACCACACCCAAACAGCATAGAAGAGGCTTTGAAAATGAACTGACATAGAAATCAACAGCAACAGAAAGTGACACAGAACCTGTGCCTGAATCTAAACAGATTTAATGACTGGTAAAACAGTATCAGCACCACCACTACACGCCCCTTCCAGGGAATTTTAACAGGGCTCTAATAAAATAACATATGACATGACATTCAAAATATCCAGGTCATAATCTCCAATTACTGGAATAGAAAGAGGCAGGAAAATCTGATAATTCTCAAAAGACAAGACAAACAAGACATGTAATTGCCTAGATGACCCAGAGGTAGGAATTATCTGACAACTAAACAGGTACTGTAACCATCCTCCACAAGGTAATGGCAAACATAAAGTTAGACCTTTTCAAAAGAGAAACATAAACTACAAAAGAAGCCTAAATTTTTAGAATTGAAAAGTATAATAACTAAATAAAAATCACAGGATGGGTTCATGAGCAGAATGGAGAAAATGAAGAATGGAACTAGTGACTAAAGATAGATCAGTTGAACGATTCAGTCTGAATTACATAGAGAAAAAGGGTTGATAAATAATGAGCAGAGCATCAGAGAGCTGCGGTACAATATCAAAACACCTGCCATTTGTTATCAGAGTACCAGAAGCAGAAAAAAGATTGGCACACAAAAAATGTGAAGAAATAATGGCTAAAAATTCCTTCAAATTGGCAAAAGATATATTAAAGAGTTTACTAAATCACAAACTGGATAGACTTAAGAAAATCATACCTAGACACATCATGATCCAATTGCTAATAAACAAATATACAGGAAACATTCTTCAAAGCAAAAAAATGACCTGTTACATATAGAAACAATTCAAAAGACAGTGATTTTATCCTCAAAAACCATGAAGGTCCCAAAAATGGCAGAAGAAAAAATATGAAAGAAAAGAACCATCAAACCCAAATTAAATATCCAGTAGGATTAAGTCTTAGAAATGATAATAAAATTTTTAAAAATTCCTAGATGAAGGAAATTAAAAGAACTGATTGCCAGCACAAATGCTGATAAAACAAATACTTGAGAAAATTCTGTAGGCTGAAGGAAAATGACACCAGAGGGAAACTGGAAGTTAGAAAGAAGAGTAATAGAAATAGTAAATATGGAGATAATGATGATAAAACAATCTTCCTCCCCTCAAATTCTTTAATATTTATGATGTTTAAAGCAAAAATTAAAATATTGTCCAAGAAGTTTTCAGTGTTATGTGGATTGTGGTAGGGTGAGTATCACCTTCTTCCCCCAAAATGTCCATGTTCTAAGTCCTAGTACTTGGGAAGATGTTACTTTATATGGCAAAAGAAACTTTGCAGGTGTGATTACATAAAGGATCTTGGGTTGGGGAGATTCTTCTCCATTATCTGTGTGGGAATAATTTAACTATAAGGATCCTTTTAAGTGAAAGAGGTAGACATGATCAAAAGAAACAGGGAGATGTGAAAATGATACTGTTGGCCTTAAGGGTCCCTGAAACAAGGAAAAGGCAAGGGAACTGAATTCTCTCCTGGAATGTCCAGTAGGATTGCAACCTTGGTGACACTAATTTTAGCCCATTAAAGTCCATTTTAGACTTCTAACCTCCAGAATTATATGATAGTAAATTTGTGCTGCTTTAAGACGCTAGTTTATGGTAACTTGTTGTGGCAGAAACAGGAAACTAATGCATGATGTAATAATCCATGTATGCAAACTCTATGAGGTAATAAACCTGAAAGATTTACAGAAATATATAATGGTAAAGCCTTTTTTTTTTACTTGAAGTGGTAAAATATTAAGTGGAGCATGAAATGTTGCATCTGCAATCCCAAAAGCAATCACTAAAAAGACAAAAAAATCAAACAAACCCAGAGATAATAAGCCAAAAGCCAAATTATATGGTCAAATAATATTGTGATATTATAAAGGTCAAATAATATTAATTTAACCATATAGTTATCATTATTGAAACAACCATATAGAAAATATCATTAATAAAATTAAACAGAAATGAAAAGATACAGTAATCAAAATTGTGATATTAGCAGAAATAATTACATTTATCAAGAGTTGATTTTTAACAAGTGTGCAAGACAATTCAATGGAACAAAACAGTTTTTACAACAAATAGTGCTGGAACAACTCAATATTCATGTGCAGAAGATACAGTGGCATTCTTTCCATACACTATACATAAGCATTAACTCAAAATCAATCATGTACCTAAATGTAAGAGCTAAACTATGAAATTCTTAGAGAAAATATGACTGAATGTTTGTGATCCTTGGGTAGACAAGTGTTTCTTACCCATGATACTCAAAACAAAAGTGATCCCAAAATAAGTAAGTAAAAGTGACCTTATCAAAGTTTAACGTTTGTATTTCAAAGGGCACCATCAGGACATGAAAAGATAGTCACAACATGTCAGAATACTTTCACAAATCATGTATTTGATATAGGACTTATATGCATATAAGAAATGAACAATAGACATGTGCTGATATTTCACTTAAGAGGACATACTTATGACAAATAAGTGAAAAGATGGTCAACATCATCAGCTAGCAAGGAAATGCAAATTAAAACCATACAATACTACTAGATACTTGGCCAGACTAACTAAAATAAAATACAGTGTAAACACCAAGTACTGATGAGGATGTACTAATTAATACTAGGTCAATCATACACAGCTGGTGGCACAATCTGGGAAAAATAGTTCGGTGGATTCTTATAAAACTCAGTATGTAACTGTCATATGACCCAAGTATAACACTATGGAGCATTTATTTATTCCAGAGACATGAAGAATTATGCCTTCATATGGGACAACTGTGAACACCCACCCCAGCGCCAAAGTTTCTCAAAGAACTGCCTAAAGCCTCTGTAAATGTATCACAGTTCAACTTTCCTTTTGCCAAATGTTGCTTTCTTTCTTTCCTTAGAGGTATTGTTCTCAAGAACATGTCCTCATAGTCCCTTGCACATATATCTTTCCTTTAGGGTTTATTAGAAAATTCAACCTAAAGGTTAATAGAGAGTTCATTCTAATTGGTCCATATGTGACATTTATGTTTTGGGTGGAATAGATTCATTTATTGAGTAAATATGAGTAGAATGACACATAAATTAATAGAAAAGAGAGTTGAGAATTGCTAAGATAAGCATCAATTACAAACTGAAACTAAGATATTAAGCAAAATGGTATTGTATATAAAAGTAATAATAACAAGAGTTAATAATTTCTGGGTACTTACTGACATGGATTATACCCAAGGTATTATATCTATTTTTTCTAATGCTCTGAACTACCCCACCCTATAAAGTAGGAATTACTATTTCCATAACGAGCAAGTGGTAGAGCTGAGAATTAAATTCTGGTCTAGCCAACTCCAGAGCTGTGTGCTCTATCTGGATTATGACCAGTGCCTCCTATAAGGGCCACTATTCTTAGTCTTATCTGCTCTAAATCATTCTTCATCTTACTTCTAGAGAGATATTTCTAAAATGTAACTGACCATGACCTTTCCTAACTAAGAACTCTTTCTCCATTATCTTTTGGATAAAGTTCAAACTCCCTAGCATGACATTTAAATACAAGGTCTTCCTTCCTCTCTAGCCTTACCCCTTGTCCCCAAACAGAGCTCTGACAGTTTCTGTGGATCTTTCTAACATAGCTATTAAGATGTTTCTCTAACTATAAAGATGTTTTATTTATTTGTCTAGCACATAACAAGAACTACTATTTACTGAGCCTGCTGTGTGTCATACTCCATACAAGGTGGTTTATATTACATATTTCTTTAGCTCCTCATAGTAACCTTATGAAATAAGTTATTGGTATTCTCATTATAGGTAAGAAAGCTGAAGATCACTAAGATTAGGTAATATCATAACAAGGTTAATGGCAGAGGGAGGATGTGAACTTAAATCTGACTCGTTCTTTAAACTATTACACAAAAGGCATACAGTTTTTTTTTCAGATGTTTACTAAGTAAACAATTCTTTCTTTACTCTATGGACATCTGTAATGCGTAAGTATCTGAGGTGAAAATGTAGACAGAAGTATTTTAATGTCACAGATGCCTGATACTTAGGCAGTATTTAAAACTTGTGTACCTACCTGCATGAGATCGCCAAGGCTCTCAACAAAAGAAATTTCTGCTTCCACCATATAAAACTCTGCCAGGTGTCTCCGGCTCTGAGAATTCTCAGCTCGGAATGTTGGACCAAAGGTAAATACTTGAGTAAAAGCTCTGCAATTCAAGAGTAACAGTGTATATATAAACAGGATTCACATGATTAATTTTAAGTATTAAACCTATTCAATGAGCTCTTAAGAAAAAGTTTTGTGCCTCTGTCTTGTCCACAAATCCACACATACATTTCTCCAATGAGTAATAATAACAGTTTTAATAAAAATGTTACATTTATAGAAACTATTTTATCCTAAAGGAATTTGCAGATGCTTTACAAACCCTATAGCTTACTAAATATAGAATTATAATCACTTCTGGGTCACTCTACTGCAGTTGCCAGAAATAGCATGAAACTACATTTCATAGCACTCAGGAACAGAGTAAAGGAGAAAGACCACAGTGTATGGAGAATCTAGATAGTATTAGTTAAAATAAGAATTTCTCATGAATAGGATGTGCTATTTTTTTTTCTAATATGTGTGAAAAAAGGTTATCCCATATGTATGGTAATTTGCCACGTTCAAAGTCTACTCAAGTCCTTCCTACCCACAGAGTGATTCATGCTAAAAGACTCCTGAAATCCGGGGTTGAAGGTAGATTTTGAAGAACTGTCAATTTTATTCTTCATTTTCAAGGATTACCATTCAACCATATATATCTGTATATAAATATCTATCTATATAGATATATTTATATAAATATAAGTATAAATTACTGCAGGATTACTTTTTTTAAGAGATTTATTTATTTATGCATACAAGAACTGGGGTACAGGCCAGAGGTGCGGGGGTGGTGAGAATATTCACCCGAGACAGAGTGGGGAGCAGAACAGGCAGATTAACCAAATAACACTGCTGAGGGGAGCAGTGGGCTAGGCAGGAGAGGTCTGCTGCACCATGTGGGTCCTCCCCACCCCAGAGGGTGGCAGGGATTGAACTCTTGCTGCAGTGGCTGCAGTTTGCTTCACAGTGCGTTGCTTAACCCACTGTGCCACCAGGGAGGCCCAGGAATACTTTTTAAATTAAAAAATTCAACTCTAAAGCAACCTTTTCACAAGGCTAAAATAATAAACAATTCCACAAACATATTGGAAGATATTTAACACATATTTCTCAGTAATTGAAGAACAAACAGACAAAAATTTAGTTAAGTATATAGAAATTTGAATAGCACAATTTATTAATTTTACCAGTTGAACCAATATTTTACTAGTAGAACAACTGTGATATAGTTTTAATATATAAAACATTTATAAATATTGAACATATACTGGGTTATAACAAGTATCAAGAAATTTCAAAAAAATTAAAACTATGAAGTATATCATCTCTGACAACAATGCCATTAAGCTAGAAATTAATATCAAATTATAACTAGAAATCAGCATGGTTTTAAATTAAATACAGTTCCAAACAACCCATGGACCAATGAAGACTAACATGACTTAAATTAGACAGGCAGATAGACAAGATAAATTCCTGCAGAGAAATGGATTATCACATCATGTTGGGTCTCTCTCCTATATACAGGAGAAATACATGTTATTATTCAACTTCTCTTTAACACTTACAGTCTTTTACATATGGAACCAGGGCAACATGAGTTAGAGCAAACATATACTAAATAATGAATTATTTCTTGAGAATTATCTAATCTCTGAATCTTAAAAGTTTTACTAGAATAAAATAAGAGGTTTGGGGTGCCATTGTTATTCTGAGTAGTCTTCATTTGTATATTACCAGTCAAATAACACTGAGATCAGAAAATATATGGATTGTGGAGACATACACTAGTTTATTTTTTTAAGTTTTTTACTCTAGGAAATGAAACAGTAGGACAACTATAGTGGAAATCAAGAGATTTATTTTTTTCCTTCAAAAGGCCATTTCAGTTCAGATCTAGTTAGTACCAAGCTCAGGAATGTGTTTGGAGTCTACAGTCCACCTTCGTTGAGGCCATGAGAACCTTTGTTTTTAATGGAAAAATAAACAGTAAGAACTAAAAAAATACTACTTAGGGCAACCTCCCTCCCAAGAATCAGATCCAGACTGCCTACTAGAGTGTTCTTGAAAAGATCTCCCATTCCGCAACAGCCCATATCACCATATCATATGATCACAATAATCTATTGTTTTCACCTAACAAAACTCGCAAATCCAGAGATTCCCCTTTATCTACAAAACTGCTGTCTTACTTGAAAAACAACATTTTTTTAAATTGAAGGGTTGATTTACAGTCTTATATAGATTTCAGTTGTACAGCATTATAATTTGATATCTGTATATTACAGGAGAGCAAAACCTGCCACCCCCAAACAAATTTTTGACAAGAAGTTTATTTCATGGGAGGAGCTCTTAAGATTGGGTGGATGTTGGGCCTCCCTGGTGGCACAGTGGGTTAAGCAACACACTATGAAGCAAACCACAGCCACTGCAGCACGAGTTCGATCCCTGCTGCCGGCCAGGGAGGGGATCCACATGGTGTAGCAGACCTCTCCTGCTGTGTCCGCTGCTCCCCTCAGCAGTGTACTTCTGTTGATCTGCCTGTTCTACTCCCTGCTCTCTGTGGTGAACCCTCTCACCTCCCCACACCTCTGACCTGTACCCCAGTGCTTGTATACATAAATAAATAAATCTTTAAAAAAAAAAAAAAGATTGGGTGGATGTTGCTTTTGAAATTTATGTGTGAATTTTTCTCCTAAAATCTCTTTAGGTGAAAAGGTAGACCTTTAAATAGCATGCTTTTGTTTTCCAGATAAACGCCCTAACTTCCTCTTTCTGCCTACCAACCTGTCTTGTCTTAGCTAAGCTATTTAAGATGGCATCAGGGCCAAGTGGGTGAATTACTTAGTCATGTTGGGTCTCTCTCCTATATATAGGAAATACACGTGTTATTATTCAACTTCTCTTTGGCTTTTCTTCTTATCAATCTGCCTGATGTATATTTGACTATTTGCCAGCCTAGAAGAACCCATAGGGGTACAAGATTATTTTCTTCATACCACAATGTCTTCTCTACCAACAGTCTAGTTTCCATCTGGTATAGTGGATTTATCTACTTCCCATCACCCTTCCCCTCTGGCAACTATATTATAGGATAGTTTTTTAACTGTGTCTGCCAATTATCTTTCTTCCTTCAATCCCAAACTACTATGATTTTTCAAACTCAATCTGAATATGAACTTAAATGTGATTATAGGGTTAAAAATCTTTAATGAATACCCACTGCTTAATTGATAAAATTCTAATTCTTAATTTTGATAACTGTCCTTCACACAGGCTTTTTCTCCAGTTGTACTGAAGATACTCCTTTTATGCTGCATGCCTCCTCATGCCTTTAGAACTTTGCATAGGCAGTTCCCTACTCTGTAATGTCCTTTCCCTGTTCCTTTCTCTCCAAATGGCAAATTACCATCTATCTTCAAGACTTGGCTCAAAAGTCACTTCCTCTTTGGAACCTTATAAATTTTTTATTCTTCTTCTAATATATATTATATATACTAATCATATATATGTATAGTACAGAATGTATGACTTTGAGGTTTAATTATATATTACAGCATCTTTTTCCCTATACCATGAAGTTTTCCAGAGCAGGAATCATGTTTTATTCATATTTGCAGATCTAGCACCTAAGTAAAACAGGTGCTCATGTTGAATAAATGAGTACTAATGATGATGACAGGCTTCTTCAGTTGCAAACTGGAAAAGCACAACATCCTTACAAATGGTAACATTACAAAGTACAGAAAAATACTCACATATATCCTTAGTACCTAAAACAGGTGAAATAACCTTGGTGTGTCTCAAATAAAATGTCTGAAAATTACAAAACCTTGAGTTTACAACAAAGTTATATTTATTTCTGCTACTAAATCAAAAGAAAACATATATATGATCTATACAGTCATTATATGTTATGTATTCATATATATTAAAAACAAAGCCTATTTTACTGAATTTTTTTCCAGGGCATAAACAGAAACTATGTGGTACAATGGAATTTATTTCAGGAGCTTAGAGGGAGACTTCCAAGAAATGGGCCATTATCTCCCTGAAGTACAAGGAAGACCAATAGGATTGCTGTTTGAAAGAGACATATTATTTGTATCAAGGTACTAGAACAGGAAAAAAAAAACAACAACAGTGATTTCTTTAAAAAAACCTACAAATTCAAGTCACAAAGGCACCTGCTTTTCACATAGTGATTCTATTGGGTGTGCCAAGATGAGTAACAATAGGGATTTTTTAAATTTAATAATGATGAGTAATTTTCCAAGCAATGCAAGTAAGCTCCCAAGTATAAAACAGAGAGGAGGATCACAGATTTTCATTTTGATTATAGTAAGGATACTATACTATAAAGGATACTATACCTTAAGGATACTATAAACTTTTGGTGAGGTTACCCAAAAATTGTTATTTTAATGGGGTAAGTAAAAACTATGGCCATGCTGCTTCCTATAGAAAGCAGTACGGAAGTTTCTCAGAATGTTAAAAATAGATATATGATATGATCCAGCAATTCCACTGCTTGGTATTTATCCAAAGAATGCAAAAACACTTTATTTGAAAGGAATTAATGTTCCCTATTTCAATGCAACACTATTCACAATAGCCAAGTTACAGAAACAACACAAGTGTCCAACCACAGATGAGTGGATAAAGATGATGTGGCAAACATACCCAGTGGAATACTATTCAGCTATTAAAAGAGATGACATCTTGCCATTTGCTATAACATGGATGGAACTGGGGGGCAGGGGTTATGCTAAGTGAAATTTCAGAAGGACAAAGACAAATACTGGATGATTTCACTTATCTGTAGAATATTTATAAACAAAAGAATGGAAGAGACAAAAGTAAACCAAAACAAACCCTAGAAATATTATGCCTTGGTGGTGGGTGTAGTATGGTAACATATATCTAAAGAGGTGTGTACCTACACCCATATATCATATACAGTGCTGTAAAATAATTTTATCTCAATTGAAAAAATATTAAACACATACACAAGTACTAGACAACTTGTATTAAACAAAAAGTTATCGTTTAAAAATAACAAAGGTAAAATGAGTTGGAAGGTATGTTGAAAGACTGCCTAACTTAACAGCCTGTCTTTAAGTACATGAATATTTAAATCATTCAATAATGATGACCAAGTTTCATTCAGTGTTTTATTATGAACAGATCTGTAGCAGTAGTAGTAGTGATAGTGGTTACCATCAGCAAGTGTTCCTTGGGGACCAGGGACTAGATCTAAGAACCATATAGTTAATGCCTCTTTAGTTAACAGCATATGTACTGTTACATCTATTTTTTAGGCTAGAAATGGAAGTAGGGAGAGGTTAAAATTTCCCCCAAAAGTCATAAAGTCACTGCCTAGTAACTGGTGCAGGCCAGATTCAAATCTGGATCTGATTTTGATGATCAGAGTCAAATAATGATGCTTCTAATTAAACATTGACAAACCCCCAAAATTATAAGAAAAGTTTGTGACACATGTCCCCTTCTCAAAGATAACTAGGGTAAGTAGTTTGTTATATTTCTTTTCCATAAGCTTATTTACTTTATGTGTTAAAATCATAGCTCTCTAGGATATTTTGCCTCAATGCAGATAATGAGAATAACATTCTCATCAGTATTTTGTGACTTTTAGCAAGCCTGTCTGGTCTTCAAATTCTTATAGGAGTGGAAATTAAGACAGCTTGGCAATAATCTCCAGTGTTTTTTTTTTTTTAGTAATAATTTTTTGTCTTATTCCATGTGAAATGACTCTTATTTTAATATATGCTGATTTCTCCTTTTACTCTGTGTTACACAGATATAAAAGACATTTGCAGCAAGGCTTAGACCAACCAACATTATAAATAAGATCTGAGAATATGGCCATTTCTAAAATAAGATACAAAATCAGGTGAAAGGCCAGTACTGCTGTGAGAAGAGACCAGCAGAAAAAGAAAACATTCAGCAGTAAAAAGCATTCTTGTGCCAAATTATGGAGAGGGGAAAGCTATATAAGGAAAGTTCATGAGCTTAGAGTTGATGTATAAGATAACAAAAGTACATTCAATACACTTCAGCCAAGACAGCTACAAAAATGGCTTTTTTAAAAAACAAAAAGTAAAGTTACCCCCAAAAAAAAAGTTCTACGAAGGTCATTTTCTTCCTTGTGTGGAGATTTTTATGAAGCCCTGAATTGGCAAGTGGATTAATGCAAAATGGTCACTGGTTGTTTGGCTATTTATTCTTTCTGGTCCTGAAACTTAGGAGCTAGTCTTGATGATTTGACAGAAGAGTTATTGTTCCTTAGTTGGGGAAGAACTTATTCAGCATGAGGTACATCAGCCACTTTCTCCAAAGTCCCCCTCTCTCCTAAAACTTCTCAAGTGTTAGTATAGTAAATGTCCAGTGGACAGATGTGAACTTACAGAGAGCTTTAAACTGAGTTTTAAACACCTTTGTCAAGGAGTTTTCCCATTGTTAAAAATGTTCATTTACTTTTTTAGTGCTTTGTACCCACTGAATTATCAATATGCTGTCACATTTGTCATTCATTATGCCTAACAGAGTAAACCCCAGACTCCTCCTTTTAGCACCCCCCTAACCTCTAAACATCTTGCAATATACTGAGTGGAAAGGTATGAAAGAGATGTAGCTCCCAGAAGTTTATCAACATATGTCAAAATCCCCTCGGAAGGATAGACTCTAAAATCTAAAAATTCTTCTTTACTGTTATTGCTGAACATTTCTGCAAAATTAATTTTCTTTGACAATCTTTTTTTTTTTAAGATTTATTTATTTATGCATACAAGCACTGGGGTACAGGCCAGAGGTGTGGGGGGGTGAGAGGATTCACCACAGAGAGCTGGGAGCAGAACAGGCAGATCAACGGAAGCACACTGCTGAGGGGCGCAGCGGACACAGCAGGAGAGGTCTGCTGCACCATGTGGGTCCCCTCCCTGGCCGGCAGCAGGGATCGAACTCGTGCTGCAGTGGTTGTGGTTCGCTTCATAGTGCGCCGCTTAACCCACTGCGCCACCAGGGAGGCCCTTCTTTGACAATCTTAACATTCATTTAGAACTGAATGTGAGGCTCAAGTGAAATTTATTCTTAATTATATAATAAGTTTCAAAGTTTGATAGCATCTGGCAGAAATTCCAAGTGAAATCTGAACTGTGGGAACAACATTCTAGCAAAAGGAACACCAAGCACATGGGATCTGAGGTAGGAAAGCCTGAGGTATTTAAAGAACAAAAGTAGGCCTGACAGAAGATGATAGCAAGAAATAAAGTCAAAAAAGTGGGAGAGAATCAGAACACATAGGGGCTTCCTTATAAGCCACAGTATAGAGTCTGGATTTATTAGATACACCCTGTAATGTCCTCTCCTTGTCAAGTATTTAACGCTGATCCTCCTAGTTTCCCTTCTTTTTAATCTGCTCTGCTACATTCTATTTTAGTAGTTCATTAAACATTAGTAGTTCATCAATACTTACTTCTAAGCCCTCTTCTTTTCTCATTGTATACTCTCTAAACGATCCCCCTCAGCCAACAATTTCAGTTAACTAACTACAGGCATAAAATCACAAATTTATTTCTCCTGCCCAGACTTCCCTTAGCTCTAGAAGTACCTTTCACTAGTTTCAAACAACTCATTCCTCCCCTACTCCACTTAGACTTGAGTCTTCTTCTAACCTTCCTAGAGCCACCCTTCAGGTGGGCTCTTTAATAATACAGTGTACTTCTGTTCACAACACCTTTTGAAACAAAACAGCTGACAGTTATGGATGTGATAATTTGTTTAATGTCCATCTCTTTCATTAGACTGTAACTATCATGAGCTTATGAAAAAAACCTTATCATTTTAGTTTATTATAGTACCCTCAGTCTTAATCCAGTGCCCGACACACACTAGGCAGTTAATATTTGTCCATCAAGCAAATAACTCATTTTCTATAAAATATGCTGACCCCCAATCTGAATCTTCAAAATAGTACTGGGACAGGGGTGAGGACAGAGGAGTAAGAAGAACATGATAAACAAAATATCAATTATGAAGCAAAAATTAAGCTATTCTAGAATTAATTTTTTTTCACAGAACACAGTAGGAAATAATAGAATCAGCTTTTTAAAAAGTGACTCCCCGCAAATTATAGTTTTCATTACTGTAGGCAATAAGCAAATCTTTGAAAATGACTAAATCAGGCGAGCTTCTCTAACCAGCAAAGTTTTATTTTTTGAGAAACTACAATATTACCACATGAAAAAAGTTGCCTGCAGTCTTATTCTATGTAAACAAAGCAGCACCTGATTCTTTGGTTTCTGTCAGGGTAGATCCCAGCAACTTAAAACTATTTTGCATCAGATCAGCATTCCCGCAGTGATAGACACTTCAGAGGACAGACTGACTAACTGGATATGAAGTCTTAGAGAATAATTTTTTTTAAACAGTCACAATTTGCTGATATTTCTACCTAAATATGTATCCTTATCCTTAGTAGGACACTAAAATCACCTTCAAAATAAGTATACACTTTGTCAATAAATGCTGGAGATGTAGAGATAAAGGAACCCTCCTATACTGCTGGTGGGAGTAAACTGGTCCAGCTTCTATGGAAAGCTGTATGGAGGTTCCTCAGAACACTAAAAATGGATCTACCATATGATCCAGTAATTCCACTCCGAGGAATATACCCAAAGGACACAAAACACTATTTCAAAAGGAAACCTGCCCTCCTTTGTTTATTGCAGCATTATTTACAATAGTCAAGATATGGAAATAACCTAAAGGCCCTAAAATAGATGAATAGATCAAAAAGTTGTGGTATATTTAAACAACAGAATATTACTCAGCTATCAAAAATGCCATTTGCAGCCACATGGATGGAGCTAGAAGAGATTATGAAATTAGTCAGAAGGAAAAAGATAAATACCAAATGGTCTCACTTATATGTAGAACATAGAGAAACCAAATGAAAGGTCAGGTAAAAGTCAAAACTAGCAAGCTGTTCATAGAGGCATACAGCAAATGAAGAGGTAAGAGGTGGGGCAAAATAGGGGAGGGAAGAACACAGGGAATATATATGATGAGTTATGAGTGATAAGATGGCAGAACTATGGGAACTACAATGATAAAAGAAAAAATTTAATTAATAAAAAAATTAAAAAGTGAAGTAGCTGGAAACATGGGGAAAACAAAGTGTACGTTTTGTCAGCTGCATCTATAATCATGCCTAGATTATTTCTCTTTATAGCTCTCATATTTACCAGTCCTTGTGCAGAGGATCTCCAAAGGGAATCACATGTGAGTGTTTTTTAATGCATATACACCATGGTTTTTATATGGTATTTGTTTCTACTACAAAGATATCAAGGGTTATCTTTTTTGAAGTCTGACAATATAGAGATAGGCGAATAATTATGGCATTGAACTTTCAATAATTTCCTGGGTTCTGTACACATGACCCTTACTTTTTTAAGCTCTGCTAAGTGGTTAAGAATTTGTCTTCTAAAGACCTAATCTGAAATCCTGCCTCCTCCTCTTATGAGCTAGCAAAGTTAATTTGAGAGACCAAATTTCCCCATGTGAAAATGGAGGTAAGTACATATATTATGGGGTGACTGTAAAGATGAATTGAAACAAAATATGTAAAGAGCTTAGTCTGATTTTAAAATGTATGGTAAGTATTGAACAAATGGATATATTCTTTTGTTTCCTTCCTTTCCAAAGGTCTACCGTGCTTATTTGGTTAGTTTCAAGGCCTTTTTATATTTTCAATTATTATAGATCTCAAGGAGATTTTGTTTATGTAGGTCACATCTACCAATATTTATCATTAAAATGAAGACATTTGGGGCCTTCCTGGTGACACAACAGGTTAAATCTCAGCACTATGAAGCTATCCGCAGCCACTAGAGCACAAGTTTGATCCCTGGCCAGGTTGCTAACCCACATGACAGGTAGACCTCTCCTGTCTCACCCACAGCTCCCCTCAGCAGTGTATTTCAGAAGATCTGCCTGTTCTGCTTCCCACTTTGTCTCTGGCGAATTTTCTCACACACACACCCACCTTTGGTCTGTACCCCAGCTCCTATATGCAAAAATAAAATAAATTTAAAAAATAAAATGAAGACATTTTAAAAAATTTATTGATTCAAAAATAACAATAAGCCCACCATATCTCCTAAATAATAATTTAAAATAATTTTCACAAAAAAACGAATGGCACTGTTTTACATCTTTATAAATCTCTTTGCTATTTGGCTTAATAGAAGATAGCTGGATTTTCATATCTGCTTATGCATTCAATCTGTTGTGTTATCAATGTCATGAAGGCTTTGGAAAATTTCACTGTTCATTTAGAAAAGAATGAAATGACAAACACTGTTCTAGTACTATTATCAAAATAGTTTTAATCTCAAAGGATTCCTCTGAAAGGCTGAATGGGGTTTCATGGTTCCTCAAACCAGAAGTTGAGCACCACTATCTTAGATAATGGTTTTCTTAAAGAGGAATATTATTTCTGGGTTTTACCTCTGGAGACTTCCATTCAGGAAATGTAGAGAGGTTCCTGGCTGTGAGTATATTTAGAAGTGCCATAGTAATTATTATGTGAACATCTAATGAAGAACCATTACCCTAAAAAAGTAAACGTCCTTAAACAATATAATTTTTAAAGTTTCTTGATGGATAAAATTTAAAAAGTGGACATTAAACTTTGTGTTGGCAAGGATATCGAGAAACTCTTCTTCATACATTGATGGTGAGAATATAAAGTTGTGCACTTGTTGTGGGAAAGTCTGGTAATTGCTCAAAAAGTTAAAATAGAATTATTAAACGCCTCCGCAATTCCATTTCTGAGAGTACATAACTCAAAAACAGAATGGGCGTCCAAACAAAAACTTGGATATGAATATCCATAGCAATATTTTTCAAAATAGCCAAAAAGAAGAAAGAATCCAGTGGATTAATGAATAAACAAAATATCTATACAATGGAATATTATTCAGTCATAAGTGGTGACTAAGTACAACTATATATTACTTAACTATGGGAACAAGTTCTGAAAAATGCATGGTTAGGTAACATGATATAGCATAAATATACAAACTTATCCAGTAAAGCCTATTACATTCTCAGGCTGTGTCCATACTAACTGAAGCATTGTTAAGCCATGCATAACTGTAATAATATGGATGAATCTTGGAAATATCATGCTGAGCAAAAGCAGTCATATATAAAAGGTCACATATTATATGATTTCATTTTTATGGAATTTTCAAAATAGGCATATCCACAGAGAAAGAAAGCAGATTGATTGTCAAGGGTTAGGAAGAAGGTGAGAGTGACTGCTTCAAAGGTATGGGATTTGCTTTTGAAGCGATAAAAATGTTCTGAAACTAGAGAGTGGTATTGGTTGCACAATATCACGAATGGTAAAATTTATGTGTATTTTATCACAATAAAATTTTTGAAAAGTTTATTGAAACTAATTGTCCATCAGGCACTTTGCACATCTTTTATTTCATCCAGGCTAACTAAGGTGATTTCACAACTGAAGAAAAAGGCTTAGCTGAGTTAAGTTACTAGTCCAGAATATCATGCCAAAGCTGGCTTTAACAAAAGCAGTCTGACTCCACGGCCCAGTTTCTGTTGCACTGCATATATGAACTGTTCAAAACAAAGGCAGGGAATCGCCGATGATCAATTGTTCCATAGGTCCACAAACTACCACATGCTCCAAAGAGGTCTGTACATTTAATGTCACTGCTACCTGAGTGGATTTTGCCTCTCTGTTCATTATGACTGTTGCAGTCTTAGTGGTTATTCCTGATTCGCATTTCTTATACTTGCTCTCTCTGCAAATGCCATTTCCTACAACTCACACCACTCCTGTTTGTCTTCTGCTTTCCTCCATCTATAGTCCATTTGTAGTGGAAATGGATGGTCATTTATAAACACTCATGGTCAATTTAGGTTACATTTTCATGACACTTTAGGTTACAAAAAATAATAACACATACAATCACTCTTGTTCTTTTTGCTATGGCCATATTTAGTCATGATCAGGGATTCACCAACAAAGACCTCTCCTGTACTATGTTTTTTTTTTTTTTTTCATACTTCCTTTTGTTACTTTCAGGTCCAGAGTTATTATGTAACACTGAGTCTTAAAAGGTTAAACTTGAGTAAAATGTGGCTTTGCTATAAATGCCTACATTATTTAGTGGGACACTAAAACTTTAGCATGTGTTAAAACAACCTGGGCCTGCTAACACACAGCTTACTGGACCCACACTCAGAGTTTCTGCTTCAGTTTTCTTAGGGTAGGCAAGAGTTTACATTTCTACAAGTGGTTCTCCAGGTAATAATGATGCTGCTGGTCTAAAACACCACTTTGAGAACCACTGATCTGGAGTAATTTTTAATTTGGCTGCATAGCAGAATAACTTACGGTGTTTAAAAAAAACTATCTTGAACCATATGGTTTAATTTAAATGTGGAATCTGAAAAACAAGCCCAAAAATCTCACAACCCTCCCTCTCAACGCTAATAGGTACAGAGGACTAGGGTTATCAGAGGCAGGAAGTGGGGGGGGGCTAGAAAAATAGGTGAACAGAGTCAAAAGTTGCAATCACAGTTAAAAAACATATTTCTAGGTCATAAGGATGTAATATACAGTACAACAATTATAATTAATAATACTGTAATGCATATTTTTAAATTGCTAAGAGAGTAGATATTGAAAGTTCTCATCACAAGATGAGACATTTGTAACAGTGTGTGATAACAGATGTTAACTAGATTTATGTGGTATCCTTTCAGACTACAGAAATACTGAATCATTATGTCATACATCTAAAACGAATACAATGTTATATGTCAATTACACATCAGTAAAAATGTCTTGCTGCCCAGTCCCACCCGCAAACCAAGTAAATCTGTTTTTCTGAGGGTAGTGAGCTGATGTGGGGAGGGTGAACTGAAACATTATCATTTGTAAAAAATAAAAGCTTCTCAGGCATTCTAATGCATAGCAAGAGTTGAGAACCACTGATTTAAACTTTCTAATTACCAAGTGTGATTGCAAGTTAAAGGCACAAATAATTGGTACAAAAGTGTTATTTCACAAAAAGGGTATCTATTTGTACCCTTATGACTTAAAAGCTATAAGACTATGAATGAAGTAAAATATTTCTAGTATTTTTGACAGTCTCCAAATCAGAGGTTGGTCTATTAACACAAAGCAAAAGGGACCAAGGAAGATTAGAAACACCAGATGCAAGATGCTATTAAAGGAACACTTAGTCTATAGAAACAATGCAGAAGTAGCTATTGCTTTGCATTCATTTCCCCTGAATCCTAGAAGAGAAAGAGGGGGACAGTGGAGAGAATGAGGAGGAAAGTTGGGGAGGAAGAAGAGGACAAAGATAATACATACCCCACAAACACAAACACAGAGAGAAAAAGAGAGAGACAAGATGAGAAGAAACGAGAAGAGATGAGAAGAGCAGAGCAATGTGACTTTGGAATCTGCAGTAAATCTTTCACACATAAACTAAGTGATATATACATACATATATTTCATGTTACACTGCATGCACTGCAAAACACTAGGGAAAAAATCTATCAGTAATAAAATAGGTAATTTGTGGCAACAGCTTCATTTGAAGGGATACCCTATAGTAATGAAAATGAATAGATTATACAATGTGTATAATTTAGGAATTCAACATCACAACATGGATATTGTTAGGACTATAAAGTTAAGTGAATACTGTCACACAAGAATCATTAAAAATGACTCCAATTACACAAAATTAAAAAACTTGTAAAATTAAACAATGCTTTATAATGTTTATAAATACAAACATATGGTGGAACTACAAATAAAAGGAATGATAAACACAAAATTGAGATTTGAGGCTAGTTCCCATGGTCAGGGAAGGGGGTTTGATTAGAAAAGTACATATAGGAAACTTGAAAAATGAAAACTTGGGGGGACCAAAGTGTTGAGTGTATAATTATTCTTTTTTTAAAAGATTTATTTATTTATGCATACAAGAGCTGGGGTACAGGCCAGAGTCACAGGAGGTGAGAGGATTCACCAGACAGAGCGGGTTGCAGAACAGGCAGACTGACTGAAACACACTGCTGAGGGCAGCAGCGGGTGAGGCAGGAGAGGTCTGCTGTGCCATGTGGGTTCCTTCCCTGGCCGGCAGCAGGGATCAAACTTGTGCTGCAGTGGTTGCGGTTTGCTTCATAGAGAGTCGCTTAACCCGCTGCGCCACTAGGGAGGCCCTATAATTATTCTTTACACTTTACCCATACATCTATTTTAAAAACTTATTTGTGTCTATATAATATTTAGATATGAAGAAAGGTATCAGGATGGGCATTTGAGTGAAATACAGTGAAAAAGTAAAGTAACAGAGTTACACTAAAACTAAAGGTGGAGGCATTGGCATTGGTGCCCAAAACACATAGAAGGACAACACTGAGTTCTTCACACTTCCTACTTGCCCCTCTGACTATCCATTCAATTTAGCTCAACAACTATTAAGACATCCTGAGTACCTACATTTTCCCAGCATTATTACCATGCAAACGGTAATAGAAAGCTCCACATAGCCTACAACATGGGTGACTTCATGCTTTACAGTCTAGACAGAGGCCAACTAAATCTGCACTAGCCTCATGTGGCTATTTAAATGATTCCTGTCACATTTGCAACATTTTAAGTGTTTAATACTCACACACAGGTAGTGGCTACCATGCTGGACAGTGAGGAAATAGAACATTCTACTGCTGCAGTAAGTTCTACTGTCCAGTACTAAAGTAGACGGTTGAAATATCAACAAATGCAGAGAATAATTAGTTGGAAAAAGTATGCATTCAGGTAATGTGACATGAGGAAAGAGAGCAGTGGAGGATAGAGTTGTTGCACTTCTGAATTTGTGTCAGTGCCTGGTCATGCACACTGAATTTTTCCCACAGCTATTACTCTGCCAGGCCAGGCTTCTGTGGCTCTCCTTTCCTCTAAATCATATCTCTTTAGGAAAATGAATACCCTACTTCATGTTTGGAGGCACAGCTTCTCTTTTGGTAAAGTTATCTTTTTAAAAGGCATTGATGCAAAATCTAAGAGTTATTTAGTAAGCCATGCTTCCAGCTTTGTTAGCTTTGCATCTTTGTGCAGATATAACTGTCATATTGAGGCCTTTCTAGGTCCTTAACTCCACTCTAGGTTAATTATAAATCATCTTGTTCACCAACCTCTAGCAATGAAGGTGAGACAATTTTCTTGAAAGATCTTGGTTCACTGAGAGGGCACATCCAAAACAGTAAATGACGAGATGGCTAGAGCCTCTATCTTCTGATTTGACTTCATTTATGCCTTTAATGTCACTAAGGAATAGTGAGGGTTCGACAGTTACTAAAAACAATACTCTTGACATGGGTCCTGGTATGATCCAAGTAAACATAGACTTTGGACTGAACTAGCTAAGCAGTTATCTTCAAATTCCTGTACCATACCCAATCTTCAATGCTAAATATGAAGAGCCAGTGTTACTAAATCAAACACATATTTTGGTTATGAGGAGTATGCATAACAATTTTTGATATAATTCTTTGAACAGTAGGCTCAAAAGTACCATCCTCCTAGACTTCAAATGTTCTCCATGCATTTCACACTAACTGTTCTGAAGTCAAATCAGGAAGAAAGCATAGAATAATTAACCATTTGAAGAAACTAAATAGAAGTCATTAACTGAACTTCCAAAAAGAAAAAAATAAAAACATATTTAAATCTTTATCCTTTTTCTAACCTCTGTACTAAATCACACACTCTAAATCTAAATCTGCCTGCTAAACTTGAAATAAGACTGGTGCAGGTTTTGCATCATCTCCAAATTGTGAAGATACATGTGACATGTCTACTTATCTGTCCCATGTACCTAATTCAAGTGGAGAAATGTGAGTTTTATTTTTTAGTTTAAGGCACATCAGGCAATAGTGGGGATTGATATCAAGTGACATATAAATAATGTGAATATCAACCAATATATGTGACTAAGCTTATTTGTCACCAATTCTACTGGTGAGAGAAACTCATGACTGAGCTTATTGGTTAGTAATTCCCTCTAGAAGAGTGAAGATGAAATTTCCTTTTATTTTGTATAACGGGAAGCAAATCTCTATTTTAGTAAAGTAGAATATACAGAGGTGCTTCAGTGATTTCTATAATTCAAGAAATTAGTTTACAGGTGAATGATTTAATTTTTGAATTGTTAAAGACACTAAATTTTCTGATTTCGTATGATAAAGAATTCATACTAACATTATGGGAATATAAACTATAATAAGGGCACTTTAAAATATCTAAGTAGAGGGGCCTCCCTGGTGGTGTGATGGGTTAAGCACAGTGCTATGAAGCAAACTGCAGCCACTGCAGCAGGAGTTTGATACCTGCAGTCGGCTGGGGAGGTGACCCACATGGTGTGGCAGACCTCTCCAGTCTCACCCCACTGCTCCCCTCAGCAGTGTTTTTCAGTCAATCTGCCTGTTTTGCTCCCCAGTCTGTCTCTAGTGAATCCTCTCACCCCCCATGCCTTTGGCCTATAACCCAGCTCTTGTATGCATAAATTAAATCTTAAAAAAAAAACTTAAGTAGATCCAATCTAGTCTCATTCCAAGTTTAAAACATTTTCTGATGGATATTTCCCCCCTAATTAGAACAGATCAATGAAATAAGTCAGAAGCACAAAAACAATTCAAGTGATTCAAGCCTACTGAATGTGGCAGTCAAGAGGTCAAAACACAGCAGCAAAAGGCCTAGTTATCGGTCCTTATAATACAATAAACATTATCTACCACAAAGTCATATTGATTTATTTCTTCATTCAACAAATATTTATCAGAATTATTAACCACCATGGAAAATATAAACATAAATCAGGCATGACCTTTATTATCAAGGAGCTTATAGACTAGTAGGGGAGATCGCAGACCTAAATGTACAAGTTACAATGATAAAATTCCTGGAGGCAAGGGAAGAGATAAAATCTGTGCTAACTTTTGAGCCATATCATGAACCATATTAGAAGAAAACTTGATTAAGTGTACACCAACAAAATAAAAAACTCTGATCTTCAAGACACAGTTGAAAATATGGAAAGGAAAAGCAGACTAGGAAAAAGTATTTAAAATACACATACCTGATAAACAACCCTAATAAAAATGGACATAAGAACTGAAAAGAAAGTTAATAAAAGAATATGTATGAATGGTCTTAAGAACATGAGAAGAAAAATGTCCAACAGTATTAGTCATAACAGACATACAACTTAAAGCCATAGTGAGATATACTTATAAAAATGACTAAAAAATACTGAAAACAATAATTTTTGTTAAAGATGTAAAGCAAATAGAACTTGCATCTATAAAATAGTACATACAAAAGGACTTCATAAAACTGTGTGGCGGGTTCTTATACAAGATCATACATTTCCCAAACCCAGCAAATCACAGGTGTTTTCCCAAAGAAAATGAAAACATATGTGCATACAAAGACTTGTCCATGAATTTTCAAAGAGCTTCATTCACAACAGCTCTAAAATGAAAAAACCTTAATGCCTATGAAAAGATGAGGATTTAACAAGTTGTATATCTATGCAATAGAATTATATTTAGTAATAAAAAGGAACAACTACGGGCTGAATCTCAGAAGCATTGTTGAGTGAAAAAAGTCAGATACAAAAGAGTGAGTGTAATATGATATTATTTGTATAAAAACATATTTAAATTATGACATTACTATAAATACCATTCCCATGATTTCTAGAAAAGGAAAATTTAATCTATTTTGACAGAAAATGGGTCAATACTGTCTATACCCTGGAGCTGGGAGAAAGACTGTAAAGGGAAATGATATTTTTATCACAGTACAGATCACAAAGGTTTATAAGCTTGTCAACATATATTGAACTGTATACTTAAAATGGGTACATTTTTATTACATATAAAGTATACTTAATAAAGTTGACTGAGAAGCAACAGTGAAAAAAAGCTTATTCATATACTGGCTTATCCTGTTACTTAGTTACTTAAATTATAATACTGCCCCAACTATAGTACAAACAGTGGAATGACAGCCTCTTGGAACCACAGAAGGGACACAGCCCTTAAGAACAAAAGAATCCACAACCTAGTGACACATTCCTGTTAATATAACTGAGCATAGTTCCTAAAGCAGACTATAATCTAATCTGCTCTCAGATTATTTCTGGCTTGGTCTTCAAATTCTGACAGGTATCTAATGCATGTGCTTAATTTCATCTTTCATTCCAGACACTGGTTTGGTTTAACACTCTAACTTGTGTTGTGAGTCTTGAATCCCGGCTGACTCACTATTTAGTCCAATCCTCTGCTTTACGTAAGCTCAAGTTCTGCTACTATTGTAAAACAACTTGATTGCTGGCAGCTGTCTTTTCTGGTTATACTATCTTTACTCTTTCTTTAGCTAGTCCTGAATAAGCACCCTAAGTTCTTCAGGTCCCAGTTATCACTACTACCATCAACACAGTACCTACCATTTCAGTGCAGACCGTCATAAACACTGGGCTTTACACAGTATCATAGTTTTCACAACAGCCTTGCAAAGTGGCCATTATAATTTATCTTTATAGCTAGGAAGTGGGGGCTTAGACATCAAGTTTATGAAGCTAGTATGTAAATAAGCTTGAATTCCAACTTAAGACTCTCTGACTGTATTTCTCTTCAATTAATGGAAACATTTACTTGAAAGAATTCAGCACATTTGGACCAGGAATAACATTATCTTTAGCTGCTTAACTCTAACAGCACTGGTAACCTTTTCCATGTCAATCAACAGTCCCATATTTTTAACATCCTCTTTGGTGTCCAACACAGCTACATACCATTTGGGTGACCACAAAAATTACTGCTGAATAAATGAGTAACCATAGTTATTTTTAGGGAAAACAAGATAGGGGGGAAAAAGTCAAACCAATTGTAATTCTCTGTTCCCAGCCCTAGCTAAATTTTGCAAACATACAACAGAGATTTCCCCCAGTTCTCCTAAAAAACTAATTAAAGTCACCAGAGAAAAATAGAATTTGAACAAGATTAAACAGTAATTGAAAGAAGTAACTAGTTTTTGCTTTTTATAGTTCCAATTGTGTATATATTGGTCATTTACTAAGAATTAATTTGATGTCTTGCTATAATAACCTGCATTTTTAGAGAATGTGAACAGGAGTTGCATTTCATGCATGAGTTGTATTTTTATTATAACTCAAAGGATTGACTGGGAATTTTTTTCAAACTCACACCAAATTTGCTCATTTCAAAGACATTCCTTAGTTATTTTGTGTGCTTAGCCAGATCTCAGCAAGCTAACATATGAATGGTGCTATTTTCCCATACACTTGAAGTGGAGAAAAAGCCAGGTGAGTTATCTCCCACATGAATGCAATACTAGACCTAAGTAGAGAACACAATATTTAGACTTCTAAGATAGTACACAGATACTTTAGAATTAACACATTACACAGAGACACAAACTCATCATGCAAATATGCACACCCTAACTAGCAATTAAAAGCAAATTATCAGTCAAGCTGGTACAACTGACATTCAAATAAAGAGCTAAACACAGATATTTATATTCATCCCTCCCTGAGGCAGTCTAAAGATATTAATAAAAATATTAAAAGGAAGAAATAGAAGAGGAGCTTTCAATGGACAAGAGAGCTCACCAAACTTTGGAGACAGAAAACAGATGGCTGAGTGATGACCAAGATGTCAAAGCAAAAAGTTATTACCTGGAATCCAGGGTGAGTGTGGGCTCCAGCAGGAAATAGCTTACTTTGGTGAGCTTGGGGAGGGGAAAATGGAGATTCATTGAGGGTTTGCATGTGGAACTGCCAACTCTCTGGCTAGAGGACAGAGGCCCACCAACCACAGAATAGACGGTCTTGCTCTCAGCATCACATCACCTGCTAGGTTTGTCATAGCATTGACTGCTGGACCCCACTCTCAGTGTTTCTGTTTCAGTAGTGTTTGTCAAGGGCTGAGGTAAAAGAGGGATGGAAGTGATAAAAATAGACAAAACTAGTATTGATGGTTTCAAAACTCTGACTACAGTAAAAACTACTGATTATATGTATCTAAAAGGTGAACTTATGGTGGACATCAATAAAGTTGTTCTTTCAAAAACCATTTGCCCATCTTCGCACAGCATTCTCACAAAAGCTCAAAAAACAGATTTAAACAACTATCATATTATATTTCCTTTTTTGTCATTCCTGTACTAAACATGTTTAGCTTCATTAACCAGTCCTCCAGATCATGATGTCCACTCATCTTGGCTGTTGCCCTAAAGTCATAAAGTTTAATACAAAATTCAAATTATTTAGAAGTTGATAAAGGAACAGGAGAGAAAAGATAGATAATTTCCTAGCTTCTAATTATTTGGCTAAATCATAATATTCAGCTAAATAGTTTATTCAAGGGTAACATACTAAATACGGCAAAAAAGAAGTACCAAAGATATTTCATAGCCAAATATAGATAACAAGTACTGGGGTAACTAAAAGATTATATGCCACAAAATGGTATATCTCTATTATGATGGAAAGAAGAACTTGTATGAACTGGGTTTCTGTTGTTCTAAGACTAGAAAAGCACTAGAATTTAAACCAAATAAAACAATTAATGGTCATTAAATATAAATGACATTTTAAAATGCATTCTCATGTAATCACTCTACTGATAAGGTTTTCCCTCAATTCAATTCAATTAGACAAGGTGATATTGCCTTGCCATTTTGCTCTTTTTGCCTCCAGGACAATCTTTTTTTTTTCCCCCTAATTTCTTATTTAATGCTTATCTTGCTCATTAGGCTGAATGGACTCAAAGGCAGTTAAGAAGGCTGGGAATACATGTGTCTTGTTCAACTTGTATCCTAGCACCTAACCTAGTATTAGGCACACAAATGGCTCTCAATAACTGTTCAATAAAATCAAGATTGATTTTTCAGCATTAGGCAAAGTGGTAATAATAGAAACTAAGAAGACAAGGATATATATATATATATATAGTTTGAGGCATTTATAGGCTAGTGGGAAGATAAGCACATAAGTGGATAATTTCACTATTTTAGTAAATAGTATTTAAATCTTAATTTTTTATTAATAGTTATAAAATTAAATAAAATAGTTCCTAACTTTGAAAACCCTGTATTTTAAGCTATAGAGAAATAAATAAATGATTCAATATTATAAAATAGATAAAAGTAATACAACAAGGGCATACTAAAGGTTATTTAGACAAGAAAGATGTGGGATGATAGTGGGATTCTGGGTGAGATCAGTTTTAAGCTGTGCTGACTGATGAGCAGTAGTTAGTCAAAGACATGGGGAAGGACATTCTAGCTAGAATAACAACATAGGCAAAGGAACACAAACATGTGAAACAAGATGTGGCTAGAAAGTTGTAATAGTTAAGGATAGTGAGATAAAAGGGAAGTGAAAAGAAGCAAAGGGTGTGCAACAAGAATTTAGGATGATGTATCAATATATAAATTTGCTTTGATAAACTGGTCAGATGGTAGTGCCATCTTGGAGTAGTGTCTTTCTGAATGGGAATTCAGAAGGAAAAAGCAGATTTAGGAATTGAGTTTAATTTTGAACATGCTGATACGGTTATACAAAGCCAACTGGAGAAGACAATCTGCACTTTAGTTTTCAGATGGGAAGCTGAGGCTATCCCAAGCCAGAGACTTGAATTTCACACCACTTTGGCCATCACATCCTATTCGTCCAGTTTTACTCCAGTCTCCACAGCAACAATTCTTCATAAGATCTCCATTTCTCTAAGTCCACCATTTTGTCCATCATCACCCTTTATCTCCAATTCCTCACTTTTCTCCTTACCAAAGCATAGATTCCATGATCCATCATTACAATCTTCTATACATATTTACTTCCAAGAAATTCACTTGGTAATACCCAAACCCTGATTAACCCAAATATTCACATTTTCTGTATTGTACCCAGGCAAGCTAAATATTCCCATGAAAAGCCTCAGTACCTGCTATTCAATGTGTTTTAAATGCTCATCCCTGGCTATATTGTACAAATCAGAAGTTACTGTGACACTCATGAATGAAATTCCTGTCATTTATAGTAATGGTCCGTTAATTCACAATTTCTATCAATTTTTAATACAAATAATAGAGTAAAAGAAGAAATTACATTGTGTTTTAAGATCCCACATTCAAGAGCATATGATGAAGAACCATCATCATTTATATATTCTCAGGAAACAATAAGGCAACATCAAAGTTTTATGATGAGATCATCTCCACGAAATAAGACTTAAAGGTGACTAAACTCCTGCTGTGGACTCAACTTCATAGAAGCAGTAGAGGAAAATTTTAGAGGAATGATAATTGATGCTTTACAAATACAACACTTACTGAGTATTACTTTCAAGGAATTCATGGCTTCCATCTTCAAGGAATTTACAATCTACGAGATAAACTTATAGGAGAAGTGTACTACAAACTGGCTCTATGTTTTAAAAAAGGATTTTTTCCCTTTATTTTCTGTAAGATATGAAATAGGTGAATACTCAATGAGAAAAAAGGTAATTTCTATTGAGAGAAAACAGGGACAGAGTTCAGAAGAAAACCATATTTCAGTTTCGCCTTGAGGAAAGAGCAGACAGATATGGAAAAAGCAATCTTATGCTAAAGCGACAACCATTAGAAACACAGAGGTGCATGGAATGAATAAAAAAATCATAACCAAAAAGACCTTAAAAATCAGATAAGTATAAATTAACAAGGTTCAGATAAGAACCTAAGTATCAAGAAGATAAAGAATGAGAAAAGTCATTTAGAAGAGAAGAAAATTTTTCACTCAGATATAGAGTGCCTCAGTTTAATTCAGATTCTCACGTTAGCATTCTCACCACAGCCACTTAACTGGATGAGCTCATCCTGAGAATGAATGTTTCATGGCTTCTGAGCTCAACATCTGAACTGATGAGATAACCCATGGGAATGAGTTTAGGATTGCTCAGACTAATCACAAAGCAACCAATTAATCAAAAAGGATGAAATCAGCTCAAAGTTCAGAACTGAGCCCCTTCAATGGAAGCAGCTAATTTTTTTCTCATTATAAAAGACAGACCTAGCTTTTCAATTCTGAAAAAAGGCAAGTTTAAGGAAGAAACAATGATTAGTAGAAACTGTCACTGCTTACAGGTTGAATATTGGAATATATTTTTCCAGTTTTTCTTTTAAACATAAACACAGTGTAAAAAAAAAGGGAATATTCTACTGCCTGTTTTACAATCACTTCATTTTGTCTTTAAACAACAGCCTGTAAAACTTTATTATCACTTTGAATGGCTGTACAGTAATTCACTATTTAGATGAATTATAATTAATTTAACCCTCAGTTTACTGCCTCATTAAGCCCAGTTTTAACTTTTGAGTTTCTTTGTTGAACAGTTTTCACTATTTCTACAAGTTAACATTTTATAACTTTCATACTTCTTTAGACATTGTATTAGTTTCCTAAGCCCACTGCTATAAGTTGTTAAAACAAATATAACAGATGATGTGATAATGAATTACCACAAACTGGGTGACTTAAAAACAACAGAAATTTATTCTGTCACAGTCTATGATGGTTAGGAACCTGAAATCGAAGTGTTGGCAGAGCCAAGCTCCCTCTGAAGGTTCGAGGGAAGAATCACTGCCTCTGCCAAATTCTCACATATTATTGCATGATGCAGTAAATGGCTAATTGGATGAAAACATCTTGTTTCCTTAGTATTCCTCAGTATCATTCCAATCTCTGCCCCCGTCTTCACATGGATTCTTCCTCTGTGTGTGTCTTCTCTTGACTTTGTATCTAAATCTCCTTCTCCTTTCTCTTATAAAGATACTACTGCTAGATTTAGGGCCTATCCCTAACCCATATTTTTTAACTTGATTATATCTGCAACAACCTTATTCCCAAATAAGGTTGCATTCACATGCTTGATTTTTTAAATGACTTAAATAGTCATTTAAGATATATATGGTGTTTCAGTAATCTTATTTTTCCTGTACCTTGAAACATCTTGCTAGTATACCATTCATTACTCATCAATTAATTCTAATTGAGAGAAAAATATTATGAAAACAGAAAGATGATGAATGTCTACAATGCATAGTGCATAAGAAGATAAACCCTATTTTATGAGCTTCAGTTTTCTCACTGCATCACAAAGCATTGTGTCATCTTTCAAGAAGGTACAAGGAAACTTTGGGGGGGAAACTGTTGTTGTTGTAGTCTTTTTTTTTTTTTGTAGTTTACAGAGAATACAGTTGAAAGTTAAGATCTTTATTTTTCACTCATAAAGACAAAGAGAAAAAAACATGTTAAGATCCTGATAAGTATCAAATACGCCAGAAAATAGAGACAGATGGTAACAATCTAGTCTTTAATGCTGATGGTAATTTGATTATATGAGTGAAATCTCAGACTATGAACTTTCAGATAATGATATCCTAAATGAATTTTCTCATATTCAAATAATGGTAAGTGCCCACCTGACACCAGTAAGAATGGCACATATTAAAAAAACTAGCAACTACAAATGTTGGCGAGGATGTGGTGAAAAAGGAACTCTCCTACACTGCTGGTGAGAAGGCAAATTGGTCCAGCCTCGATAGAAAGCTGTATAGAGGTTCCTCAGTTTGCTAAAAATGGAGCTACCACATGACCCAGCAATCCCGCTCGGAGGGATTTAACCAAGGGACACAAAAATATTAATTCAAAAGAATACATGCATCCCCGTGTTTATCGCAGCATTATTTATAATAGGTAAGACATGGAATCAACCCAAATGCCCAAAAATAGATGACTGGATCAAGAAAATGTGGTATATTTACACAATGGAATATTATTCAGCAATCAAAAAACATAAACTAGAGCCATTTGCAGAAACATGGATGGGGCTTGAAGGGATTATGCTCAGTGAAATAAGTCAGAAGGAAAAAGAAAAATACTGGATGGTCTCACTTATAGGATATTACAGGGGATCAAGGAGAAAAAATAGCAAAACAAAACAAAAATAAACAGATAACTACAAATCAAAGTCATCTTCAGAGAAGAGGTAAGGATTGGGATCAAGGGTGGGATAGGAAGAGCACAAGGGATTATGGTGATGGTGCACAGGTAAATTGGTAGCATAAACTCTATGGGGACTAACCTAGAAAATAAAGCAAACATTGTAAGAAAATAAATTAATTTTAAAAATGTATATACAAAAAAAAGGTAAGTGCATAATACATTTCTAAGACTAAAAAGGAAACAAGATGTTTTCATCCAATTAGCCATTTACTGCATCATGCAATAATATGTGAGAATTTGGAGCATCATTATATGCTAAAAGGACATGACAAGATTCTTTCATCATTCATGATATTTACTCAATATAGTTAAGAAGGGGGCAAATGCTGAAGGTAAGTGCATATACAAAGGTGTATGAGGACCTCTGTGGTAGTGCAAGGGGTTAAGGTGCAGCATTATGAAGTAGTCCACAGCCACTGCAGTACAAGTTTTATCCCTGGCCAGGGAGGTGACCCACATGGTGCAGCAGACCTCTCCTGTCTTGCCCACTGCTCCCCTCAGTGGTGTATTTCAGTAGATCTGCCTGTTCTGTTCCCCACTCTGTCTCTGGTGAATCCTCTCACCTCCCCCACCTCTCCCCTATACCCCAGTTCTTGTATGCATAAATAAATTTTTAAAAAACAACCAAAACAAACCAACAACAACAACAAAACCAAAGGCATATGGAAGAAATGAAAAGCTTCTTCAATTTGGTCATTCTAATTGGTCTTTATGAATCTAAAAATAATTAAAAGTTTTGCAATTATGGAGCAAAACTTGCCAAAATAATGATGAGTCATCATAAAAGTTCTCAAAAGTATTATTTTTTTAGGATGTACAAGAACCAGAGATATTAATAAGCTAGAACCTATTAAAGATGTATTTGAAATGCAGAATTGCATTTAAAGTAATGATACTTTCTAGGTTCGTGAATGGCAGTTGATGAAGAGTTAGCTATACTCAAAGAGTTGTAAGTCCATCTGAGGTACTTCCAAGATTCAAAAAAGTGAGAATAAAAATCTGAGTTTGCTGCCATCATCAAGAAAAGACAAGCCACAGAATAGGGGAAAAATATTTGTGAATCATGTTTCTGATAAGAGATTTATATACAGAATTCATGAAGAACTCATAGCTAAATAACAAGGCAACACAAATGCAAAATGAGCCAAGGATTTCATATCTCCAAAGATATCCAAATGGCCAATAAACACGTGAAAAGATGCTCAAAGGCATTAGTATTAGGGAAACGTAAATCAAAATCATAATGAGATGCTTCCTTATATTTACTAAAAGGTACAATAGAAAAGACAAATGATAATAAATGTTAGCAAGTATGCAGAATAATTATAACCTTTATACATAGCTGGTAAGAATGTAAAATGGTGCAGTCACTGTGGATGTAACAGCCCAGCAGTCCTTCACACAGTTAAATTTATCATGTGACCAACGATTCCATTTTTATCTTTCTACCCAAAAAGAGATGGAAAAAAAAATGCTTACATAATAACTGTACTCAAATGTTCATAGTAACACTCATAATAGCCAAAACAGAAAAAAAACCACAACAAACCCAAAAGTCCATTATCTGCTAAATAAATGTGATAAAGCTCATACAATCTGTTAATAAAAAATAATTTTTTGTTTTAGTTTTATTTTTTATTTCCCTCAAAGTCCAAAAGTAGAATGTTCCTTTTTTGTAGGTTCCTTTTTGGATTGGTGAATACTATTATTGTTATATTACATGGAAATATTATTTTAGCATTCCCAGACCACAAAAATAAGCTACCAAATCATCCTAAATAGGAATGTTCTATTTTTGGATAATGGGGAAACCTGTAGCCTTTTATTTTTAATTCTGCACAATATGTACAAAATGGCTTTAAAATAATTAAATATAAGGTCTACTGTTCCTAGATGTTAAATGGTGGGGAGTATTTTCTTGGTATATTAAGGGCTAATTAATATTCTTAAATGGACATTTGAGCTTCTGTTTTTCACTAGTATAAATAAAATTGCCTTTTTCCTTTAAACATCTTTACAGAGATGTAATATAATTTCCTTAAGAAAAACGTATAGATATGAAATTCTGGGTGATAAGGTATTCTTCCAGAGAAGTTGTGCCAATTTATACTACCAATACCAATGTCCAAGAGAAAAGCATCAGTTTTATTTTAAAGTATGCTTGACTTCATAGCTTTGTTAAAGCAATTATTATCAGATAAAAAGACCTGTAATCAGACACCAAAACAAACAAAAAGAAAAAAACAATAGCTATCAAAAAAAAACCAAAACCCTTTCAAATACATTAGGTTGAACCTTCCTCCAATTCTGACTATAACTAACAAAAAATGGGAAATTTTATTACACGACATTTTAAATTGTATGTTTGTAGATTAGAATACTTCTAAATAAAGTATTCTTCTCAAATGAACATACTACCTACAGTTTATATTTATAGTTATAGGCAGAATGTAAAGAAATGACTGTATTAAAGACACTTAGCTTTCTCTTATTTCCCTTATTTAAAAAAGATTTATAGGGGCCTCCCCGTTGGAGCAAGGGGTTGAGCGCCGCCGCACTGTGGGGCTTCCACAGCCACCGCAGTGCGGCCAAGGAGGGGTCCCACATGGAGCAGCAGACCTCTCCTGCCTCGCCTGCTGCTCCCCTCAGCAGTGTATTTCAATCGATCTCCCTGTTCTGTTCTCCACTCTGTCTCTGGCGAATCCTCTCACCTCCAGCAACTCTGGCCTGTACCCCAGCTCTTGGATGCATAAATAAAAAATCTTTTAAAAAAAATAGCATTTATAGTTCTGATGAGACGACTTAGAAGCAATAATCTGCTAGTAGCAGCAAGATACCCAGTGACTAAATATCAGATTTTAAATATCAGATTTTTAATATACCAGATTCTTTAAATATCAGATTCTTATGATAGAAGAAATGGTTAATTTAGGAATAGGGCAGAAGAAAATAAAATAAAAAATAAGCCTGGGATAACTATCAAAACTAGAAAGTAACCAAAAGGTCCTTTAGTAGATGAAAAGATTAGCACATCTAAATACTGGACTATTATTCAATGCCAACAAGAAATAAGCTGTTAAGTCATGAGAAGACATGGAGGAAACTTATATGCATATTACTAAATGATATAAGCCAAATTTGAAAAGTCTACATACTGTATGAATCCAACTATGTGATGTTTTGGAAAAGGCAAAACTTTGGAGACAATAAAAAGATGAGCAGTTGCTAGGGGTTAGGAGAGCAAGAAGGATGAATAGATAGCACAGATAATTTTCTGAACAATGAAACTCTCTGTATAATACTGTAACAATGATAATGTGTCATTATAAATTTGTCCAAACCTATAGAATGTATACCTATAGAATATATACCATATATACTTTGAATGATAATAATGGGTCAGTATAGGTTCATTAATAGTAAGGAGAGAGATAGATTGATTTTAAGGAGGAAAAAAGAAAGGAAGAAAGGGAGGAAGAAAGAAAGATGGGAAGTAAGTCTGGGGTATTTTATAGCACCAAAGAATAAGGAAGTACTAAAGACAGACAAACAAAAATAAAACACACACACACAAATGCCAAGAATGATAGGGGCATGCCAAAGGGATATACAGGAGTCAACTTGAAAGAATTCCCAATAGTTAAAACAGCTTTTAAAAAATTAAGTTTTAGCAAAAAAAAAAACCACAAAAAATAAACAATTAAAGTAACACTGAACTATAAAACAAATATACCCGAGTCCATTCTGATATAAATGATTACAAAAATAAGGATGAAGAGACAACAAATCCTCCATACAGAAGAACTCAGAATACTCCCTTCTCCCAGAGGCAGTGCTTGAGTCTACTGCCCATACCCTAATCCATCACTCCCACCTCTGAATGGGTGGGCTAGACCTAGTAACTCACTTCCAAAGAATAGAGAAAGGGAAATATGGTAACATTTCAAGGGGAAATCATGGCAAACACTACCTTAATCCACATAACGAAAGTTACTGTCATTACTTGGAAACTATATACCCTCTAAGATGACATAAGAAGAACACTTTGCCTCTGGGGTAGTCTTTCCAAAAATGCATATAACTCTAGCCTAGTGTTGAGAAAAACATCAGATAAATCTAGATCGGGGTACACTGTACAAGTCATTTAAAAAGAAGGAAAGACTGAAGAACTTTTATAGACTAGAAGAGACTGGGGGAAACATGACAACTGAACGTAATGAAAAACTAGTGAAATCTGTCAGGCATAGTAAAAAGACAGAACAAATTAAGCCAATGAACCTAATAAAACAAAAACAAATGTTTAGATGATAAGACCAATTAGTGATTATCATAAGGAAGGGGGTGGAAAAACAGGTAAAAGGGGTCTGTTGTTTGGTGAAGAATAAAATTGAACTTTTAGCGGTGAACTTAATGTAATATACATACATGTGTTGATTTTTAATGATGTAGATGCACACCTGAAACTTACATAATGTTATAATGTAATGATACTTCAGCAGAAAAGATCAAGCAAAAAATTCATTAGGAGAATGACTAATACCATTAATATATGATGAAAACATTTAAAACTGAATACATATTCATCTTAACATTTTAGATACATACTATATAAATGATGAGCACATGTCAAAGCAATTTTGGAACGTTGTAACTGTATGGATATACATATGTGCCTAGGTAACATGAATTGAAAATACTCAAGATAAATAAAAACATGTGGATAACAAAATTTTCTCTCTTAAAAAAAAAGAAAACAGGTGCAATCCAGATAAAGTTCACAATTCAACTAACAGTAACGTACTAACACTGGGCTCGGTTTTTCACATATGAACCATGGTAACATGTTAACAATGGGGGAAACTGGGCAAGAGGTTTATACAATTAGAAAATTTATTTAAAGACAAAAATTCAACTTAAAAATGGAGTCACAAACCCACTAAGCCAACATAGATATCTTTTTGGAAATGTTAAACTTCTAAATTTAACTACAATTTATTCCATTTTAAAAGTCTGTTAAATAAAATTAAAGAAAAATAAAGTTGGGGGAAAGAAGACTAAAAATTTTTTATTGTAGATTAAATTATACAGTGATCTGAAACATAATGTACTGTATATTATCAATCTTAGAACTAAGCATATTTAAGCTGGGAACATTTGACTGACATTATTAGATGTTCTTCATAACACAATAAAAAATATAGACTCTCATATTTTGCCAACTTCATCTCTGTCAAGTTTCACTTATACTATATTCTGTGGTTCACTGTACTGGGAAAGAAGGAACATACTTAATATACCAGTGGTATTATAAAAAAAAAAACTACAACAAATATTTGGTAAATTTATACCTTATACATTATGCCAGTTTTGAGTCATAACTTGACTTGAACTTTATAGATGAAGGAAATGTAGACTGAAATGCTTAAGAGAAATTATTCAAAACTTGGGAAGAGAAACACCAAAGTGAAAACACAATGCCCTTTTGGTGCAATAAAGGTCGATTCAAAGGTTACTAATTACATAGGGAATTACACTTTAGCCCATTATTCTATTTACTATTGAATTAAATAGACCAGATTAAGTGAACTTGCATATTAACTTGCAGATTTTTTATCCAGCTACAAATAATTTGTCAGGTAAAAGGGACAATCCCTAGAGTTAGGGTTTATTGGGCTATATTAATCAGTTTTTAGTTAACTTAGCAATCTTATTTTAAAATTCTCTTATTAAATTAACTATGAATACACAGACCCTCGATGTTCTTTGAATTAGTCTTACTCTTTTATTTGTTCTTCAGTAATTAATGAATTGAATAAGGTATCTCATATGTTCATATTGTATGAGTCATGTTTTAAAATTTTTAAAAATATACTTTTACAGCATAAGAAATTTTCCATAACATGTATGACATGGTGTTTCCCACATTCAGGTCTGTGAATCCTACAATCTCACAGGGCTATTATGATTAGAATTTTTCTATCCAGTATTCTGATAAAAATGTCAATTATTTGGTTTTTAGATAATATCCTCCTATATCAAAGATATCATCTGAGTAAAGTAAGTGTTATTTTCAAAACCTTCTTTATTCCGCATCTGACATTCCTATATAGTCTGTAAAATATTTCAGTAAAGTATACTTAAAAAAAAATGTGAACCCTATTTTTTTTTCCTATGAGTTTCCCAATTGTACATTTTAAAACACTGGGAAATACACTGCTTTCACTGGAGATACTTCCTAAAAAGATTTAAAAGTCTCAATATATATGAGAAAACAAAGATGTGGAAAGGAGACTCGGTACTTGTTGAGTAAGCAGAAGAAATTACCTACAGAACCACAGAAGATTTATACAAGCCTTTCAAAATCTTCTTGCCTAATCCCTGTTTCAAAAAAAGAAAAGTTGAGCTTAAAAGAGTACTGGCTTCCCAGAGGTCTCATAGTAGCTAAAACTGCTGCTAAGACTTTCTAGTTTGGTACAGTCTCTCCTGAGAGTATTGTGGGCTAATTTTCTTTACTGAAACTAATGATTAACGAAACTTTTTCTTCCATCTTCCCAACTTCCAAGAAAGGCTCCAGGTACTTCTCTTTTTAAAATGAAATGGGTTCAGCAGTGAACCCAAACTGCCTTTACCTCCATAAACACGATTAATTAAATTTTGATTACATATGTTGAGATTTAAGCAAAAAGAGATTAGTAAACAAAAAAAACACACACACGTTCACACACACACTCATACTTCCAGTGTCATATATTTCATTAAAAGTGTAGATTAGTGATCATATTTTAGTAACAAATTGGACTATTTTCAAATGGTCAATTTAAATTTACTTTTGGTGAATTCAAGTGGACTAATTGTAAATGTTTATTTCAATTTTTAGGTTTAAGGTTTGGGAAAGGAAGTGTTATTATTTCACTCTACCCAAGTCATAATCAATAAGGTATTAAGACAAAAGAGAGAAGAAAACTGTACCCTGACATCACTTCTAGGTGAAGTTGTCCTGAGACTGTTAAGAAAGCAGGAACATTGAAGAAATTCTCCTCAGGTATCTTTATTTTGCTTGAAGGCTGCAAATGGAAAACACAAGCCACAAGAAGCCATTACATATTTTGTTCTGCTTTCACTCACATATGTGCTACACACTCACAAATGTGTCACACTAAGAATCATGTGATTAAATTTATTTGAGTCCAGGTGATTCTCATGAAAATAAAGGTAATTATCAGTATATATATATATATATATAAAAGAGAAAATGTTTACTTGGAAATGTCTTCCTTGCTAGTTCAAGGAGTTTAGTTACAAATTTTCAAGACCTACAACAACAAAAGGACAAAGTACATTTGTCACCATTCTCCATAAAAAATGATTTTGATTGAGTGGCAACTCAAGGCAATAGATTATGAATTAATGTGTTTAATTATGGAAATTACATGATTCTTAAACTTCTGACTCATGATTGAGGTTTAATATTCTGAAGGGAATAGCCTCCAGAACATGTGTTGTCATATTAATAGAAATGCTTTCAAAAAATATTTTTTTAAACAGATTCTAAATTTTTATTTATTTATTGTACTTTATTTATTTATTTTTAAAGATTCATTTATTTATTTATGCATACAAGCAATGGGGTACAGGCCAGAGGTGCAGGGAGTGAGGGGATTCACCAGAGACAGAGTGGTGAACAGAACAGGCAGACAGTTTGAAACACTGCTGAGAGGAGCAGCGGGCAAGGCAGGAGAGGTCTGCTGTGCCATGTGGGCCACCTCCTTGGCGGGCAGCAGGGATCGAACTCATACTGCAGTGGCTGTGGTTCGCTACATAGTGCATTGCTTAACTCACTGCGCCATCAGGGAGGCCCCAGATTCTAAATTTTTAAAGATATTATTTCATTTGTTTTTACCACAACTCAGAGGTAAGAAGAGCAGGACCCTATATTTGAAAGGTATGATGAGCAATTATTTTTTAAATTGTATTATTTTATTAAGGTAATGTTGATTTACAACACTGTATATGATTCAGAGATATAGGTTCATACCTCTTCAGATGTATGTTATTATAATATACCTACCACCAAGGAACCCGTACTCTTCAATAATGATGAGCAATTAAATTAAAATATTTTTAAGACTTTATAATAAATATAGTATATATGCACATATGTATAATATATCAATACATTATACACACATGTAACATGCACATAGAATACATGCATATATACACATGTGTATATATATACAGATATATGTATATATAACAAATACATATATATGGTGATTACCCCTATTGAGATGCGTAAGAAAGAAGCCAGTCAACATTTATAATAAGAGTTAAGCTAAAAAATTACTTGGAGGTCAAATACAATTTAAATAGTATAATTAAGAAAGCTTCTGTATTACTTTTTCTGGGTGGTAGTTAATTTACTTACTCTTACATTAAAAGTGTATATTTATTTGAAAATATTTTTGTGTAATAATGTTACTGTAACAACAGCAATGAAGCCAAGTTAAAATATGCAACAGAGAAGAAAGACTCCATTAACAGGCATAGTACCAAATTTCAAAATAAATATACAAATCTATGAAGCTAAAAGAAGCTAGTATACCTAAACAAAGGAAAACTGACACCAAGACATAGTAGAGAAACTTCCAAGCGTTCAGGACTTTGTCTCTTGTTATCATTTTTAAATATAAGTTTATTTTACTTAATAAGTATGGCTTCCCTGCTTTTATTTTGGGGGTGGGAGGTTGTAGTGGTCCCATTTGTTTTTATGATTGTTTTCCAGTCTTTTACTTTGAACCTATCCTTTTCTTTGGAACTTAGATGGGTCTCCTATAGACAGCAGAAAATTGGATTTCTTCTCTTTCTTTTAAAGATTATTTATGCTGGAATGTAGGCCAGAGGTGCAGGGGGTGGTGGTGAGAGGATTCACCAGAGATAGAGTGGGGAGCAGAACAGGAAGAGCTACTGAAATACACTGCTGTGGGGAGCAGCAGTGAGACAGGAGAGGTCTGCTGTGCCATTTGGGTTAGCTCCCTGATGGGGGATCGAACTCATGCTGCAGTGGCTGTGGATAGCTTCACAGTGCTGAGACTTAACCCCCTGTACCAGCAGGGAGGCCCTGGTGTATCGTTTTTTCTTTTCTGATCTAACCAGTCATTCTCTGTCTTCTGATTAATGAGTTCAGTCCATTTATATTTACGGTGATTATTGATATGTATTTGCTCTGTCATTTTGTGTTTAGTTTTCTGGTTCTATTTCCTTGTTCACATTTTCATTTCATGAAAATGAAATTTTCACTTCTCTTCAGTTTAGATCGGAATGCCCTTTGCAACATTTCTTGTTGTGGAGGTCTATTCAGTTTCCATTTGTTTGGGAAGACCTTTATTTCTCCCTCATGTCATGTGGAAAAAAAAGAAACCCTTGTACATTGCTGGTGGAAATGTAAACTGATTCAACCCTTAAGGAAAACAGTGTGAAGTTTCTCAAAAATTAAAAATGGATCTACCATATGATCCAGCAATTCTGCTCCTAGGTATCTACCCAAAGAATGCCAAAACATTAATTAAATGGTATACGTGCACTCCTGTGTTCACTGCAGCACTACTTACAATAGCCCAGTTATGGAAATAACCCAAGTGTCCAGTGATAGATGAGTGGATTAAGAAGATGTGACACACACAAACACATACACACAGGAATAGTGATTATAAAAAAGATGAACTCTTGCCATTTGCAGTAACATGGATGGAAATGGGTGGGGGTAGTTGGGGTGGTATTCTGAAGCAGTAACATGCAAGCACAGACCCGAAGGATGACAATGAGTGTACTACACTCTAAACTGGAAACAGCAGTCCAGCCACAAGGGAGCAAATGGAAATATCAGTAGGTGAGAAGGGGCTTTACATATTGAAGAAGTAGAAGGTAGGTTACTGTTACTTAAGAAGGTCAAGAATGAGATCCAGTGCTAAAAATTTTGGTTGGAGAAGTAGGTCAATGTGAGAGAAATCACTGTGGTACCTTGATAGATCAAGATAAGGAGATTAGAGTTCATTTTTAAAATTTGGAGTAACCACTGAAATATTTTAAGCATTGTTGTGGTATGATAGATTAATGATGAATTAAGAATATGCTGGTGTCTGAATGTAGAAGAGATAATGGGGGAAAGGAATATAGGTAAGAAGACAAAGCAAGGAAGTAGTAACTTGAATTAGATGACACTGGAAACAAAAATTGGGGTGACTGAAGATTTCTGTTGAAGCCAGGCAACAGAATTTATTGATAAATAGGTGTCAGGCTGGGGGAGGACAGGCAGGGGAAGCACAAACGAAATTCCATTTTTAGGTTTTGTACTTAAGTAACTGAGTGAACAGCAGTAGCTTGCTGAGATGGGAGATCTGGGAAGAGGCTTTGGAGGGAAGAAATCAAGTTAAAATTAAGACAATGTTTCAATGTAGATTAAACATTACAGGAAAAAAGACAAGTGGGCTCAGAAAGAGAGGCTGGGGCTGAAATTTGTAGGCATCAGTATGCCATTGGTAAGCAGTTTTGGAACTGATAAGATCACTGGGGAGAGATTATAGATTGGTACTCTCAGTGGTGATGTTCTCTAGCAAATACTTTGGAAATTTGTAGGGGCACTGAGTGGGCAGAAGTCAAGAAGTCTTGCAAGAAAGACTGCAAAACTTTTTCTGCAATCTTCTAATTTTCTAATGCTTTGCTAGTCATTCACATGGGTGACTGGTAAAAAATTCTCAACCAAACAATGCAGATTTGAGTTGCATGGTACATATAGTTATTACTTTTACCTACTTTATATGTTAAGTATTAGTATGAAGTTTTGTTTGGAAAAGACTTCTGAGCAATGGGTAATCTTTAAGGTGCCTCCCATTCTAACTGTCTATGATTCAATTATCCATTCATTCCTGATGATAAAAAAATTATTATTTAACCCAGCTCTTTTATATCCTGCACAAAAGAAGAAAATCTGCTATCTTACTCTATCACTGTAAGACAGAAAATGGTAGAGGCAAGAAAAGAGAAAGTAAGAACTACCAAAAAACTTAACAAAGTATGTATACCAGTCACTTTCATATCATAAGGGCATAACATCCTCTGTTTCTTTGAGGATTTCTAAGAAAATATTAAATAAATATTTTGAATTGCTCTCCAGTTATCTGTTCTCACAGCAGAACAAATATAGCTGAGTCATTTTAAAAATCTCAAGGGACTGAAATAGAAAAACCCATAAAAGTCTGACTCTGCCTCCATGTAAATATGTAGCAAGAAGAGAGTAAGCAGCAGTTGACTGAATAGTGACATGGAATTTAGTCAACAATGGAAAATTTATTTGACCTCCACAGTTACTGAAGCACCCTTATCTCCTAAAGGAGTACTTTATCTCCTTTAACTCTTTTTCCATCTTCTCCTTGTTCTCACAACCCCCACATTCTTCCCTATTCCATTTATTCAGAATCCGAGAAAGGAGAAAGTGAGAAAGAATGTATAAAGACAAAGCATGGCACAGAGACCTGTAAGGTCTAAATTAAAACAGCATGCCCTATTCACCCTAGTCAGCAATTTCCTTTAAAGAACAGGAAGGTAAGAGAGTAGTCACCAACTCTAAGCTCCACACAACTAGCGAATATCCCATTTTCTTTCTTTACCCCAATTAAGGTATTGTAGAGAGGTTATGCCTCTCATAATACAGATCATAAAGAAACAGAGAAACTTTGAGTTAGATGAGACCATAACACTACTTCCCTTTTATAAAAGAAGACCCTAAAGCTTAAAGGATGTTTTGCTAAACATTAAACCAAAAGTCATACACAACCAGTTTTGGGCAAGAATAGTAATAGAAGCCAAACTTCTTTTTTTAAGATTTATTTATTTATGCACACAAGAGCTGGGATACAGGCCAGAGTCACAGGTGGTGACAGGAGTCACCAGAAACAGAGTGGGGAACACAACTGGCAGATCGACTGAAATACACTGCTGGGGGGAGTAGTGGGTGAGGCAGGAGAGATCTGCTACACCATGTGGGTCCTCTCCCTGGCCAGAAATAGAACTTATGCTGCTGTGTCGTGGATGCTTCAGTGTGGCGCTCAACCTGCTGCACTACCAGGGAGGTCCTAGAAGCCAAACTTCTTAACTTTGCAAACAATAATCTTTTCTAATATTATCAGGTCCCTTTTTTCCTCTTGTATAGTAGAAATGCCACTATAGGATTCAAAATGCTTTAAAAAGTACATTAATCTTGGGCCTCCCTCTGCAGCGGGTTGAGCATTGCTCTGTGAAGCATCTGCTGCACAGCAGCACAAGTTCCATCCCTAGCCAGGGAGGAGACCCACATGGCGCAGCAGCACAAGTTCCAGACCCAGCCAGGGAGGGGACCCATATGGCGCAGCAGATCTCTCCTGCCTCGCCCACTGCTCCCCTCAGCAGTGTACTTCTGTTGATCTGCCTGTTCTGTTTCCTACTCTGTCTCTGGTGAATTCTCTCACCTTTGTGACTCTGGCCTGTTCCCCTGCTCTTGTATGATAAATAAATAAATCTTTAAAATAAAAAATATATATTAATCTTGCCAAAATATGGAATTCTGATCATATAAAACAAAACATAAGAATAGTCAGTTGTACTGTGCCCAAAGATTTGTGGATTGGTAATTTTATGTTCCCCATCAAGCTGTGTCACAAAGGGGACTGCTATCATTTCTATAGGAATTGATACCTACAGGATTGAACCTGTGTTTCATCAGGCTGCATCCTATGTGTAAAAACTAAAACCAAGGAACCAGGTTCAATCATCTGCATTCTACTTGCTGATTAATATTAGCTTCAGGATTCACCTACTGACAAGCCATGTTTCAAAATAAGTCTTTCACTTACCTAGTAATTTCCCCCAAATCCAGCTGTTTCTATACTTTCTTATAGCTACAAATATGTGTGCATCTTAGTATACACTGAACTTCTAGTATAAAAATAATCTTTCTTAAAATAGGGATCCATTGAATTCCAGGACACCCACTAACTAAAACACCCACTCTCGGCCTTGAGAAAGGTTTCATTTTGGCAACTATTTGATCAGCAGGAAAGGAAGCTGTTAGCTCAGACTGTTTGTAAATAGGCTGCTTTCCCGCTGAGCAGTCTGAGAAAGAAGGAATAAGAAAAGAGGTCTGGAGTCTGTAAGATCAGAGAGTGAGTGAGGTTGGGGCAAGACAAAAGATGAATAAACAATGCTGCCCATCCGCCTCTCCCCCTCCATTTTTTTCCCAGGAAAGGAACACAACAAAAAATTCTTCAAAAAATTTGCTCCCAAATGTGGCTGGGAAACTGTACCAAACATTTTCTTCACTTTATTAAAAAAAATATTAACGCTTGCTATTTAGTTGCAAACTGGGGCTATAGATGGATAGACATGGTCCTCGCCTACTATGTCCTCTTCCCATTCCATAATGCCTTCCCTGAGAAGGCACCTATCTAGAGGTAAGTCGCCAAACCGCATGTATATATTAACTAAACGAACTCTTCCTTTCACTTACTGAGGAAAAGGCAGAAGTGAGATTCATGGGAGAATGAAGTGAGAGGGAAACATACAAGCAGTAAAGGCAAATGTGGAATATTGCTTGTCAGAAAAATTCCTCCTTCAGTCCTTTCTGATCATGAAGCAGGATTCCAAACCTTTTCTTTATCTTTAACACATGAAAACTTTTCTTGTGTTCCCTCTTTTCTATCACTTGTACCAAGTCCTGGTGCATATCACTTTACATCTAGGTTTTGTCCAAACGGCCTGCTATCTCCTCCTCGTTTTCCTTCTTCTAGTCTTTCTGCTTCTTTCATCCAGTCTTGTCCATGTTTACAATTCCTCACTGGTTCTTCAGTGTGTCCTCTTCTCTCTCCTAACCTGCTTTACCTTTCTGGGCTTATTTTCTATTAAAGACATGCATACTAAAGGGAAAAAAAAAGATATTCAAAAAAGAAAACCACATACTCAGAGTTTGCTACTCCCACCACTGGAATGCCCTTGCCCTTAGAAATAATGTTTTGCCAGTCTCTTGCCACTTAATCATAAACTGCTTTATAATGTCATTCAACCTTATATGTATCCAACTCTTCAACTGGAATACAAGCTCTTTTTGGAAAGGGACTATTTCATATTTCTTTTATCCCCCTAAAAGAAGTTGGTTACCACTAACCAAGTAAGTACTCAATAAATTCTTAATAAACAAAACTGCACTAAGCATACTGAATCCTATCAAAAATTCCTTCTATGAGGAAAAAGAAAAATATGAATGGCTTCACTTACAGGAGGAATGTAGGGAAGCCAAATAAAGGATCAGGAAAAAAAAAGACAAAACTAGCAGGCAACTATAAACTGGAGAGATTTAGCAGAGGAGAGGGAGAAGAGGGATTAAAACAGGGGGAAGGGTCAGTGATGGAGAAAAAAGAGACCCTTGTACATTGTTGGTGGAAATATAACTAATTCAACCCTTAAGGAAAACAGTGTAAAGTTTCTCAAAAATTAAAAATGGATCTACCATATGATCCAGCAATTCTACTCATAGGTATCTACCCAAAGACTGCCAAAACATTAGTTAAATGGGATACATGCATTCCTGTGTTCACTGCAGTACTACTTACAATAAACAGCCCAGTCATGGAAACAAAAGTATAGTTATGGTGGGAATTTTACAGGGACCATACTCGAGGAGAAATCAAACACTGTACAAAAATGAACAATGATGTAACATATATATGTAAATATTTAAAAATAGATCTTCCATATGACCCAGGAATGCACACTCCAGAGATCTACCTGAAGACCAGAAAACACTAATTCAAAGGGTCATGTGGAATCCTGTGTTCATGGAAGCAGTGTTTATGCAGTTAGGGGATGGACACAACCTACTAGCCAATGATTGAGGATTAGATTAGGAAGATGTGGTATGTATATACATGATGTAATTAAAAAATTTATATATAGGGCACTCCCAGGTGGTGCAGTGGCTTAAGCAATGCACTATGAAGCAAACCGCAGCCACTGCAGCAGGAATTTGAATCCCTGTCCCTGGCTGGGGAGGTGACCTACATGGTACGAAAGACCTCTCCTGCCTTGCCTGCTGTTCCCCTCAGCAGTGTATTTCAATTAATTTTCCTGTTCTGTTCCCCACTCTGTCTCTGGTGGGTCCTCTCACCCCCTCCCCCATACCTCTGGCCTGTACCCCAGTTCTTGCATGCATAAATAAATAAATCCTAAAAAATTATAAAAGACAAAAGCTCCTTCTATGAAAGCCAGTCCCTTATTCCCCAAACCCCCTCCAAATATAAAAATTTAATCCAACCAACAATTACTAAGATATATATTTTCTAGCAGCTGTTAAATGGAGGAAAGCAAGTTACTGATATTTGGAACAATATCAGAGTGTATGTGTTTATATATGTTCTGTGATGCTACAGATAAGCTATTATTATAAAGGATGTTGCTATGAATTTCATCATTTTGATGCAATTTTAAAATAATCAAAAAAATATTCACATCTTTTTCAGGGATCAAAGTATCTCCTGAAGTCACCAATGCTAAGGAATGCTTCCTTTAAGAAAAGAAAGGCATTCATAAAATAAATTTACAATTTCCAACAAAACCCATTTTCCCAAACAATTAAATGGTATAGACCCTAAAGAGTTAAGTTGAAAAGCTTTCTAGTGTTTAGGAAGTTGACATTTTCTTTTCATTTGTGATTATTTAACTGAATTCTAATGTCCACATTAGCAATATGAAAGGTCATGTTAAAAAACAAGGAAAATCCACTTTCTGTTTTAACTAACAATGGAAACATTTGTAGGGGGAAAAAAAAGTTCCCTCTATATTAAAAGCTCATAGGTTTCTGTCAGAAGTGAAACTAGTCAACACAACCACTTCTGGGAAAATGCGGGCCAGGGATAAATATAATGCAAGTGGGAACGTGACCTGGTATTGACATACACGAACTACTTTCTAAATATATCCACAAACCAGTCACATCTTAGGATCTACCATTTCAACTCTTGTCTAATACACTATCATCTGTCCACCTGGATTATGGCATTAGATTTCTAACTGGTTCTTCTTCTGTATTCACCCACCCATCATTTATTCTACATATAACAGCCAAAATGATCTGAGAAGATACAAGTGAGTTATGTTACTCCTTTGCCTAGTACTCTCTAAATACTTCCCATCTCACTTAGTGTTAAAATTCTCATAATGGCCTACAAAGTCTTAAATGTGAGGTTCCTAGTAACATGTTTCTGTTATCACAATGATTAGAGAAAGGTACTAAAGTTTAGAGGGTTTACAGAGTTTCAAATATCCTACAGACATTCATCGTTATGTGACTTTTATTCAACATACTCTGAATTTATAGCCCTCAAAGTCAGCAACTCTGTGTATAGGCTAATTGTAATCTTCTGTATTTGTCATATCATATTTATATAATGCAATGTAGTAATATTACATTCATTTATGTATATTTTATAATAAGTTGGGAACACTTATTATTGAACACTGCTGCCTTTTATAGTCTGTACTTAAGTTCTTATAGAGGGTCCAGCCTCAACAACTACTATTCTTCCCCTCATTCATTATGCTCCATCATACTGGCCATTGTGGTTATTTCTTGAAAACCTCAAGCAGCTCCAGTTACTGAGTCTTTGTACTTGTTTTTCCTTCTGACTGGAATGTTCTTCCTCCAGGTATTACTATTACTCACACCTATGATGTTCTTGTTTGAGTATCATCTCAATAGCGCTTTCCCTGACTGTCCAAATTAAATCTATTTCTCTGGCATTCCCTAAGCTCTTTTTCCCACATTACATTTCTCTATAGTACTCATAATGGACCTTTCTATTTAGCTATGGATGAGTAACAATTCACTCTAAAACATACTGACTTAAAACAATAATCTATTGCTATCTTTTACAGTTTTGTGTGTTGCTTCGGTTCCGTTGAGTGGCTCTTACTTGGGATCTCTCATGTGGTTACAGCCAAGTGGCAGCTGGGACTAAAGTCATCTACAGGTTTCAATGAGTTAGACATATAACATGACTTTCAGATCCACAAGTTTGGTGTCTTAGATGAAAAGGCTTAAACAGTTGGATGCTGGCCAGGAATCTAAGTCTCACCACTTTACCTTCCCACAAGTCTAATTCAGCTAGCTCAGAGTATGGTAGTCTCACAGCAGTCATCCTTCTTATACAGATGGCTTCTCCCAGAGCTCACATTCCAAAATACCAAGGGGAAGCTTTGAAGTAGTGACCTGCCCAAGGAAGCTTTACTTCTACCATGCTTCAATGATTAACAGAACCAGCCCAGAGAACTGTGGATGGAGACAACAGAAAGGTATGAATACTGGGAAGTAGAAGCAGAATATACCAGGGAATTAGTTATCTTTAGAGACAGTTACCAAAATTCCAAACATACTATATACTTTTATATATTATTTGTTTTTCCCTTTCTATGAGGATATACATAGGCAAAAGAGTCCTGTGTACTTCTTTACCATGAAATTTCTTAGTACATGTTATGTACTCCTTCTTAATTGGGAAAAATATTTAATTATTGCCTTTGTAAGTGGTGTACATTAATAATTCATCCTACATGCTGGTTTTTACCAGGGGCTCTCTTCTCCAAAATGCTACAAATTTAACAATCTGGAAAGGGACCTGGGATGGATCTGGTTATTTTAAAAGCAGATAATGAAAGACAAAGTTGGGAGTAAAAATCAGACAGAAATATCAAAAAGATTCACAAACTGCTTACTTTGCCCTGTGGGATCTCACCTCTGATCATTGTAATACCTAGTTTTTTCTTTTCAGGAAATTTTCCTCTCACACTTACAAAATGTGAACCATAATTTGACATTAATAAGTCTATATAAATTTTTTTAAAATTCTGTATAAATTATTCTATATAATTAGCCTTATAAAATGTAAAATCCTATTAACATTAACCACTTTATTACTTTGTTTAAAATTTTAGGTATAAGTTTTGCATTCTGGGTAAAGAAAAAAACATACTTTTTGAGGATTTGCTTATTTTAATTTGAAAAACAAATTTTAATTCAAAATCCTCAACATATAACCCAGTACAAACCTGTACATACTAGTATATAATGGGAGGAGGTGGGGAACGAACGAGCTGGTAAATTCTCCCAGCTAATAAAGCCAAAGCAACTACAAGTGTTTTGTAGGGGCTGACCATGACCACCTAGCTTTTTGAGCCCATGTCTACACTTAATGTGGTAAATGATAAATGTTTGTCCATAGGCAGTGCTGACTTCTTGCCAATTCACTTGGTAAGCTTAAAAATTTCCCATTCCAAAAAGCATGTATGACCAATTAACCTGAATTCCTGGGCGGGGGGGTGTCTTACTTTCTAATGCTCCTAGAGGAATTCAATATGTGATTGAGATTAAGGATCACTGTCTTCAACTCATCCTTCTCCTTTATCCTCTTTTTTCTATTTAATGTCATAGTGGAGGAAAAATAAATGAGAAAAAAAATTACTCCAGAAAAGTGAGAAACTTTTTAAAAAGACATAATTAACATAAAATAAGATGGCTAAAAACATCTAAGTGCCGAGTAACACAATAAACATAAATGACTAAACTAAGCAAAGAAGCAAGGACTGAATGGTTAAATTTTTTAAAAATCTAAGCTGTATCCTAAGATACAAACTAAAAAATAAGACAAAGAGGCTGATAATACAGGGTAAATGACAGTAAAAGAACATGCCAAACAGCAATCAAAACCAAATTGGTATGGTTATGTTAGTATCAGAAAAAGCAGAATAAAAGGAAAAAAAAGCTGTGTTAGGTAGGGGCCACTTCATAAATAAAAGTTGATTTCACCAAAAATGACTGTACATTTGTGTGTATCTAGTAACATGACCTAAAAATATATCAGACCCATCAGTAAGTAAACATATTACAGATTTGATCACACAATAATCTTATGTTAATAAACATATATAGCACAATGAAAGTAACTGAAAAAACACACTCTTTCCAAAGATACACAGAATGCTTATAATAACATAAAAATATAAAGTATCTAAGGAATAAATGTAATTAAGTGGTTCATGATTTTTATAAATAAAATTATTAAAGTCTACTGAAGAACATTAAGGAACTCCTATAACATATGGACTGCCAATAGCATGGCCAGAGATGGGAAGGTACAATTCCGTAAAGATACTGTTTTTGATTAAAAGCCATACAAGGATATTTTGGAGCTTGACAAGATGATTTAGAAGTTGATATCAAAGAGTAAAGAATCAACAATCAAGAAACTTCTAAAATAAGGTAGATGAATTTACCTCATTACATATTAAGATTTATCAAAGAGTTATAGAAATTGAGACAGTAAGGTATAGGGATACTTTAATAATCCAGTGGAACAGAATGGATCGCATAGAAATAGGCATATATCTGGAACCTGATTCATAATAAAGCTGTAACTTTAGTTACAAGAAAAAAAACAAACTACCCAATATATAACTAATTACTAAAATAAGTAGCTACCCACTTTGAGGAAAAACTGGACTCTCACATTATATTTAAATCTCAGTTCCAGGCAGATTAAACACATACGTGTAATGCACTATAAAACTTTTAGGAGATAATTAGAAGAAATCTTTTTTTTTTTTTGAAGAAATCTTAAACAAGATATATTGATAAAAGCACAAACATGAAGGAAAACACTGAAATTTGACTAAATTATAATTAAGAACTCAGATCATCAGATGATAGTATAAAGAAAAGGAAAAGGAATCTTAAACTGGAATAAGTCATCTGCAATAATATGCACAACAAAACACTAATATTATCCAAAATATAAAAACACAATAGACAACACATGAGAAACTACTATATAGAGAAAATAAGTGTCCAGTAATAATATGATTCCCAATCTCCATACTTATCAGAGGAAAAATAAATTAAAATCATATCAAGACCCCATTTTATACATAAACTTGGCAAAATTTGAGACTGAAAAAATTAGGTGCCTGCAAGAATGTGAAACAGCACACCCTGCTGGTGGGAGTTTAAATTCATCCTTTTCTTCATGTAAAAATGGGTATTTATCTAGTGAAGCTAAAGTTATTAATGTGTACAGGTATTTATTCTTTATTCTATAAAGGTCTTTGAAGGGATATTCGAATCACTCAGGGAGCCTTAAAAATACCAGTGCTTGAGTCCTAATTCCCAGATATTCTGATATAAGTGGAACAGAGTATTGAGGGGGGAAAAAAGGAAAAATAAGTTCATAACGGAAGACTAGTATAATTGTATACATTGAAAACTATGGAAAAAAATCCCCCAATATTTTGCTTTAGGGAACATGTGGTAAAACATAATAATAGACACAAAATAGTGGGATAAGATGGAAGATAAGGAAGTAAGGCACAAAGTAGGGCATCAAAGCTATAAATAATGTTCTGTTTCTTAAGTTTAGTAGATAGTACAAATGTACATCTTATACTGTCTACATAGCTTATATTTCTTGATAGCTATACAATTTCTAATAAAAATGGGTTAAGTAATACTAATGGGCTAGTTACACAAAAATAAGGAGTACTCATGATTCTCTTCCCAGGAAAATAAAAGGCTGTCTTGGAAAAGAGGCCAAAAAGAAATAGTCAGTATGCTTTATTTTAATGTGGTGTTCAATCTTAACTATTCTCTGTTACCTGGGTTAAAAAATATATAATTATTAATCCAACAAATATTTATGAAACATTTATCATATGGCAGGGAATGTGCCAGGTACAATACAATAAAGTACATGAAACGTGATTTTTGCTTTCCTGAAGGCAAACTAATTATCCTTCAAAGAACTGCTGAAAAGATGATACATATAATGGAACTTCACACAGTGCCTGAAATATACTTGGTATTCAATAAGTGCTATTTTTCTTTTTCTTCTTGGATTATTTAAACCTAATTATGCCTTTTATGAACCCTATCTAGTGATCTAACATTATACAAAAACACCAAAAAAGTGACAATATAACAGTAAAGTATTATACTTTATATATTGCTTAATTCATGAGTATATTTTATTAATGCTAGATGTTATATCTGGATCATCTCAGGTTAAAATGCTGGCATCTGTAGCAAATTAAAACCATTTTGATTTTACAGTATTTTTTAAATATTCTTTTTTTTTTTTTAAAGATTTATTTATTTATGCATACAAGCACTGGGGTACAGGCCAGAGGTGTAGGGGGGTGAGAGGATTCACCACAGAGAGCGGGGAGCAGAACAGGCAGATCAACAGAAGTACACTGCTGAGGGGAGCAGCGGGCACAGCAGGAGAGGTCTGCCACACCATGTGGTCCCCGCCCTGGCAGGCAGCAGGGATCGAACTCATGCTGCAGTGGCTGCGGTTTGCTTCGTAGTGCGTTGCTTAACCCACTGCACCACCAGGGAAGGCCCTTTTTTAAATATTCTTAATGATTAATTTAAAATGTAAACTTGAAATACCTGGCTACTTTCAAATTCTCATTATTTTGGTGGCATTCATTATGACAGAATTTTATTTTTTCCATTTAAAAATATCTTGCAAATTTATGATGCTGAGAAACAAAACAGAAATAACTCTGTAAGTCAAATAGCCTGAGTGCAGGACTTTTCACAAAAACAGAAGACTTAACAAATATTTACAGGATGAATCAAATAGTGTAATTTTAGTCCAGCTGTGTAACTGATGAGATCACATCATTTTGAGAATGCACTCCACTTGGGAGATACCACAGAATGGAAGAAACTGCTCAGTCTTCTGAACAGACAACAGCAGCAGGCTATCGCAGATCATTTTGCAATCATTTTCTTTCACTATGGTGTTAATTCACAAGATCATTACAGTGAAGCAGTAAAAAAACACCAGGCGGAAGCACCCCAAGCTCTTAGGTCAGCCCTCTTCTCAGTGACCTTGAAAACAGATTTACTTTTCTAAATCTAGTGGAGCATTTTCTTTCCTGCCCTTTTTAATTACTTTAATTGAAAAAGTAATATACCAAATCAAAATTGGGAAGCAAGTTTAAAAATCTGTTAATATACTGACTGATTCATAGGAAAACACCAACACATTTTGCTGACAGAAATAAAAGTTGTTATGATGTCTCTAGAGAGAAATAGGTCCGTAACTGCCTGTGGTAAAAACTGGGTAGTTGGGAGTCAGGGGTGGAAGAGAGAGTGACTTTTACTTTATGTACTTTTGTAATTTTGGAATCGTGTACCTTTTATATGTTATCTTTTCGACCTCTTAAGTACTATATGTATATTGAAAAAAATTTAAAGAATATGGGCTGGGGAAAACATTATTATTTTTTTTCTTTCTTTATATATATATATATATATATATATTTGACATCAGTTGTGGTTCCCATTTCCCACCACCATTTCACCAGTGCATCAACCTCAGTCTCTTGTGCTCTTTTTGCCCTCATCCCATTCCCTCCCCCCACACAAAGTTTCTCTGATTTGTCCTTGTCTTTTTGTTTCTGTTGTGTGTGTGTGTTTACCATTGTTATTATTCTTTTCCTCGTCCCTTATTTGGTTCCCTTATATTCCTCCTAGAAGTGAAACCATCCGATATTTTCCTTTTGTCTTATTTCGCTGAGCATAATCCCTTCTAATTCCACCCATATTTCTACAAATGACTCTACTTTATCTTTTTGATTGCTGTATAGTATTCCATCACATGTGTACCACATCTTCTTGATCAAATCATCCATATTTGGGCATTTAGGTTGTTTCCAGGTCTTACCTATTATAAATAGTGCTGCAATAAACATAGGGGTGCAGGTATTCTTTTAAATCAATGTTTTTGTGTTCTTTGGGTATATTCCTAAGAGTGGGATTTCTGGATCTTATGGGAGTTCCATCTTTAGTAGCTTGAGGAACCTCCATACTGCTTTCCATAGTAGTGGACAAGTTTGCATTGGGGGAAATATTATTGAGGTTTTCGTCTTTATTTTTCTAGATATGTTCTACGCATTTTTACATATAGAAAGTGGAACTTCCCTAGTAGAAACAGATATTTAACTAGAAAAAAATGGTTAGTCTTCAGGCTGAAAGTTCAACAACACTGAAACAGCACATAAAAATATCAATCAGCGAGTATCCAAATGTTTGACCTTTGTCAGTTAGCATGGAAGGCATGGTTCTTCCCTGTAAGGAACTTACAATTTAGATGGGAAACATATTTGATGTTTTTTAAAAAAGCAACTCCTAAGGAACAACTGAATGTTAAAATAGGCTATAGAAACTGAATACAAACACAACAGGAGTTGGAAGAGTTATTTTGAGAAGAGGTTTGACCTGGGTTAGCCCACAGACCATGTAAAAAGTTAAAAAAAAAAAAAAAAGATAAGCATATTAAAGAGTGAAAACATCAAGTAAAACCAAAAATATTTGTGTCACAAATCATAGCATAAAAGTTCACAAACACCCAAGTCCTGAAGTCCAATAACTTTATTACCATTTCTAAATGCACAACAGCTTGCAACAGAAATATTGATGCTTAGATCAGCCTGTTTCTGCACATAAAAGTTTTTCTTATTTCTGAATAGCAATTTTAAGTTTCACATATGTTATTTTGCTTAATCCTTACAACTTACAGACACAGGGTTATTCAAATTTTACAAGTGATGAATTGAGGGTTCTGGTGGCAAAAAGTAGCTCAAAAGTAGTGAGTCTTTTTTTTTTAACCCTCACTTTCAGCGTGACAGTATAAGGAGTTCTACAATCACTCCTCAGGGAAACTGATGAAACTTTTATAACATAAAAACAAAAAGAACACCTCTCCACCACCCACCATCAAAAATCTCTGGAAATGGTCCTAATGGCAAGCAGCAAATGAAGAAACATCTATTTGAGAAAATCTATTTAAACCTGGAACATCTGTGGTGTTTGAACAACCCTCTTCCTCCCTTCCTGACCACAGTTCAACATGACAGACTCTATACCAAAGCCAAAGACACAAAGATCTCTTTACCCTCCAGGTCTCAGCCAGAGGACTCAAGGGGCAGTACATCAGTTCTTCCCATTTTGCCCACACCTACTTGTTGCTGAAGCTAAGTTGTAGTCAGGTGTGGCCTAATGGTGGGGTTCCTTTTTCTTCTTAGTCTCTTTTTGTGGGCTAGAGTCTCTGCTTTGGGCAAGCCACTGCTGAGAATATTAGACCCTTGTTCTCTTGCCCCAGCTGGGGATTACTAAGATAGGGATGATGTGGGAACTCCATCCTGGTGGAGGCAAGTAGAGGAACTCTGGATCTAGAGCTACAGCTACCAGCTCAACCAAGCACTCACCTCCTTACTCAGAATGTCACAGAGAGAAGCATCCATTGTCCCTTCCTTCAGCACAATCTTAGGTCAGAGATATTTTATGTAGAGGTAGAAGTAACCCATAAAACAGACTTCCAAATCTCTACCCAAAAAGAACTGACTTCCTTTGTAAGAGTGTGGAGAAGTTCAAACCTATGGGAACTCTTGAAAATGGTGGTTGTGGTGAAAGGCAATGGGGAGATTCATTGCAGATAAATGCTATTTTTAATCTATATAGTTTTCTGAAGCAAAATTATGGGAAAGACAGCCGGGAAGAGCCCTTTTGGGGTCAGAGTAAATCTCAAACATTGACCTTGGGAAGTATCCTTTTAAAGGAGTCTCAAATTGACTGGATCAACCTATGAAGCAATTTATGTTCCAGAACAAGGTTGAAAATAACATAGCCATCAGCCTGCAACAAGTAGAACTTAAGAGTTGAGTATGGTTAGGGAAGACAGAGCCCAAGAGAGACTTGACAAAATCACTACCATGTCAGGGTGTCTGTGTACAGACCTAATGCTATGCCCCCTGACAGGCAACCTAAGAGGTTTTATACTGCGGGTGTGTTTTTTGGGAGGTGGGGTGGGGTGGGGTGGAGGGAAGACAGACTGGTATCTAGATTAAAGAACTCGTATAATTCAATAACAAAAAAGCCAAATAACCCAATTAAAAAATGGGCAAAACACTTTACAAATAGACATTTCTCCAAGGAAGGTAAACAAATGATCAATAAGCACATGAAAGAGGCTCAACATCTTTCATCATTAGCACATCATCTCTACCTCCCATGCCCAACAAGGGGATGGGAGTGAAAGTTCGAACCCTCCCATGGTAGGATCCACTGGAAACCACCCCCATCTTCAGGTGCTTTCTAAAAGTTACCTCAGTAACATAATAGGAGACACACTTATAGCTCTCATCACTTATAAAACCCCACAGGTTTTAGAAGCTATGTGTAAAAAGCTGGAATGAATACAAATATATTTCTTATTATAAATTACAGTAGCTTGTGGTGGCAGGAGGGCACAGGGCAGATTTGCTATGATCTAAGCAGACAGGTCAAGGAGGAGTCCTGGAGCCCTTGGTGGCTTTTTCAGACTTTTATTGCTCTTTCTGCATCAGAAGCAACCAGGCACATGGCCAGTGGGGAGGCCGGGGGTCCAGGAGGCTAGCAGGCCTGCTAGCCCCAGCGAATCTTCACTCTCTGGGCTGCTGCTTCTTTCCTGCTGGCATCCCCATGACGCTGCTCTTATATGCCCAGTCTCTTGGCACAGGTGTGCCCACCTGTGTAAACTCACACCCTACTCCAGGTGGCACCATCAGGCATGTGTGCTGGACTGCAGGTGTCTATCACCGACATTAATGGTGGGAGGGTGGAAAAACCTGATTAGCTTCATTTACCTTAGACAGATGTTTTACCTTTTTCCCTATGAATGCCTAGTTTTTGCCATAATCTTTAAGTCTGGCTCTTAATCTCTTTTATATTCTCGGAGACAAGCTAGTTACTCCAGAATTGTAAAGACTAGACATAATAGTGGGAACTCAGGTAGGGCCTTAAGACAACAAGGAAATGTATACAACCAAGGACTATTGCAGGATAAGTAACATCAAGAGTGAAAGAAAAGCAAGTGCCTTCCTTTATCAATCCCTGCCAACTCACCAGCTTTACAGGCCAGAACCCCAACTATATTTTAGCACAGCATTTTGAACACAGATGGTACGGGATGTCTGCTGAATAACGAATGAGCGCCTTGAACACAAATTCCTGCATATGTATTCAGTAATTCCTGAACCTTAACAAATATCCATAGTTTTAAAGCAGGAAATGGAAATAAGGAAAAAGAAAACTGAAATGATGAGACATGAATTCACTTCTTAACAGCACATTACTAGGTCCTTATTCTTACTGTGCATTACAAGGTTACCTGAGGATATAGGATATATCCTTATCTTTAAATAGTTACTGCACTTCATTATTGTCAGAGCAAAAAAGAGCACTACTAGGAGAACTTAAATATTAAATGCCATTTCCTAAAAGTAAGGTGCCTAGATTCAAACCCCTATGGTTCCAGGGTAGATAGGAGGAAATGCACTGGAACTTGGCAGTACAGAGGTGTGTAAGGCGGGAATAAGGAAGCTTGCTTTCAAAGGACAGAGCACTGGGAGAAGCAGAAATCAAGTCTTAAGAGTGGAACATTTTTAAAAGCAACAAAAAGACCAGGTCATAGCGTAAAAGCCACATACTGGTAAAACCTGATTGAGACTGACTGCAGGGGCTTAGGATCAGTGAATTCAAAAGCATCTCTTACTAGTACTCTGGTTTAACTCCACCATATAGAATTACTCTTCATGGCCTTGAAATACTCGGAACACAGACTACTTATCATTTGTTTAGCTTCAGAAATTTAATATTTTCTCTTCTTATGTATTTACACTTATTTGTAATTTGCCTTTTGGTGTTTAGAGACCAAAATTCACACATTATATTCATTCACACCTGCTTTATGAGATTTTCCTGATAGCAAAGCAGTTATTTTTTATGTTTGTTATAGATATTACTGCTTTGATTCTCTAATAATTTCTTCACTCATAAAACTTGAAGTTATACTTTTCCTTCCTTTTCATTTATGATTTAATTTGCAGAGGTTTAGATTAAGGGATTATAGAGAATCTGGCATACAGGCTTCAGAGTGAAGATGCTGGGCTCAATTCCTCCCTGCACTTACAACTCAGTTGTAGCAGAACAAAATCAACACCCAGTGAAAGATAAATGGACAACTATAGCACACATCAGGTACAATGGCCCAGCAGAAAGGGGTAAGAACAACTTTCAATGAACTGTGTTTACAGGGATACCAGGGTAGTATAACCCATGTGTGGAGGCAGGAAGGCAGGGGCAGATTCTTAATGATCCGAGCAGACAGCTTTTATTGATCTTTCTACTTATCTGTACATGTCGGGGTGGTGGTGGAGTGTGGGGTGTGTGTGTAGGGGTGTGGTGAGGTGTGGGGTGGAGGCCAGGAGGCTGGCGCAGGGGGGAGGGTGTGTGTGGTGTGGGGTGTGTGTGTGTGTGTATGTGTGTGGTGAGGTGAGGTGTGGGGTGGAGACCAGGAGGCTGGCAGGCCTCCTAGGCCCCGGAGAATCTTCACTCTCTCTGGGCTCTCTACTACTGCTGCTCTCCTGCTGGTGTCCCATGGCACTGCCCTTATATGCCCAGTGTCTCAACCCAGGTGCACCAACCTGTGCATGCCCACACCCTACTTCAGATATCCGCCAGAGGACAAAAAAACCTAGTAACTTTCATTTACCCTACACCATGAGAGGAAGGGGCGGATACTGTATGGAATATCCCTACTGTTGTCATTTTAGCAGCACATACCCACACACAGAACATTGGACACCCTGGACTATGCAGGATAGGGGATTACACAGAGTTGGTGTCCAGGACAGAGGATGCACTTTGGAGAACTATAGGAGCAGGGGTGCAAAGTAATGGTTAATTCTTTGAGCCTGAAGTTCCCCGTATAGAACAATTCTCAGAAAACCAATGAGGAGAACCAGATCAGATTACCTTTTCCTCCACAACTCTGAGTTTTGGATATTCAAAACACCTGCCATGCCCCTCCCCTTTAGCTAAAACTGAGACAACTGAATAATTTTACTAATCAGAGTTTAACACCTGTTAGCACAAGGCACAAACCACAAACTGCCAGGATAAAGTTCTGTACTGGAAAAGATAACAACTCCCTTGTGACCCCCCCAGTCAACCATAAAGCCAACATGCTATTGCCCCGGGTCTTTTCTATTACCCCTTGCCACTACCAGTTCTCCAGTCACTTCAACCAGTGCAAAAAGCAGCAGTATATGTCTCTCCCTTCTACAAATTCTGGAACAAACAAGCCCTGAGAGGAGTCTCAATCCAGCAGAACTGTTAGATAAGGCTGAAGAGGAGTCCGTGGTAACAGTTCTGACAATGCTCACAGAACTCAAAAAGCTATGGATGATATAAAAATAGGGACAGAATAAAAACTGAGAAAATAAGAGATATTTATAAAGTTAAAATCAGAACTTGTAGATCTGAAAAATACTGTAACCAACAGAGAGCTCCTTAACAGCAGATAAAAGCAAGCATGAAGAGAATTAGTTATTTCAAAAGCACAGTGTTGGAGGATATAGGACAACAAAGAGAAAGAAGAATGAAAAGTGAAAATAGTGCAAAGCCTTTTGGGATATGTAAAGGGCTCTTATATATCATGGGCATCCAAGAAAGAGAAACTAAAGAGAAAGGCATAAAAAATTTATTTAAGTGTTGCTAAGAATCATCTCAATTTGGGACATGGCCCACATATTGTGATCCAAGAAGCCCAAGTACTTGTAAATAAAATAATAACTGATCCCAAGACACATTATAATAAAACTGCTGAAAGTCAGTGACAAGAGTAGAACACCAAAAACAACAAAAGAAAGAAGGGTAACTTATAAGGGAATGCCAATTAGACTGTCAGCGGATTTTTCGGTAGAAGTACTATAAGCAAGAAGGGAATGGCAGACAACATTTAAAGCACTCAAAGAAAAAGATTTCCAACCTGAAATCTTTTACTCTAAAAAATTAACATTCAAGACAAAAAGAAGGGTAAGGAGCTTCATTGAAAAGTAAAAACTAAAAGAATTTATTAACACCAAGTCAGATATGAAAAAAACCACTTGTAGGGTCAGAGAACTATCAGGTCTTTCCACCCTCCCACCACTGGTATAATGATGGAGACCTGAGGTGCTGCATGCATGCCTAAGTGGGCATGCGCAAGTGGGCACACCTGAGTTTGGACAGGGGCTTATATGGTCGGCGTCAGGAGGATGCCAGCAGCGCGAGCACCAATGCAAGCAGTAAGACCAACAGGCAGCAGCAGCAGCAGTAGCAGAACAGAAGACCAGGGTGAGATGCGCCGGGGGCTGGGAGGCCTGCCAGCCTCCCGGCCCCCCAGCACCCCTGCCTGCCATGTACCTGGCCCCCTCTACTAAATAAAAGTATGAAAAGCCACCGAGGGCTCCGAGACTCCTTCCTTTACAACCCCACCCACCCACCCTGTGCCCGAACCTGTGCTGCCTTCCTGCCACTGCACTACTAAAGGGGCTTTCAGAAAGCAATGGAACAACAAATATAGACGCCTGAATTATGTAACATAAAGGAGGAGAGTAACAATGTGGGATCAGACTGTCTCACAGAACAAGTTTAAAATCAGACTATGCAATAAGTCACATAAATAATCCATTTTATGCTAACGTCAGCAGAACCTTCAAAGTCAATAGTTGTAACATCAGAAAATGGAAATGAAACCAAACAAAATATAAAAGAAAATGTCAAAAAATAAAAGGACAAAGCCCCAAACCAAACAAACACCAAAGTAACAACACAGTAATGAGCAATTAATTAACTTAATTACTTAATTAAATTAAGTAAATGACCTGAATTCATCAATCAAAAGCTGTGGAGTAGCTGAACAGATTTCAAAACAAAGTTTCACACCTTCCACTGTTTACAAGAAACTCATCAGCAAAGACAAGCACACACTTAAAGGCTGAAAGACAATCCTATAAGCAAACCGTAATCAGGAACAGTTATACTTTTATCAGATAAAACACACTTCTTTTTTTTTTTTAAATATTTATTTATGCATACAAGACCTGGGATACATGCCAGAGTCGTGGGAGGTGAGAGGAATCACCAGAGTGGGGAGCAGAACAGACAGACTGACTGAAACACACTGCTGAGGGGAGCAGCGGGCGAGGCAGGAAAGGTCTGCCTCACCATATGGGTCCCCTCCCTGGCCGGCAGCAGGGATCAAACTTGTGCTGCAGTGGCTGAGGTTTGCTTCATAGTGCGTTGCTTAACCCACTGTGCCACCGGGGAGGCCCTAAAACACACTTCTCATTAAGGAATTAATACAACAAGAAATAACACTCATATATGCTGCTATGATGGAGTACCAAGATATATAAGACAATTACTACCAGAGCTCAAGAGAGATGTGGCAAATAATAGCAACAATTTATCATAATAATCCATTTACAACTACAGACAGATCAACAAAACAGGATAGATTAGATTACAAACAAATATTAAAGATGCATAATTTTTTTCACTTCAGTGTTTAGAAGATTAAGGTGAAGAGAGAAAATAAAATAAATTCTCTGAGAAAAATTTACCAATTTATATATTGTTATTTTATCATTTGCTGTAAAAACTCTCACTTTAAAAGTTTAATAAACATTTCTATTCTGCATTCTGCAGAAGGCTATCATCAAGATTTCATTAAGATAAGTATGAAGAAAAATAGTATTTGATTATTATTTTGAATAATGACTTCAGCATAAAAGGACACTTGTCCCAGTGAATATTTTGTTCAGTATTATAGTCAGAAAGTACTGAATCAGAGATACCAGTCAGACCTGTTTGGTCTTATCATTTGATGGAATAATCTAAATGTACAAAACAGTTTTTTGATTACTTAAATATAAAGATATCAGAAAATAAATGAAAGACTTACAACAAAACATCTGTTACCAACCTAGTTTTTCCTGTCCATTAGTATACTACTAGTCAATGATTTTTAAAATAGTAGTCAAATTAGCAAATGAAAGACTCTCAAATGCCTGTAAGACTCTCAAACATCTATAACTAGAAGAAAACTGGTGACTATTAAGTTAGTTGCAACAAGGGCAGGCTGACAATATTTTCTTTTAAGAAAAAATATCTTAAAAAGATTTCAAGAATACATGTGTACCATTCTATTTTAATTTATATAAATTATTCTACTTAAAATATATTCCATTATAATTTATGTATATACATTTACATAATGTGTATATATAATAATGTATTATATATAATACCTCCAAAATATTAACTGGGGGTTGAACTTGCACAAAAGATGTCCTAGAATTTTACTAATCTTCTCAAATTTCTCTAGTTCAAAATCACAGTTACATAAGAGACGTTAATAGAGTACTGAATGAAAAATTCTCTCCTTTTAGCAGCACAGTGTAAGCAACACAGGCAGTACGACATAAAATCAGAGAAGTCTGAATTTGCTATATGCCTATATATTTTTAAGCATTAATACTGACAAATTTCATGTTCTAGTCATAGCCTAGCCATACACTTTTTCTTTCAACATTTTGAAAGGACAGATTTATTAGGAAAAAGGAGAAAATGATGCTAGATAGACACAGGCAGGTAGAAAGTGCTGCATTCTGCCATTATAAAACTTGTACTGAGACAGTTTTTTGGGGGGGAAGGGATTCATTACTTTATGGAATTGTTATCTATTGTTAATCATTTTTAGGGGGGTCGGGGTCATACAATTCTTGTTAGATTTAAAGCGAACCCTCAGATGAAAATTATCAGGGCAATAAATCCCTCAAGATGAAAGCACAACTTACTTCAACTTGAAAAAGTTCTCCAGCCCCCTCACAATCATTGGATGTGATTATTGGAGTATGGATATGCACAAAGCCACTTTCCTGGAAAAAAAGCAACAGCATTTTTTCAGTATGCTTGTATATGAGACAATTCCAAGAGCATACGCCTTATTATATAGTGACACCATATCAAATATCCACCTACCCGCCCAAATAAAGCTACTGAGTGTTTTACTATGCCCAAGAATTTTTCATCAGGAATAGACTTAAACTAATCTAGTCATATCTCTTTACTTCAAAGATAAGGAAATTGAAGCCCAGAGAGATTCTGTGAAGTGCAATAAGTCACACAGGTGCAGAGTCAGCCTTTCTCTATGGTGCTATTTCTTTTTCCCACTTATCTAAACTGCAAGCAGTGATCTCCCCCCACCCCCATCCCCACACCCTCAAGGATAACGTATAATGATGTAGCCTGCATTGCTAAGGGATTACAAAGTGATCAATACAAAGTTTAGTTATTTTGGAAAGAGACTCAATTTTAACACACCACTAAAACGGAGAAAGGCTGGTAAATAGCGACTAAAGAAATAAATGGCTTCTAGGAAGTCTGTCCTTAAGATGGTGGTACAGTACACTGCACAAGGCACAGGGGTGCACTGCCTTTGTCTCAGGAATATTCTGAGCAGCAAATCCATCCTTTGTCGAGGTGCCCAATCGTAAATCTTCCTCTCCAAAGTCTGAGACTATTTCCATTAATGAACCACAAAGCTGTATCTAGGAAGAGTGAAATAAACCAGCAACTTCAAGGTTCTTTTAGTTTCATTTTGATTACAGATGCAGATAAGAATCTCCATTTCACCTGTATGTTGCAGGATGGAGGTAGAAGTAACTAAAATGAATGAAGTTGTGTTTAACATAAAATTTTTGGTACTGAAATCAATACAATAAACCCACATCCACACATCTCTGCTGAATTCTGCTTGTCATTTAGAGGAATGTACAATGTCTTCAGTGCCTCCCATATTTGTCCCTTCCTTCCTAAAAAAGTTGGATTCAAGTATTCTGGCTGAGATACAAAGTATTCATTCCACAACTTGCCTTATGATGTAAACTGATTAACTATTCAAGCTACAAATTAAGAGTCTCACAAAGTATTTAAACATATACTTAATCTGGAACAATATGCTTAGGGTGTGCATAGAGCACATTACAGAGAACAAATGAAATATAATCAATAACATTACTACATAAAATTTTTATCTCCTAGGATCCAAGTACTATGGACATGAATCATTTATCCCACATGAATGCAGGCAACTGTGATGCATGAGTGCCGTAAACAAAGAAAGGAAGTGAAAAATCCAAAGGAAATGAGGGTGGCAAGGGGGAAGGAGGAGGGAGAAGAAAATTTAACGGCTAAACTTAATTGCTAAAGTTAGAACGGGTCAACTGCCACAAGAACTAACACTGTATATCCTATGAAAACAACTGTAATTTTTTAAAATCACTGTTGTGGGAATTAATAGTCGACTAAAACCAGCTCCTTCAAAAGCTGTCACCAGCTTTTGAAGCCTTAATGCTGCTAACAAGGTTTATCAAATCAAAACTATCACCAAAAGCTATAAAGAAGAAAGTACAAAAGAATAATGAAGCAACGAGAACAAAGTCCAAAAAGAGAAAGTGGATAGGAAAGTAGAAAGATTTTCAAAAGGAGAGGCAAGAACAGGGAGTGGTAGAATATTATCAGTAGCTGCCTGAAATGGGCTGCTGGGTCAGGTACTTACCCCTTCCCACAGTAAAGGGGTTCCTAATTAGAGCTACGAAGACCAGAAATGAGGCCAAAAATAATAAAGTATGTACTTTCACCCTATTTTTCAAGTTCTACCAACCTTCATTAAATATATACATATTTTTACATATCCATTCTAGGATCAGATATTTTATAAGGCAACGTTTTCTAATTTTCTGAAAATTAGAAAATTTTCATACTAAAGCCCATACACATCACTCAAAGAATCATGAACTAGACTATAATTTTCTTGTCCACCCCTCCATCCAAATAAGTATTTTTATTTAATCAGAACCAACTATGATAGCAATTGCTAGTCATAGGCACAGTATTCACAATATAAAGTGACAGAAAGGGGAGATTTAAAAAAAATTACAATTCATACAAAGCAGTTACAGGAACTCAAAGGCACAGCAATCTGGGGTCATTCCATATGGGGGCAAAGGATAGGCCACCTGACCACAGATTCTGAAGACATTGCTATATGTAAAAAGGCAAAATGTGACAATCAAAGGAACAACCCTGACTCATCAGGAAAAGAAATAAAAACAACAACAAAAAACTCCAAAATGTTGCTACCTTCTTTCTACCGATAACTTCATCTCTGTAACCTCATCAACTGCAGCACTTTGTTTACACCCTAACTTCAGGGAGATAGGAGTATACATTCTACATTCCCTGAGGAAAGTGTACTCAAGTAGCCTGGCCTATAGGAAGTCTATAATAAAGGTTAACTAGTATTACTATATAAAAAGAAATAAATTAGGAAGAACTAGTATCTAAAAAGATAATCTTCAGTTTTTCAAGAAACTCAGTTCCACTAAATAACTTATTCCATGAACATTCTATATAGTCATGCTTTATGTGACATAGTAAATATGTCAATTTTATGAGTCATACAAAACACTTTTGAAATTCAAACCAAAAAAATAACTAGATCTTTCGGGAAGCCTAACTACAAGTTACTAGTTCAAGTCTCTATTTTTCCTCAGATCTCTATATTTGTATTGCTATATTTAAAATTTATGAAAATTTTACATTTTAAGCTTTAATATCTTCAAAGGAACCTAAAGTAACAAGTTACAGAAATGGTACCAAATACTAGGTAACTTGTAATTATTATTTAATATGTCCTAGATTACTCCAGTGCTTTCTTTAAGCAATTCATCCTACTATGTCACACTATGTCACACACATACAAGTGATAAAGTCCACTTGTCAATGGATTGCCAATACCACCACCTAGTGGCAGAAATCCATAAAGCTGTTTCAGAATAAAAGCAGGTCCTCTTACTGATCAGATGTTAAAGTCATATGGGCAAAAATTTTTTTAGAACTGAACAAAACTTCTATTTGTGTGGTTCAGGCACTACCAAAAAGACATATGGAAGTTATATAAAAAATTTGTGAGAACATATGTAAATGCACCCTTTCAAACTACAATGGGATGAAATTGTATAATGTGCTTTATTTTCCTTTGCTTATTCAAAAGTGCATGTCTTAAAGTCATGATGTTCTTTAGCTGTTACACCAGAAATTAGCTCAGAAGGAACTTTTCTTTTTTTATTAACTTTTTTTTTATTTATATATATTTGACATCAATTGTAATTCCCATGTATTCCCCATCACCATGTCACCAGTGCACCATCACCTCAGTCCCCCGTGCTCACGTCTGCCCTCAACCCTCCCCAAAAGGAACTTTTCAAAGAGCAAAAAACTCTCTTCATGTGCTAAAGCAGGGCTGGGACTGCATGAATACAGATGCAGTCCACGGAAAGGCTATGCTGTTATACAATCTCTGCAAATTAGCTGATCTGGAGAGTTGCATAGGAAGAGTTCCTAACTCGCATGAAACAACACTGAATTTTATTTGTGGGGTCCATCCTTGCCCTTTGGTCCTCCCATTCTCATCAAGGGAAGGCTTCCTAACCTCAGCAATTTAACAACCATATTTCACTGTGAATTTCCTGGGTAGGGGAGAAGGCTGAAAAGCAAAGCTAAATGAGACCAAAATGCCCTTAGTTATTATATCAATCTACTTGAGCAACACCAATAACTTTCAAACTAGTGCTTACACTCTATAAAATGTCTATGACAAAGATGGAGAAATATGAACCAGATTTGCTTTCCAACCAAACAATGAAACAAACAAACAAAAAAAAAAAACACCCCAAAACAAGACCACAATCATTCACATGGAAAGATTATTTATCAGACACTGAATATAGAGACAGCCCACCTTCACTACCTTGAGATTTTCCAGACCAATGCATGAAAAATGAATGTCATGTCAAGGACACAGAGTTAAGAGTTTGAGGAGACCAAAGAAGCTAGAATTTATAGGGCAGTGTTCTAGAGAGGAGAGAGTTACACAGAAAAACCTACAGATGTGTAGAGGGTCACATTGGAGTTTAGGTAGATGACATCAGGGAAAGAACCACCTAAAGAATTAGAGGAAACAGAGCATGGTGCTTACATATGGCTGGGAAACATGCCTGTCTCCACAAGTCAGACTGAGACAACTCATAATTCACAGGCAATGGATAAAGTATTCAGGATGGCTTTCCCTCTGTAGTGGGGAATAATTAGACTGAGCAATGCTCCAGACCTTAACAAACCTTAAAAGCAAAACCCAGAAGGATCCAGCAGTTTTCAAGTAACTTACCTGATTACCAGAACAAAGTTTAAGAAACATTACAAAGACTCAGGGCCCAACAGGGTAATATTCATAATGTCTGACATTCAATCAAAGATTAGCAGGTATGCAAAGAGTCAGAAAAACATAATCCATGAGATTAATCAATAAATCAAAATTTACGACTAACAGACATGTTAGAATCAGAAAAGGATATAAAAGTTATTAAATAGCTATTAAAACTGCATTTATATGTTCAAAAAATTAAGTAGAGACATGGAAGATATTTTTTAAAAGGCTGAAACCTATAATGTGTGAGACAAAAAAAATGCAAAATAAATGAGGCCTTATAAGTAAGACCTGAAGACACAGCAACAGAAATTAAACAAAAGAAACACACAGAGGAAAAAAAGAAAGAAAAGAACATCAGTGAGGATATCACCTTGTAATCTAATAAATGGGTAATGAAGTCTTCAAAGGAGGGAGGTAACAGAAAAAATATTTGAAGAAATAATGACTGGAAAACTTGATGAAACTTATAAATGCATATACACAGAAAATGCAACAACTACAAACAGGAGAAACTGTACCAATGACATCATAATAAAATTGCTCAAAACCAATGATAAAAAGCACACAATCATTCATAATCAATCGGCACTTTTTTATCATTATTTCTCAGCACGTACTGCTAAGAACACAAGGGAAGATCAGCAGCTTCCCTTTATCCCTCTATCTGACAGAGTAGTACACATTTACAGTCAAAAAGGGCTTATAGGAAAAGGAAAAGGGCTTATAATATATAGCTACTTTCAGGATACTACTCTAGTATATAATTACTCAACTTCTTCACAAGAAAGAATACTTAGAAGCAAAGCACCTTACCTTGAAGAAAGAATGAATAGCGGCTGTGGCTTCACTGCGAACCCTCAATATAGAACCCAGGACATTAGTCCTACATCTAAGGTGAGGGTATTGTCTCAGATACTCCAGAGGATGCCTTTCTTTATATTTAAAAGGGAAAGCCTGCCAATAGATGGAAAAAACAAAGTGAATGCTAAAAAAAGATACTATTTTTTATAAAGTCAGTTTCCAAGGCATTTGTTAAATAGTGCTTTAGGACAAAATGAAGATGTTTTCCCTCATTTATTAATATAACCAATTGCAGTCCACATTAATTCCACAAGTAAGGGGGATGGCGGGGTTGAATTGCAGATGTGTGTTTGAATCCAGATGTACTTACTTGTTAGCTGTGGAGCTTTAGGCAAAGTTATCACTTAGTTTCACTGAGGTTAATGTTATTGATCAAATTTCTGTCTGCTAGTTATTAATCACTACTTACAGACAGAATAGGATATAATTATGCAAAACAGTTCACTGTTTGGCATAGAGGAGTTTAGAATATTATAGAAATTAAAGATTATGTTTTCTATAGCTGGATACACACAGCTGGCATTCAATTTTAAAATCACCCAAACATCTTGAAAGCACACCATCATTCATAATCAATTGGCACTTTTTGTCACTGTTTATCAACATGTACGGATGTCTAAGAACATGAAGTAAAGCAGCTTCCCTTTATCTCTTCATTTGACAGAGTAGTGCATATTTACAGAACTTTTAAGGTAAATTATAACCCCACCTAGATGTATGTCCACTCTTCCCACACACGTTACAACAGTAAGAAGACAGAAACAAACATTCAGGTAAAAACTAAAGTTTCAAGAAAAAAGATAACAGAAAAACGAAGTAGAAGAATCACACTATAGGCTGTTTCTTTTAGTCTTGTCTGTTCCCTTCAGGCCTGTGAGCATAATTATTTATATTCTATAGAAATAAAGTAACACATACCAAATGTAGTATAAGGACATTAATGGGAATCTGAGGAATGAGAGGGGTTCAGAATTCTTCAGTGTCTAAATACATAAAAATGACACTGAAATGAAGGGGGAAAGAAAGTGAAGGCATCAAATTTAAAAGAAACCAAAGAAGAATAATTTAAGAAGAGTAAAACACAGGTAAATTTTTAATGAGCAGCCTGCCTGGTGGAGCAAGGGTTAAAATCTCATCACCTTCAAACTATCATCAGACACTGCAGCATGAGTTTGATTCCCAGAGAGCTGACCCACATATAGCGCAGTGGCAGACCTCTCCTGTCTCACAATGCTGTTCCCCTCAGCAGTGTGTTTCAATAGATATGACTTTTCTGCTCCCCACTCTGTCTCTGGTGACTCCTCTTATACCCTGCACCTCTAGCCTACACCCCAATTCTTGCATGCATAAATAAATAAAAATAAATCTTTTTTAAAAATTTAATGATCATATACCCCTCTAAAAAAGCAAAAGCAAAAATGTTTACCATCTCCATTCTTCTCTGAGTTCCAAATTATTTTCATAGTTTATTCCTGAGAAATCTTAATACCTGACTTTTAAAAACTGCATTATTTTTATTGCAGTAATATAGATTAAAAACACTGTATATGATCTAGAGGTACAAGATCACACCTCTTCAAATGGATGTTTCTATATCATGCCCACCACCAAATCCTCCATCATATCCCATTGAGCTCCCTCGCCTCTTTGCTCCCCACACCTCTTCCTCCCCTTTTCTAGCCTCAGTTCTGCAGTCAGATTTCTAAGATTCGTTTGGGTTCAGTTTCTTTACATTCAAAATGAATAAAACCATCCAATCTTTGTCATTCTTCTTATTTCAGTTAGCAAAACCCCATCCAGTTCCATCCATCTTGTACTAAGTGGCAAGTTTATTTTTTTTAATGGTTGAGCAGTATACCATTATGTGTGTGTGTTTGTACTAATGCTTTATCCACTCATCTATTTTTGAGGACTGAGGTGGTTTCCATAGCTTGGCTATTGTAAAGAGCACTACAGTGAACCTAAGTACATATACTTAGTACATAAACTATTAGTACATATAACCTTTTAAAATTAGCATTTGTATTCTTTGAATACCCAGGAGTGGACTTGTTGGATTATATGGTAGATCTTTCACTATTTTAAAAAAATTCTTTAGCACTTTTCACAGGGCTGATATTCCCAACAGTGTAAGAGGATTCCTTCTTCTCCAAACCCTCACAACACTTTTTTTTTTTTTTGGTCTTTTTTGATATGGGCCAGTCTCACAGGTATAAAATGGTATTTCATTGTGGTTTTGGTTTGTACTTCCCCAATGATAAGTGACAATAAACATCTTTTTTATGTGCCTATTGGCTATCTGTATGTCTTCTGTAGAGAAGTATGTATTTAGTTTAGTTCTACTGCCCATTCTTTAATTGGGTTGTTTTCTTACTGAGTGTGGCTTTTTTGTAGTTCTTGAATATTAGCACCTTATCAAATATATAATGTGTAAATATTTCCTCCCATTCAATAGGACCTTTAGTTTTAGTTTGATATAGTCCCATTTATTTATTTTTATTTTTGTTCCCCTTACTGTTCTAGTCGAGTTCCCAAGGATATCACTAAGTTATTGTCATAGATAGCTTTGCCTATGTTTTCTTCTATGTGTTTTATAATTTTAGCTCTTACATCCATGTCTTTAATACACTTTGAGTTAATTTTTGTATATGGTGTGAGGTAGTGATCCAGTTTCATTCTTTTCCATATACCTGTCCAACTTTCACAATATGACTTGTTAGAAACTTTCTTTTCTCCAATGTATGCTCTTGGCTCCTTTGTTGTAAATTAACTATCCATGTAAATGTGGACTTATTTCTGGGCTCTCAATTTTCTTCCACTGATATGTGTGTCTATTTTTTTCTCTTTCAATACCATACTGTTTACATTAACATTATAACTTCATAGTATAGTTTGAAGTCTGGGAATGTGATTTATATTATCTTTATATTTATATTATCTTTCTTTTTTGTCAGAATTGCTTTTGTGATTCCATACAAATTTCAGTAACATTTGCTCTACTTCTCTGAAGAATTCCACTGAAATTTAGATAGGCAGTGCATTTAATCTGTTCATTGATTTGAGTAAGATGGCCATTTTAACAATGTTATTTCTTCCAATCCATGAGCAGGGAATATTTTTCCATTTCTTTGTGTCTTTTTTTCTATTTCTTTTAATATGTCTTATAATTTTCATTATAAAAATCTTACACCTCCTTTGTTAAATTTATTCCACGACATGGATTACTATCTGATGTGATTGTAAATGGGGTTGTTTTCTTGATTTCTTTCCTTCTAGTAAGTTATTTGTGTATAGGAAAGCCATACATTTTTCTATACTGACTTTGTAGCTTGACATTTCACTGTACCAATTTATTGCTCCTACTGTTTTTAATGGAGTTCAGGGTTTTCTATATGTATATTATCATATTTCTGTATGTCTGCAAATAGTGATAGTTCTATTTCTTTTCTAACTTGGATTCTTTTTGTTTCTTTTATTGTTTAAATGCTCCAGGTAGGATCTCTAATACTACGTTGAACAGTAATAGTAAATGTGGACAGCTTATACCTATCTTAAAGGAAAAGCCTTCAGTTTTTGCCAGTGAGTATGATCTTAGTCATGGATATGTCATGTATCACCTTTATTATGGTGAGGTATATTCCTTCTTTCACCATTTTATTGATAATTTTTTATCATGAATGAATGCTAAGTCTCGTCAAATGCTTTCTCTGCATCTATTGACACAATCTTATGATTTTTATCTTTCCTGTTTTTTTTTTTTTTAGAGATTATTTATTTATGCACACAAAGAGCTGGGATACAGACCAGAGTTGTGGGAGGTGAGAGGATTCACCAGAGACAGAGTGGTGAGCGGAATAGTCAGACTGACTGAAACACACTGCTGAGGGGAACAGCGGGCGAGGCAGGAAAGGTCTGCCACGCCATGTGGGTCCCCTCCCTGGCCGGCAACAGGGATCAAACTTGTGCTGCAGTGGCTGCGGTTTGCTTCATAGTACGTTGCTTAACCTACTGTGCCACCAGGGAGGCTCTATCTTTCTTGTTTTTGATGTGAATTATGCTGATTGATTTTCACATGTTGAACCATCCTGTGTACCTGGAATAAATCATACTTTGGTACTGATGTATGATTCTTTTAATGAACACTCAAATTCAGTTTGCTAAGATTTTGTTGAGGATGTTTGCAACTATGTTCATTAGGGATACCGTTGTACAGTTTGCTTTTTCTGTAATGTCCTTGCTTGCTTTTGGTATCAGCGTAATTCTGGCTTCATTAAACAAGTTCTGAAAATTCTTTCCTTCAATTTTTGCAAAGAGTTTGAAAAGGATAGGTATTGGTTTGGAAAAACTCACTAATAATCTGTCTGTTCTTAGATTTCTACTTTTTGGGAAACTTTTGAATTTTGTTTCAATTTCCTTGCTACAATTCGTTGGTTCAGATTTCTGATTTCTTCTTAATTCAGTCTTGGAAGGTTTCATGCTTCAAGAATTTGTCCATTTCAGGGCCTCCCCTGGTGGCGCAGTGGGTTAAGCAACGCACTAAGAAGCAAATCGCAGCCACTGCAGCACGAGTTCGATCCCTGCTGCCGGCCAGGGGGG